>CM070876.1:77006120-77513620 GCA_036365515.1 Torymus aiolomorphi
AAAATCCAGAAAATAACTTTTGACCTTCAAAATGACCTTGAAATATAATTTTAACCGCTCGCTTTGAACGGTAGTAGTAAGAAAATATGTCGCAAGTTCATATTAGTGGCAAGAAATAACAATTTTCATATCAGATTCGCTATTAGAGTGAAGAAAAACTTGTTTTTCCATCATTCCGAGACTTTCAGCCGCCATATTGGATCCGCCATTTTGAATTTTCAGAATCGCCAGACGGCGTTCGCAAGTAGAAGTCAAGAGCTTTCATTTGAGCTGAGGTAGACCCCATTTGGATCAAAATTGTTCTGGGCAGAGGGGGTGTCGCTTTGACAGAGAATGCCTCATATATATATATATATATATATATATATATATATATATATATATATATATATATATATATGTACAAGGTGCCTCATAATCGCCCCAGGCAAATATCTTGAAAAGTAAGGGAGATGGAAAAAGCTTTAAATACAAAAGTTGTAGGGTTCAAAGGGGGTCAGCTAATGGTAACAACGACCTTGACCTTGAACTCTATTTTCAAGGTTATTTCAAGGCCAAAGTGATTTTTTTAAATGGGAACTCCTACTTTTGACCCCGGAAATGGAAAAAGCGGAAAATTTTACGTTCAGAAAGGTCTGATATGTTGGAGTTTCAAAATCATTTTAAAGTCAACCATCCAGTTTAATGAGGTCGACCTGGGAATACCTCTAGGAAGGACAAAATTAACCTTGACGTTCAAGATCAGTTTAAGGTAAGTCGATTGTATAAAACGGAACACTTTATTTTTGACCCCGGAAATGGAAAGAGCGGTAGATTTTACATCCGAATATGACCTTGACCTCGACCTTGACCTCAACCGTGACCTTGAAGGTTATTTTAAGGTTAAGCCGATTTAAAAAAAAAACCCTTAATTGACCCCAAAGGACCAATTTTGATACCATATGACGATACATATCTGAATGTAAAATTTTCTTCTCTTTCCATTTCCGAGGTAAAAAATAAGGGGATTTTAAAAAAATCGGCTTGACCTTAAAATAACCTTCCAGATCACGGTTAAAGTCGAAGTCAAGGTCATATTCGGACGGAAAATCTTCCGCTCTTTTCATTTCCGGGGTCAAAAATAAGGGGTTCCATTTTATAAAATCGACTTAGCTTAAAATGACCTTGAACGTCAAGGTCAATTTTGTACTTCCTAGAGGAATTCCCAGATCCACCTCATTAAATTGGTTGGTTGACCTTAAAATGTCTTTGAAACCCCAACATATCAGACCTTTCTAAACGTAAGATTTTCCGCTGTTTCCATTTCCGGGGTCAAAAGTAGGGGTTCCCATTTTAAAAAATCGCTTTGACCTTGAAATAACCTTGAAAATAGAGTTCATGGTCAAGGTAGTTGTTACCATTAGCTGACCCCCTTTGAACCCTACAACTTTTGTATTTAAAGTTTTTTTCCATCTCCCTTACTTTTCAAGATATTTGCCTGGGGCGATTAAAATGAGACATCTTGTATATATATATATATATATATATATATATATATATATATATATATATATATATATATATATCAAAAAATGAAAAATTAAAACAATTTTACTCCAGTTATTTTGCTACAAAGAAAATGATTTTTAGAAATACCAAAATTTTAAGTATCAAAAATTTCAAAAGTATGATATGGATTAAATTTTGCACATTTATTGCCTATATCGCCTACAAAAGAGTCTATAAATTTCGAACTAATACATGAAGCCGTCATTTAGAATTTGCGATTTTTATGAAAACGTAAAACCATTTTAATCTTCAATATCTCTAAAAATTAGGAACAAATTCTTTTACATAAAGAACTTTTATGATATATATATCGTACGATATATATATATATATATATCTATATCGTACGAATATTTTACCTAAAGAACTTTTATGATATATATATCGTACGATATAGATATATAGATATATATATATATATAGTCTATAAATTTCGAACTAATACATGAAGCCGTCATTTAGAATTTGCGATTTTTAAGAAAATGTAAAACCATTTTAATCTTCAATATCTCTAAAAATTAGAAACAAATTCTTTTACCTAAAGAACTTTTATGATATACATATCGTACGATATAGATATAGATATAGATATATATATATATATATATATATATATATATATATGTATATATACCTAATTTTTAGAGATATTATAACAAATTAGAAATATATCAAAAAGTTCTTTTAGGTAAAAGAATTTGTTTCTAATTTTGTTCGATATAGATATATATCTAAAATATAGGTATATATATATATATACATATATATATATATATATATATATATATATATATATATATATATATATCTATATCGTACGATATGTATATCATAAAAGTTCTTTAGGTAAAAGAATTTGTTTCTAATTTTTAGAGATATTGAAGATTAAAATGGTTTTACATTTTCTTAAAAATCGCAAATTCTAAATGACGGCTTCATGTATTAGTTCGAAATTTATAGACTATATATATATATATATATATATATCTATATATCTATATCGTACGATATATATATCATAAAAGTTCTTTAGGTAAAAGAATTTGTTTCTAATTTGTTCCTAATATCTCTAAAAATTAGGTATATATACATATATATATATATATATATATATATATATATATATATATATCTATATCTATATATATATATATATATATATATATATATATATATATATATATATATATATATATATATATATATATATATATATATATATATATATATATATATATATATATATATATATATATATATATATATATATATATATATATATATATATATATACATATATATATATATATATATATATATATATATATATCTATATCTATATCTATATCGTACGATATGTATATCATAAAAGTTCTTTAGGTAAAAGAATTTGTTTCTAATTTTTAGAGATATTGAAGATTAAAATGGTTTTACGTTTTCTTAAAAATCGCAAATTCTAAATGACGGCTTCATGTATTAGTTCGAAATTTATAGACTCTTTTGTAGGCGATATAGGTAATAAATGTGCAAAATTTAATCCATATCATACTTTTGAAATTTTTGATACTTAAAATTTTGGTATTTCTAAAAATCATTTTCTTTGTAGCAAAATAACTGGAGTAAAATTGTTTTAATTTTTCATTTTTTGATAATTTAAGGTCGTAATAATAATATCAATGGCAGCTAATTTTTATTTAATATATCTATCTAATTTAAAATTTTAAATTTTATAAATGGTAATATTGAAATTCTTACATTTTAATTAATACTTATATTAATTTTTATATTTGAATTACGTAACTTTTGCAATTACTTACTTCATATATTTCAATTATATTAAAATTAATTTTAATAATACAATTTTACATACAAAATTTTTGAGGTTATAATTTTGAGATAACACAAATTTTTAGGTTAAACAAATACAATATGTAATAATAACGAATTTTAGTTATTTACTAATTTTTAGTAAAAAAAGCGGTAGTAAAAAAATCAGAATATGTATAATACGCCTGACGAAACAGTGTTTTTCAATGACTTGCCTGCTTTTTTTAAAAACATTTACCGTTTTTGTCAACACTTCTAAATTAACCTTTTTTGTTTGCCTAAAATCTTATTTGGTTCGTAATGTTTCTGAATTGTTATACATAATTTTACAAAGAATTTAATTCAAGATAATATTTGGTTCAAGAATGTTTTTGGATGGTAAAGGCGCTTATGGTAGGGTGTTGAACATATGTTTGTCTTGAATTTAATGGCCAATTGTCTACCAAGCAAGGTTTTGTTTAAATAAATGAACACCATTTATTCTTAGACGTTTCGGACACTTTTTCGTGTCCCTTTTCAGTTACTATATATTTAACAAAAATTCATAATAAATATATATACAGTATGTTGAACATTACATATTTTACAAAAAAACTTAGTTTTTAGGCACGACCGCTGCTCGGGAGAGCCTTATAATTTCACCAGAGCGATAATTGTCTGACTTCAAAAACTAATAATTTGATACAAGAAAATTCTTTTCCAGTCAAAATGAGTGCGTTTTAAGCGTTTTCTGTGATGTATGGATGTCTGTACGCCCGTATGTACGCAAGTTCCTCGATTATCTCAATGAATTTTCAACCGATTCCATCGGGATCGCGGGAAAATACTCCTCTAATTATACCTAAGTCCTGGTTCTCAATTGAGATAGATCGATGAAAAATTTAAAAAATGCGATCACAAAGAAATATTTCAAAATATCGATTTTTAAGCTCAATGACTAGAAAAATTAATTTTAAGCTTGTATCTACAGGTGTATCTGCTAATACTAATTAAAATACACCTTTTATCTGTTAGACACTTTTTTCTACAAGCAATATTTGCCAAGATAACTGCGAAAAACGGCAAAAAAGGTCAAAAATGGAAGATTTTCGGCTATCACTTGACAGAATTTGATTTTACACAAAAATGTTAAATACAAAAGTTGGAGATAATATTTAAACAAAACTTTTTCCTATTTATCACTTTTGTGTAAAATGAACTCCTGATAAGTTACACTTATAAAAACGATTTTAAACGTCAAAATATATATAAAATGCACGATTTTCGGCTATAACTTGACAGGATTTGATTTTACACAAACATGTTAAATGTAGAAGTTGTAGATAATATTTAAATAAAACTTTTTTCTATTTAACATTTTCGTGTAAAATCAACTCCTGACGAGTGAGACTTATAAGAATGATTTTAAACGTCAAAATATACATAAAATGGACGATTTTCGGCTAAAACTTGACAGAATTTGATTTTACACAAACATGTTCAATACAAAAGTTCTAGATAATATTTAAATAAAACTTTTTCCCATTTAACATTTTCATATAAAATGGATTCCTGACCGCTTAGACCTATAAAAACGATTTTTAATGCCTAAATACACCTGAAATAGTCGATTTTGACTTATCATACAAGAATTTGACTTTCAATAAAACTGTTAAATACAAAGCATATAGATATAGTTTAAACAAAACTTATTCCCAATTAACATTTTTATGTACAATAATTTCTGGATCATCAAACGTATAAACATGATTTTTAATACCTCAATACACGTATAGTGAATTTTCGCTTATTATTTAACAGAATTAGATTTGCACAGAAGTATTCGATACAATAGCTCTAAATAAGATGGAAAAAATCGACATAACATTCCAAAGATAATATAATTACAAATACATAATAATAAGATACAAAATTACATTTGATTACAATATTCAATGGGATAAACACATATTACAAAAAGATTTTTAATAACAAATTTAAAAAATTTAATATAAGATTACCCAGCTTAACCTACTAACTATGTTCCCAGGATCTAAGCAACTGAATTAAAGAATCAAAATTGTGTAATATTATATAAGTACATGTTAAAGGAATATCATATATGGCCGAATCCATCTCAAATCAGACAGCCCGCGTATGCCTATTTCACCTATCATGTTGAAATAAAAATATTTATGTTCTACTCGAAAAAATATTTTACACGTGTTTTTTTATTTTTTTGTTTCATCAAAATTTCATGCGTTCAGCGATGCCGAAAAATTCCGAGAAAATTCTTTCATTGAGAAAAAAAATTTTCAATGTGATTTTCAAACTGCTATTGTTTCAGCAGTTTTTCGAGCTTTTAAACGTGTAACACACAATTTCACTCAGTTTTGAGCCCTCTTTAACGGCCTTAATCTCATTTTCAAAAAAAATAAAAAATCCACGAGCTATGCACTTTTTACTGAAAAATTCATTTTTTAGGGAAGTGCCTTTTTCTCGAAAACCCCATGTTTTTTTTGCACAATTTTTGTTGTCGTGATAGAGGACGGTAATGCCTAGCTAGACGTATTTGTGAGATTCGGTACTTTTCCCCTGGGATAGCGATCACTAATGAGATAACACACAAACAAATTTTTCACGCCTAATGCTTATATATAGTCAATGATATTAGAGTCAATGTAAAGGTATTTGTCTTTGTGTGTATGTAATATACAGGTACACATAACTATGTATTTATTTGTTATTTGCGTCTTTTTGATTTTTTATTTTTATACCTTTTTTTCATTTGTATACCTATTTTACTACCTTTGTTTTTCTGCTTCATTGTTCTTAATTCAGTAAGCGGACGATCAGCGGTCTTTGCTGTCAAACAATGTATTTTATCGTCACATGTTTTTTAACCCATATATGAGTTTTTTGAATTCCAGGATACTTTGGAGTTGTAAGCCAATCAATATTTTTTTCTTTTCTGAATTGTTCTATTTCAGCATCTTGTAAATGTATTATTTTAATAGCATCAGTATATTTTTGAACATGTATTGCAAAATCATTTGCGTTTTGAATAGCTTCTTCAAGGGGCTCTCGAAGATTATGCGAAGTAGCATAATGCTTTATAAGTCCACCCACACCATCTACAGCTCCTTTGCTGTGCCCAGTAGCAGAGAACAACCATTTTATATCACACGGTGCTCGTTTTAGTTCATCTAATTGAAAGCGATTTTTAAAGTGACTCGCAGCGCCGTCTGATACGATGGTAATTTTTTTAATTGAATCACAACAATTTTCTTTCAAGAATTTTATAATTTTTTGTACTGCTAGCAAAGCATACGCTGAATCATGTTTTCGGTCATCACTTATAACTGCGAAACTTTGTGTCGAATCCCCTTGATAAGAGACTGCTGTGAAAATAGAAATTTGATCATTAACCCAATTATTTCCTTGAACAGCTTTATTATGAATCACAGCCCAGTTTTCAGCGAAGTCTATTTGAAGAACTAAATGATGTGAGTCTTTTTTAGCACTTTCTCTTTCTGTTTTTATAGCTTTGCGTTGTATATTTTTTACATACATGTGAGTACTAACCCTCATGGTCCAAACCGAAAGTTCATCTTTAAAAGCAGAAATTGATAGTGTCTTTTTAATCAGGTTTCCATTATCCCACAAAGCATATGTAATTTCTTCTGTGCCTTCTACATCTTGCAGTTTTAAAACATGAAATGTAATTCCCTTAATCCCTGGACATAGTTTACATTCTTGTAAATAACATAAATCAGATGGCTCAGAACACATTGTTGCATTTATTATTTGTGACCGACTTTCATCCAACTCTGTGACGTTACTCCCTCTAAAATTAATTAAGCTCGTAAGAAATAAATCATAATTTGCGCAATAGATACAGAGACAAACTTCTTTGATGGGGCTAAGTAAGACATACTTTGGTCGCAAACTATAAAATTTCGATTTTCCAATTCTCAATTCTGGATAATCATTTTTAAATACTTTATACGTCTCTTTTAAACTTCGAGTAAGAAAACGCTTAACTTTTTTCTCTTTTTTATTGTTAACTTTAATTGTAACAACGTCACATTTATTAGGACTTTGTCTTGAACAATTAAAATCATCATTTAAATAATATTCCATAACAATTTTTTCCATGTTTTCATCAATCGGATGGCCTGAATATGCATCTGGTTCTGAATAAATTCCTTTTTCTTTAACAAGATTTCTCGATTTGTTGATCATATACATTGTTATTTCTGGAAATAAAGATAAAATTTCATGTTTTGTAAAGGATGAAGGTAGCAAAGTCAGAATTTTTATTTTTTCTGATACCGTAGAACACTTTTGCAAGGCTAGACCAAGATTTTGTATCCATTCTGTACAATGGCATACAGTTGATTCATTTGCTGTTATAGAAACGTCATAAACATTGTTCAACTTCACATCAAGGGTATTAGACAATGTTGAAAGTATTTTTTTTTTTCTTCTTTGTTACGTAATTTTCAATTGATTTTTCATGTATAAGATTTTTTCTTTTAAGAGGCGATACAGAACCTAAGAAAGATGTACTTATTTCATTATTAAATTCTTCAATGCGTTCTGGAGTACTTGGTAAAAAATCTTCATCTCTATCAACTACGTTATCGGTAACTTCATTATCCGTTATAAATTCATTGTCAGTACTACTCACCAATTCTAAAGCACGATTGTAACAATGTTGACACAGATATGTAGAAGGTGTCAAAGGTAAATGAGGATAGAGGTGCTTCAATGGATGAGCAAGATTCTCAAGTTGTTTTAAACGTACGGAACTAGATTTGTAAATAATTTGTTTGTGTTTGTCTAAAAAGTCTGCACATTTGATTCTCTCTGTTGAGTAATATTGAGACATCGTAGTTGAGTTGATAAGGTGTAAATATGTAATAATTTTCCAAAAGATGATGGTTTTAAATAAGACGAGATGTGTGATATATAGCAGAAACCGAACTTTTCTTTGTAAATGTTAAGTCAAACCATATCCATCTAGCGGACAAATGTACTAGTACATATACTCCTATAAGTAGGCGCACGTACATGTATATTACATACGCACAAAGATAAATACCTTTACATTGACTCTAATATCATTGACTATATATAAGCGTTAAGCGTGAAAAATTTGTTTGTGTGTTATCTCATTAGTGATCGCTATCCCAGGAAAAAAGTACCGAATCTCACAAATACGTCTAGCTAGGCATTACCGTCCTCTATCACGACAACAAAAATTGTGCAAAAAAAACATGGGGTTTTCGAGAAAAAGGCACTTCTCTAAAAATGAATTTTTCAGTAAAAAGTGCATAGCTCGTGGATTTTTTATTTTTTTTGAAAATGACATTAAGGCCGTTAAAGAGGGCTCAAAACTGAGTGAAATTATGTGTTACACGTTTAAAAGCTTGAAAAACTGCTGAAACAATAGCAGTCTGAAAATCACATTGAAAATTTTTTTTCTCAATGAAAGAATTTTCTCGGAATTTTTCGGTATCGCTGAACGCATGAAATTTTGATGAAACAAAAAAATAAAAAAACACGTGTAAAATATTTTTTCGAGTAGAACATAAATATTTTTATTTCAACATGATAGGTGAAATAGGCATACGCGGGCTGTCTGATTTGAGATGGATTCGGCCATATACAAAAAAAACTTTTGTGTAATGTATGAGCTATAAATGTTGTAATATGGTAAATTTCAATGCATAAAGAATGCAATGTTCTAGCTGACTCAGTCTTACAGCATGTAGAAAACTATTAAATAGGCAAGTCTCACTGGGTAGAAGTCTGCGAAATACATAATGATGTATTTTAATACAACTGATATCCTGAAGCGAGTTCTTACACCTTGACTAAACTTAGAAATTAAATAGACGAGTTAATATTACCAGGGACAACTACCTACCCTCATCGCACTTAACAACACACACAGCACTTATATAATATTTCCTAGTTCTTATTACCTATCCCCTCACACTTTAAAGAACTAACACTCGAAGATCACTTAGAGCTGCAGAAGTTGCAAAATAGGGCTGGACGGTCTAGGCTGGCACTACTCCATGGATGCCAGTCTGCTGAGAATCATCTAACAACGAAAGTACTGACAGAGACCGTCAATTGGGTTTCATGTCAGGGACTGCCTCAGCCTAGGGATCAGCAAAGCACATGAACAGCAGATCAGTCCCTATTCTTGGGGACAAGCGAGGAGAGTTGAGCACCTAAAAACCACATATGACTAATAAATAGATGAATTAAAAAAACATACCATGTATGGTATGTTTTTTTAAAGAAAAGTCTGCAGCAATGGCTGTTGTTCACTCACTGTACCAGCTTCCTGTAACAACTATAGAGGGGAAGGATTGGTGGAGACCTTTAACCGCTGTTTCACTGCTGGAAACAGCAACAGCCTGAGAGTAGAGACACAAGCAGCAGCTTAACTGTACAAATAATAGTCACTAGTGTAAGAGCCAAACAAGGAAAGTTGAGCACCTAAAAACCACATATAATTAATAAATAGATGACTCAGACAACATTTCCACACCCAAGAAACAGTCTGCAACAGTGCCCGTCGTTTACACTACTCTCGCTGCCACAGATACCTGCAATAAGCGAAAGTACCATCAGCTCACCCATCAGAGAGGTTAGGAACGAGAAAATGCTTACTAAATCTGCTCTCGCCGTTGATACACTGCCTTCCCATCTCCGACGAATCATCGACAATCGGCGAATACGATGCAAGGGCGAACACGATTCACTAGGGCGGCATACTACAGCAGCCACAGTTATCGTTGGGGACGCCGGAAGTCTGACGATTCGATTGTTGACAACACACACCATGGACACATGTGCGCCACGGCACGCGGCACTATTCAGCAGTAGCAGAAAGCGCGCGCGATCATATATATATATATTTATCTGCAACGGTTCGTTCCGGGACGTTTACACTGTACATCGCTGTTATTTCCGGGATGCGCTGTTTTTTCCGGGACGTCCCGGAAATTTTTCTGTACGTAAGCGTTATTTCTGGGACGCGTCTAGAGTCAATAACCCCAGGGATATTATTTCTTTAGTCACGCGCTTATATAGGGAACTCTGAAGAGATAAACTATAGGACCCTGTAGATTACCAGAAATAACGTGTATAGGTCTTTATATATATATATATATATATATATATATATATATATATATATATAATTATCCCCCCATCCGTTTATGGAGCCCATCCCTGTATATTAGTACCTACAGCCCAGAGATCCCTATGGCAAGTGACTAAAGAAATAATGGACCCTGGGGTTATAGACTCTAGATCGGGCTCCATAAACGCCCGAGAAAAATATTTTATGGGACCGGGGCTCCATAAAAGAAAACGGGCTCCATAAATATGCTCATGTGTATAAAAGGGCTCCATAAATCTGTTAAAACAAATGTATATATATATGTGTATATATATATATATATATATATATATATATATATATATATATATATATATATATATATATATATATATATATATCTTATACATACAGGAGCGCTCGCGGTTGCGTGAGTCGCATGTGTTTTTCCCCTGTACTTGGTGTGTGAACGCAGCCTAGCCGAGGCAGTGAGGCACGGTCACATAGGTCCGGAAAGTGTGTGCGACCGTGAGCCGAGGTACCTAGCGTAGCCGTTACGACTGCTGCAGTATAAGTATATTCATGCACGCAGGTCGCAGGACTAAGCCAGATTGCCGTTGCCGAATGCATCAGTATTGAGTATTCTCCTTCTGTTTTTCTCCTTTTCGCGGTATTAGTGTATATATGCATATGTGCGCAAGTATTTTTTGTAATTGAGATTGTATAGGTATATGCAGTTAGGAACACCCGTAAATCCGTGAGCAGCTAGTCTCCACCTTATGGATAAGATTAAAACAAAAATTTGTTTTCATATTACATTTTCATAAATAAAAATAAAAAACCAATTATTATAATTATAATAGAAATTATGAAAACTATGTTTTTAATTTTAAATATAACTGCAATCATGGTATTTATATTCAATATTCCCATGCGCGCTTTAATCATATCAATTAATAAACTTAATAAATACTTAATAAATTTATATACATCATAGGCTATTTAAAAAGTTATCTAAATATTTTTATACATGTAGAATTAAAACGCAAACCTTCTACAAAAAAGAAGAAATAAATGTGTAAAAGTAAATGGATAACTATTATTTAAATTCTACTGCAGATGTATTTATGTTTATTTTAAATGATAAAAGCGATAAATAAAGTATTACAATTTTTGCAATAATAAAAGTATAAGGTTCTTCTGCGCATTGTGGTCGTGCCTATTATGTAAAAACGAAGTTTTTACATAGGGAGGGGGGGCGGCGAGCGAAGCGAGGAGCAGGTGTGTGTGGGGGCGGGGGGGGGGGGCGTGCCAAAGGCACGCTGGGGGGCGCAGCCCCCCTAGTTATAATCTATACCAATTAAAATTGTGATAGTTTATATTACATATTTACAATAATCACTTAATTATTTATAAATCACAATTCGCAAACTCTAAACAAATTATGTAAAAGCAAGGTATACTTACATTACGTCAGGATGTAATGATAACGGGAGACTGTCCGTTTCGTCAATGCTTTTTATTTGCGACAACCGGTCTATATATACTAATAAACTGTGATTGTGTGTGTATATTGTGTGTATATAAGAGTATATAAAACGATGTGAGACAGGTGGGGATAGCGCTGAACGATTCGGAGCCGAGGCGAGGTATCAGGAGAGTACGTCATAGTGGAAGTCATCCTAATGACACAGTTCTCAAAACATACACAATAGTGTGGTGGATATTATATGCTCACCAAACGTGTTCTCCTAATATACCCGCTCAACTTTACAAAGTTTATATACATAGTAAGAGTTTTATTAAGCTAAAATTTCATAGTTATTAATTAATATATTATATTCTTTCGCTAGTTTATTGATTTCAAATTGTTTATTTATATAATTTTTTTGTTGATGAATGAAAAATGCTTCTGAAAAAAGTCTTTTTCCGTTTTTTATTTCTGTATCTAAGATTTTAATATTGTCAAAATCTATTGTATGATTGTTATTTTCAGTGTGCGCAAATAAGGAAGATTTATCATCTTTGTCAAGATATTTTTTTCTATGTTCTTTTATTCGTACATTTAATCTTCTACCTGTCTGTCCCACATACGTTGCTTCGCAATTTTTACAATTGATTTCATACACCACATTGTTTTTATTACATTTTTCTTCCTTATCTTTTCCTAATACTATTACATTATTTAGTTTATTTATGATACTAAACACAACATTAATGTTAAGTTTTTTAAAAAAACTTTTTGTAAAATATTCTAACTCATTAAAAAACGGTAAACATATAATACCATCCTAAGTTTTTTGTTGTTTGGGGCTGTTATCTGAAAGTTGTAGCATTTTTAAGCGTTTCTTTATGTGGAAATCAACTAAATTATGTGGATAATTATTGTTTTTTAAAACATATTCGATAAAATCTGTATTTTCTTTGTGAAATCTATTGTGCGATAATTTTATTGCTCTATCAAGGAGACAGTATATGATAGCTATTTTGTTGCTTATCGGGTGATGCGAGTTGAAATTGAGATATCTTCCTGAAAAGGTAGGTTTTCGATACCAATTAGTTATTATATTACTTTCATCGTTTATTATAATTTTGATGTCCAGAAAACTAATGCTATTATTTTCGGAATGTTCAACAGTGAATTGTAAGTTAGTACGAGTATCATAAGAGTTGAAAATTTGTAATGTATCGCGTATATTATTTTTCGGTATACAAAGAAGAATATCATCCACATAACGGTAATAAAATAGCGGTTTTTCTTGAAGTTTATTGATACATGAGTTTTCTAAATCTTCCATCACTATATTAGATAATATAGGGCTTAACGGATTTCCCATAGCGGATCCAAATGTCTGTCTATAAAAATTGCCATTAAATTGAAAATAATTATTGTTTAGTATGAATTTAATTGCTTTAAGAAATTCGGTACAAGTCATATTTATTTTATTATGTATTTGTTGCCACCTTCTTTCTATCGCTTCATATACTAGGTATTCAGGAACATTTGTAAAAAGACTTACTACATCGAAAGTCACTATTTCATAATGACATGGTATTTTGATATTTTCAAGTTTTTCTTTTAGTTTTAAACTATTATCTATATGTGATAACGGGGTTTTTAAATTATTTTGTAGGAATTGAGCAAAAAACTTTGAAACGTAGTACATTGGAGAGTTCACTGTGGATATTATGGATCTGACTGGAAAACCTGCTTTATGTATTTTAATAAGACCATACGCTTTTAATATACTAAATTTTTGAAGGACCGGGAGTAGTTGTTTCTTAGTACCACTAAAATCCATTTTATTGTGCCATTTCACTATATCATTTGTTTTTCTTTCTAGGCTTGATAAAGGGTTTGATTTTATTTTTTCATAATATATTTGATCGTTAAATAGCGTATCGGTTTTTGCTTCCTCCTAGAGGAAGCTTTGTGATAGTAAATTTTTGAGTTGTTGTAAAAACATGTTATAATTGTGTTCCAAGGTGTTAGGAATCAAAATACATGGTTTTTGAAAAATGTCTGTATGGATGTGTGTGTGTGTGTGTGTGTGTGTGTGTGTGTGTGTGTGCGTGCGTGCGTGCGTGCATGCGTGCGTGCGTGCGTGCGTGCGTGTGTGTGTGTGTGTACGCCTGAATCTCAGCTTCTACTCGGTCGATTTTGACCTGACAGGTCTCATTTTTTTTGTTTTTTTTTGCGTGATGGCGGGTCAGAAATCCGTTTTTTGATTGGGGCGATGCGTTTTTGTTTTTTTTTCAAATTTTCTATTTTCTCAAAACTGTTTTTTGATTTTTTTTAATGATAGGATCGAGTTATTCGAATATGATGGGTAGCGTTCGAAAGAGAATTAAAATACCTATATTTTCTAAAAAAAAAGTTTCTAGCTATCACGGTTCTTTTGTTATTAACAAAAACGTGTTTTTTTTTTTTTAGAAGCTTATAACTTCTAAACTTAACGGTCAATTTTTTTGAGAAAAATCATGATAATACAGAATATAAATAGCTAAAATCTGTTAAAATTTGAATACATTCTGTAGACTAGATTTTGAATAAAAAATTCAAAAATGAAAAAAATCAGTTTTGTATGTCCAACGATTACAAGAGTAAAATTGACTTAATGGCTTCAAAATTCCTTTTAGAGGTAGATTTTTTATAGTTCTCGGTCGAGTTCTTTGGGCAAAATGATTGGTCCATAAATTTCAGAGATATTTGAGGTTAAAAATTTTTTGACATTTTCTAAAATCGTAATTTCTCGAGAACGGCTCTATGTATCTGAATGGGGTGGATGGCATTCGAAAGAGAATTAAAATACCTATATTTTCTAAAAAATTAATTTTTTATCTATCACGGTTCTTTAGTTATCATCAAAAACAAAAACGTGTTTTTTTTTTAAAACTCATAACTCCAAAACCAATCAACAAAATGAATTAAAATATTTCAAAATTATATCTATTATAATCTATTATAATTATGAATTATGCATTATGAATGCATTATATTCTGCATTATTATAATTTATTTGTGAGTTATGAACTTTTTTAAAAAAACACGTTTTTGTTAATAACAAAACATCCGTGATAGCTATTTGTTTTATTATAAAATATAGATATTTTACTTCTATTTCAAATGATAACTTTATTTATCAGCTCAAAAGTTAAATAAATTTGATATAAATATATAATAAATAAATAAATTTAAAAACTAAAGGAATCAACAAATTACGGTTGAGGAAGCTACGGGCCAATGAATTGGCAGCGGTTTTTTCTACGGAACATGATTTTTTAATTATCACTGTAGCGTTTCCTTTATCAGCTCTAGTTATTAGAATGTCTGAGTTCTGTTTTAGAAATTTTCTTGTTTTTTTAAGATCTATTTTTAATTTTTTGTTTTCGTATGAATTATTTGCTAGTTCTCTATTGTATGAATTTTTTATGGTGTTGAGGAAAGAGCTTCTTATTTTAGGAATATCAGCTTTATTATTGTGTTTTTTAATAAAAGATTCAAAATTCTTAATATATTGCAGTAGTAATTTGTTGTTGAATATTTCATTAAAATTGAATTTCTCTCCAAGTTTTAATATATCAATAACGTACGTTGGAAGTTGAATACCCGAAACATTCACACACCAACTATCGTCAGTTTTTGTTGGTTCGATAACCTGTGTGTTATTGTCTTGGATATTAACCCCCGACACATCTTCCTTATATCTATCTTCTTCAATTTCGTTCTTATATTTTCTGAAATACAAGGTTTCGAGTTTACGTTGTAGTTTTCCTTTTACTTTAACAATAATAAAATTAAGTTTAGTAGCATAAAAGTCAGCAAACAATTCAATAATGTCGTTTTCTACACTCGTCTCTAATGATTTTTTAATTTTTATAATTTCTCTATTTAACCATGCAATTTTTGTGTGTAAATCTATAATTTCTATGTTTAGAACTTGAATCATGATTTTTTCCGTCAACTTGTTTTGTTTATTTATGCATTTTTTTGAGAACATGTAGTTATCTTTCAGATTCTTCGTAATGCATTGTAAATGTTTCGGAACAATATTAAAAAATCTACGTTTAATTAAAAATTTACATTGTTCTCTCGATTGTTTTTCCTTGTATAACATTTTTGTTAAATGCTGGAATTGTTTTTTCACTTTGAAACCGAAGATTTTAAATATCAAATGTAGAGTTAAATTGACATTAATATCTTTACGGTATTTTAACAAATTTTTTAATAATCGTTCTTTATGTGTCATGTGTTGGTTCAACATACGTAAGCGAATCTCCATTCGTTGTTCCGGATTCGATGAAAACTCCATGGTGGTCGATGGTGTTTCTTGGACAACGTGTAATTTCGGCCAAACGTTGTGTAGAATTTGGATGGTAAAGGCGCTTACGAGGGTTACTTGACAAGTACCTAGCCTCACCGCCAGATGGTGCCACTATCGCACCAGAAATACACTACAGTGCAGTATCTTCCTGTAAACGGTTACAGACGAAATTTCAGCCGGATCGGAGTTGTAGTTTATTTTTGAGAGCGTGTGAAAGTAAATGTGTCCGTTAATTTTTGAAAAAATGGAGAAAGAACAATATCGGTCGGTGATTCGATTCTTGTTTTTGGAAGGGAAATCGCGCAGTGAAATTAAAGAACGCTTGGATGCAGTGTATGGGGATATTTCTCCTTCGATGGCGACCGTTAAATTTTGGTATAACGAGTTTCAACGTGGTCGTACGTCGGTTCTTGATGATCCACGCCCAGGTGCTCCGAAAACAGCCACTACGGAGGAGAACGTGACAAAAATACACGATATCGTTTTGTCAGACCACCGATTAAAGGTGCACGAGATAGCTGCGATAGTAGGCATCTCAGAAGAACGCGTGTGGCATATCCTACATGAGATTTTAGGCATGAGGAAGCTGTCAGCAAGGTGGGTGCCGCGTTTGCTGACTGCAGACAACAAGCGCATCCGTGTGACCAGTTCAGAGCAGTGTTTGGAGCTGTTTAATCGCAATCCAAAAGAGTTTTTGCGTCGTTACGTGACCGTCGACGAAACATGGATTCACTACTACACTCCAGAGACCAAGGAGCAGTCAAAACAGTGGACCTTACCCGGTGAACCTGCTCCGAAGAAGGCGAAGACAGTCCCGTCGGCCGGAAAGGTGATGGCCACTGTTTTCTGGGATTTTCAAGGTGTGATTTTTATTGACTATCTGGAGAAGGGCAAAACGGTCACAGGACAGTACTACGCCGAACTATTGAGCCGATTTGACGCCGTGTTAGAAGAAAAACGGCCCCATTTGTCTAAAAAGAAAGTGCTTTTCCACCACGATAATGCACCGGCTCACACTTCTGCACTCGCCACGGCTAAATTGGTCGAATTACGCTACGAACTGCTGCCCCATCCACCGTATTCTCCAGATTTGGCTCCGTGCGACTTTTTTTTGTTTCCGAACCTAAAAAATTCGCTCGCCGGGAAGAGATTCCACTCCAATAACGAAATAATCGCCGCCACGGAGGCCTATTTTGCAAACCAAGAGAAAACATTTTTTTCAACGGGGTTAAAAAAATTGGAACACCGCTGGACCAAGTGTATTCAACTAAAAGGAGACTACATTGAAAAATAAATTTTATTTTTTGTAAAATTTTGGTGTTTTCATTTGTAGGCTAGGTACTTATCAAATGACTCTCGTACGATAGGGTGTTGATCATATGTTTGTCTTGAATTTAATGGCCAATTGTCTACCAAGCAAGGTTTTGTTTAAATAAATGAACGCCATTTATTCTTAGACGTTTCGGACACTTTTTCGTGTCCCTCTTCAGTTACTATATATTTAACAAAAATTCATAATAAATATATATACAGTATGTTGAACATTACATATTTTACAAAAAAAACTTAGTTTTTATAATCTATATCAATTAAAATTGCGAGATCAAGATAGTTTATATTACATATTTACAATAATCCCTTAATTATTTATAAATCACAATTCGCAAATTCTGAACAAATTATGTAAAAACAAGGTATACTTACATTACGTCAGGATGTAATGATAACGGGAGACTGTCCGTTTCGTCAATGCTTTTTATTAGCGACAACCGGTCTATGTAAGTAGTCTATATAATGGTATGGAGAGACGACGGTGACTCACCACCCCGACCCGTGGCGCGTTATCTTTGTTTTGATAAACACGGCATTAACGCATGTTTAATTGCTTTTTAATGGTTTGTTTATGTAAACAAACATAACCAAACAATCAAAATAAACAATAAAGAAGCAATTAAACAAACATTAATAACACATGTTATCGGTGTTTTCATAAACATTGTAATTAACGTATGTTTATTTATTTTTTTTAACGACATGTTTATGTAAATAAACAATCAAAACAAACAATTAAGGTGTAATTAATTACAATGTTAATGTATACACAGATAACACCGGCCCGTACGGGAATCGGTGACTCACAACTACTCCATACCATTATAGCGCGTTCTTTTCGAAGAGACCGGGGTATGCTATAGCGTACGTCATCTGTGTGAACTCGGCCCTGTCGCAGCAGCCGTAACCCAACGGCTGCAAAACCTTATCTTACGAAGAGTTTGGTTGTGTTTGTGTGTGTGTGTGTGTGTGCGAGGCCCGTACGGGAATCGGTGACTCCCAACTACTCCATACCATTATAGCGCGTTCTTTTCGAAGACTCCGGGGTATGCTATAGCGTACGTCAGCTGTGCGAACTCGGCCTTGTCGCAGCAGCCGTAACCCAACAGATGAAAAACCTTATCTTACGAAGAGTTTGGTTGTGTGTGTGTATATGTGTATGTGCGTGCATGTGTGTGTGTGTGTGCGTGCGTGTGTGTGTGTGTGTGTTCCTACTCCACGGTGTTACGGAGCCTACTCTAAATTTCGGCTCCGGGAGTAAGTGTTAACTGTAGCACGAAGCTATAGTCTATACGTTAGCTGATCGTATACTCGCGCCTGCTGCAGCACCATGCGTCTTACCTTATAGAGAGAGGGAGAGAGAGAGAGAGAGAGGGAGAGAGGGAGAGAGAGAGAGAGATTACTGACGTCACGATTTTTCGAGGTGACCACCATGCACTGTATGAGTTGGCTTTATCTTGCGTCGGGATTAAGTGTTGATATACATGAGTTTTGAGTATGGGATAGATAGAGTGAAAAAATTAATTAGAGATATTATTATAAAAATGCAAATTTATGATATTAATAAGAAATGTTTGATGGATAGGAGGTAAAAATAAAAAGATAGACGATTTCTAATGAAAGATGGAATATATATTATGAAAGCATATGAATAATATTACAAAAATTATACATTTATATATTTATTGGCTCTTCTTTTATCTCCACGTTTGGAGAATCTGGAGAGTCCATCTGATCTAGGCACACACAGCCAAGAGGGTAACACAGTTTACAAACGTATTCACAACACCTCAAACACTTGTACCACTGAGACGAATTCGTTTTGCGGATGTTGCGGAATCTTTTTTTGCACCGTGGGCAAGCCGCATAATTCCACGTGTCGCCGTCAGTGTCCTCGCTTGACTTTATTATTTCATTTTTTTTCTTGATTTTGTTCAGTATCACGTACTTTTTTGTTATCTTCTTTTTTAACTCCTACATTTCCAATTTGCAAATAATAACGTCGTCTTTGAGCTGGTTAATTTGATCAACTTTTTTGTCGCACTTTGATATTATTTTTTGCAACGCTGTTTCCAGTTTCTCTATCGCTTCGTCGACTTCTTGCATCCTTCTTATCCAACTCATTTTTTTCAGTACTAATGATGTAAGGTAACGACACGAACTGGTTGCTTGCGCGGGAGGAGCACGACTGAGCTGGACCACTAAATTATTAGGCTGAACATGCACGCAATATCTCGCGGGAGAAATACAAAAGGGGTATTTGGAACGTTCAGGATGTTAGTGTTTTATAAAAGATTATCGAGTGACTTTAAACCGTACTATACACGACACCCGATGATTCTAGAAAAAGTCATTAAGATTACATCTTTACGAGCATCTTAGGTACGTAATCCACTTGGTTCTTACTCCACATCGTTTGCTTTTGTGAGATGTGAGAACGAGTGAGATTACTTCTCAACGTACTTTTTCTTCTCGGAATTACATTCGTAAGAAGAGAGGTGTCACCCCTGCTGATCGAAGCCAATGCGGAGAGTAGCTTTCGTTGTGTATCACACCGTTCAAGCGATAAGATGCTATTGAATCCAAAATATGTCTCGTCTACAGTATGCTCGCAATTTCTTTCACTGAATATAACTGCATGCATTATAAAACCCCTGGTCTTACCCGTCGGTCATCTCAGTAGCTATGCGAATCATGGCGAGGGTGAACATGATTTTTACACCGCGAATGGGAGCTGACGAGGATAGTGAGTTGCGTGAAGTGATATCGCGTATGGTGTCTTCATTGCGGTTGGATAGACAACCTGTCTGGCGAAGGTGTAATAATAGAACATGGCGTCGAAGACTCAGTGCAATGAGTTACATCGCTTTGCGCCGCGAGTTACGTTTTCTTTTATCACAGAGCGGCTTACGGCGAATTTCAGCATTTCACAGACGATTATTTACCAATAGTCGCGCAGCCCTATTAATAGCCGGAGAATATGTGAGGGAAATTCACATGGAAAATGCTAATGTTCTTGCAGATATGATGGTCGCATACCAGGAACAACGTGGTAAGTAACATTTCTTTTTTCATGAAATTTTAATTTTGAAAAAATTATCATTTTTCAATGAATAAAAAATTATAGCACTACGCGAGCTGCTAGCTGATGACAGCGACGCGTCTACAGTTTTTATGGGTTTCAACGGACGTCAAAACCCTGTAGGACGTAGACTCTTGTATGAGAGCGACACCGACGTTGTGAGTAGCGATGAAGAAGTGCCTCGGGCACCACAACAAACTGTGGCTGACGGGACAAGCCCGAGTGAAGACGATCTTTCCAGTGATGATGAAGAGCAAGTTCCGCGAGTGCATATTCCAATACAACAACAACAACATCAACAACAACCACAACAACAAATAAACGCCGAAGTAGCACCTGTGGGTGATGCCGCACCAGTAGATGTTGAAGAGAACAATGCTGAAGATTCAGACAACGAAAGTGTAAACACGATACTTGTAACAACCTCCTCCGATGAAGAGGATAATAATAGATTGATGGGGTCACGCTTGATGTTAACGCTCAGCCAGTATCGAGAACCGAGACAAGCTGTAGAAAGAGTTATCATGAGTGAGGACCCACGTCCGTCCACGAGCAGAATTGACGAACGGCCACGCGCAGCCACACTGCTTGACTTTTATACCACGAGAGCGCCGCCTTCAGAGCGTTCATTTCACAACATAGAGGATCGAAATCGATTAATATGGAACAGTTTCGACGAAAGAAGCCCGCTAGATCGACGAATAAACGAATGTAAGTTTTTTTTATTTAAATATTTTTTCATAGTACGCTAAATTTTTTTAACACAATATATTTTTTTAAAAAAGTTATTCGAAGACGTATGAATAGCAGTGATGGGTTGGCTACGCCAGGTTTTGACATCCCGACTTTGCTAGTAAACGCGCGGAGAATTTTCCATATTCGGCGCGCACAAGAATTAAGATGGTTCCACGATCAAGCCGAAAATGAAAATTCTCCGATATATACATCTGATGAGTTAGAAGATTTATTAGATCGTGTTCGTGATAATTTTAACGGGAAATCGGAAGAATGAATACTTTATGTGCAGAATAAAATTTATTATATTTTTTCAAATTAGTTTTTATTAATAAAATTACAGTTGGAGAAAATGAATTTTCTTTTGGTACGACCCATTCTTTCTCTGATATATCCTTATCGTCCTCATCTACGAGTTCAATATGGCCTTCTCTCCCGCCGTCGCCCATAGAGGACAGCGTAAATTCAAGCGTTAATGAGAATAGAGAACCACTGCAATTGGGCTATGGCAGCAGCGAAGGCGGCCGTGAATACGACAGCACTTCCATCACCGACGAAGAAGAAGAGGAGGAGGAGGAGGAGGAGGAGAGCGTCAACCGCGATAGCGTAGGAGAAGAAGAGGAGGGGCGCATGGATTATGATATAAGGCCACCAGGCGTAAGATTTGCTATAGTAGAAGAAACCGAAAATTTCGTGCGAAGGTTTCGAATTGCAGGGCGTTGCGTCGCACTACGCGTCAATGATCCGCCTGGCGAATGCGATAATCCAATTCTTTGGGTAGAAGCTGCTATGCGGGACATTCACGCGTTCATAATTTCGTTAGCCCCCGATGATGATGAGTCAGTTTTACTCGGTATCACGATTAAAAGTGATCACTTCATGCATGGTGCAGGCGGTCTGTCTTTTCGCCCAGTTGGAAATTTTTTTTACGATGATCTTTGGAATTTAATTTCCAATCTAACACAGAGTAACGAAAATTTTCAAGTTGACGAAAGTTTCATATTACAAATTACATTTATTAGTGTTCCTGTTGGCTCGGGTGCATTAAGGAGTAAAAAATTATCAATCGACGCTATAACGCAGCGATCGTTAGTATCCATCGTGAACAATGATAACTTATGTTTGCCTCGCACGTTGGTAGTCGGAGAAGCCCATATTAAATTGCGCGCGAATGACTTGGACGCTGTTCGCAAAGAATGGGGTATAGTTCGCGACGGCCGCTGAAAATTGCAAAAAGAACTTGCTGAACGCTTAATACGAAGTGCTAACGTACATATCCCTCGAGCGGGTTGCGGATTTTACGAGATAGAAAAATTTCAAGATTTCTATCTTCAGAGCCATGTTGCTATAGTAGTTTATGATAAAAAAACTTTCGGCAACGGTGAGCCTCCTTTTTTCGACGGGCGTGAACAAGTAGAATCACAGGGAGAATTACACGGAGTTATTAATTTATGTTACGACCCCAGAGCGAAACATTTCGACACAATTTTGAATGTGATAGGGGTAGCAAGGACAAGATTTTTTTGCACATATTGCAATAAATGTTTTCATTTTATCGACCAACATAAATGTCGAAAAACTTGTTCGAAATGTTTCGTTTCTCCGGCTTGCACATCAGACGGCATCGAATTGATTAAATGCGCGGAATGTAACAGAGAATTTTTTGGCAATTCATGTTACAAAAATCATTTAGAAGTGGGCAGATATAAGAAAAACAATAAAAAATTGTGTGATGTTGTCAAACTTTGCACGCTATGTTGTAAAATCATGAATCGTGATCGAGGCCATCACATATGCGGACAAATTTGGTGCAAACTATGTAAATATAAACATTATGTAAATGAAAATTGTTACATGCGCTCTATAACAAGCGAGCCCGATGGTCGAAAAAAAAAAGCAAATGGCGAATACACGCAGAAAAAATTTTTATACATATTTTATGACTTTGAAACGCGTCAAGATGAAGCGTATTTGAATCATAGAAGCACGAAAATTCATGTACCTAATTTGTGTGTAGTGCAACAAGTCTGTACTGATTGTATCGATAATGATGATGTCTCGCAAATTTGCAATACTTGCGGCATTCGCGAATACGTTTTTTGGGAAGATCCTGTTAAACGTTTGGTCGAATTATGCGTGCGCGATAAAACCAATTTTTCTCAAATAGTGTGCATCGCGCACAATGCCCGCGGTTTTGACGCACAGTTTATATTGAAAGAGATTGCCGAACGCTCGACTGAAGTTATGCCGAGAGTTATTTTAAATGGGCAAAATATTATAACGATACAACAAGGGCGCGCTAAATTTATAGACAGCTTGAACTATTTTCAGATGAAATTGAGTGCTCTACCGTCTGCCTTCGGCTTGCCACAAAGTAGTAAAAAGGGGTTTTTCCCACACTTTTTCAACACTTTGGACAATCAAGAATATGTTGGTCCGCTGCCTGATCCAACTTTCTACGCGCCAAATTCTATGTCAAACGAGGAGAGAGCGATTTTTTTTCAATGGTACAACGAGCATGCGCGAGACTATGTTTTTAACTTTAAAAATGAAATCGTCGAATATTGCCGTATGGATGTAGAGATATTGCGTCGCGCGTGTATAGCTTTTCGAAAAATTTTCATCGATATCGGAGACACGGACCCCTTTGTTTCGGCGACCACTATAGCTTCGGCTTGTTCCTATTTGTACAGGAAAAAATTCCTTAAGACAAACGCTATAGGAATTTTACCACCCAACGGCTACAGACGCGCTGATAAACACTCTCAAAAAGCTGTCGAGTGGCTATTGCAGTGCGAGCGGGAAGTCGGGCGAGAGATTATTCACGCGGGGCGTGCGCGCGAGTTCAGGTTACCAGAAGGCTTTTTGATAGATGGGTATTTGCCCCCGACGGCAGCGGGTGTCCCCACTTCTTCATCTTCTTCAGCAGCTTCTACATCGGACAAAGGCGTCGTGTTCGAGTACCAAGGCTGCTATACACACGGCTGTCCGCGCTGTTTTAAAAACAAACGCGATAAGCAAACCGCTTTTAATCGCACTCTCAACGAAGCGTACGAGAATACTCGCGCTAAGATAGACAAAATAAAGTCGCGAGGGTACGAGGTCCGTGAAATTTGGGAGTGCGATTTTGATCGTCGCAAAGCTGAAAATCCACAAGTCGCAAATTACGTTAACAATCATCCGCTTATTAGCAAAATAGTTTTGAATCCGCGGGACGCGTTTTTCGGCGGGTGCACGTAAAATATAAGATGTTACTACGATATCAAGGAGAACGAAAAAATAAGATATACGGATATTTGTTCGTTATATCCGTATATATGTAAAAGAGGGCGATTCCCGCTTGGACATCCCGACATATTTGTCGGGAGTGAGTGCGACGCGTTGACGGGAAGAAACAACGATCTCTCGCGAGTAGAAGGGTTAGTTAAGTGCAAAGTGCTGCCACCTCGAAATTTGTTTCTTCCTCTCTTGCCGATAAAAATGCGCGGTAAGTTACTTTTTGCTCTTTGCCGCTCTTGTTGCGAGGACATGCGTCAGGAAGACTGTAATCACGAAAAAATTAATGAGCGTGAATTCACAGGTACATGGGTTGCCGATGAATTAAGAAAAGCTGTAGAGTTGGGTTACCGCGTAACGGAAATATATATTATATGGCAATATGAAATAACGCAATACGATCAACAGAGCGGCAAAGGGGGATTGTTCGCCGGCTACGTGAATGCATTTTTGCAACTCAAACAACAAGCTAGCGGTTGGCCTGCATGGTGCGTGAGCGAGGCAGATAAAGATCTTTATCTGAACGATTATGAGCGAGACGAAGGCATACGGCTAGAGAGAGCAAAAATCGAGAAAAATGCTGGATTGCGCGCTGTGGCGAAGCTATGTCTGAATTCTTTTTGGGGGAAATTTGGGCAACGCAACAATTTAAAGCAGACTGAGATTGTAAAAACGCGCGAGGCTTTACTCAGACTCTTGGTGGCTCCCGATAAAGAAGTGCTCAGTGTATTACCCGTCAACGACGAACTGTTGTATGTACTCTGGCAACACATTGCGGAGGCAGTGGAACAGTCCCCTAATACTAATGTAGTCATCGCCGCTTACACTACAGCGCAAGCACGACTAAAATTATATAGTTATCTAGAGAAACTCGAGCGCCGCGTATTGTACTACGACATCGACTCCTGTGTATTCGTTTGTAACGAGCGTGCGAAAAATGAGGAATACAGACCTCATATCGGCTCGCTATTAGGCGATATGACCGACGAACTCGGCCAAAATATATACATTGAAACTTTCTTATCCGGCGGTCCTAAGTTTTACGCTTACAGAGCGACAGATTCGTCTACAGGAGAAAAATATGAATGTTGTAAAATTAAAGGAATAAGGTTGGATTATACTAACACCTTCAAAATAAATTTTGACAGTATCAATCGGTTGATCGAATCTTTTTTCGGCGGCGATCCAAGTAGTATCAAATTAAACTTTAGAGCGATAAGACGAATGCCGGATCACGATGTCGTCACGCGAGACGAAGTTAAAACATGTTGTATCGTTTTGAATAAACGGCGCTATCTTAGTAAAGAATTGTCGTTGCCTTTTGGTTATAAGCGTTAAAACATTTTATGAATAAAAAAATAAGACTTATTTGTAAATGTTGTTGTTTTTTGTTATTTTCCTCTCCCTCAATGTTCATTTTAAAAGAATAAATTTGTTTTTTTTTGCAAAAATAAATATTTCACGCGCGTGTTGCAACATCTGATTTGCACGCGCAAAATATAGGCTTTCGTGCGCGCAAAGTATATAAGCTTATACCGCGCGAAAAGTATTCTGACGCGCGGCAAATATCAGCTTATACCACGCGGAGTACAAGCTTGTACACGCGCCCGGAGCGCAGTGCATATCAGCTGATGAGCACTGCGCCGCGCCGCGCCACCGCCGCCACCGCCCGCGGGGGTCGTTTTTTTCACGCGGAAAAAAATATCGCGATAAAAGTACGAACAAAATCGGTTTCGCTGTCATTCATGAAAATGGATACGCGTTGGAAACATCCATTTACGTGTTGCGTGTGCGGGCCTACCGGCTGTGGCAAAACTCAGTTCGTCAAAAATTTTCTCGCAAATTTACCGAAAATCTGTAACGTATGCTTCGATCGCATACTCTTTTATTACGCCGAGTGGCAACAAGCCTACCGCACAGAGTTGAGACCTGGCGGGAGTGACGCACCGAGTATCGAATTTAGAGAGGGTCTGCCTCAAGCGAGTGATTACTCTTGCGACGGCGATAAAAAAAAATTATTAATTCTGGATGATTTAATGCGTGAATCTTCGTGTGATGTTATATTAGATCTATTTACCAAAGGTAGTCATCATAAAAATATCAGCGTTATATTTATAACGCAAAATATTTTTCATCAAGGAAAGGCGCAACGCGATATAAGCTTGAACACAAAATACCTCGTACTCTATAAAAACCCGCGTGATCGCGCTCAAATACAGCATTTGGCGCGTCAAGTGTATCCGGAAGATCCGAAATTTCTGCAAGAGGCCTACCTGGACGCCACGCGAACCCCACATACGTATCTTTTTCTCGATTTATCGCAAGACTGCCTCGATGAATTTCTATTTCGCTCTTGCATATTTCCCGACGACAAAACGCACTACGCTTATGTACCGAAACATTCAAAGATTCGATAGTCTAATTATATTGAAAGAAGGAGAGGGGGGATGAATAAAAAAAAGAAATAGATACGTCAGACGCACGTGCCCTCGTCACAGTCGAGAGATAACGATGGCAGGAGCAACACGGATTAATTCTAGACGCTGTTTGCCTTGTACTAAGAGTTTTTCCAAAAAACCGTTGGCAATTTTGGGAGCTCTCTCACACTGCGACGGCAAACAGCGGTCGGCCATACTCCGCACGGCTGATAAATCGCTTGTCAAGTGCATATGCAAGTGCGCATTAAACGTTTTACATGGTGTAGTGAAATTGAGAGATTGCGAGAAGAAACAGTTGAATAAACACAAGATCGTGTTGCGCAGATTAATCAATCGAAAGTCATCAAGTTGGAAAACTAAAAAACGCGCGATAGTGCAGAACGGAGGATCTTTTTTACCAGCTCTTCTAGCACCCATCGTAGGCGTACTCATATCTAAACTGTTTGGAGGAAAGCAGTAAACAAAAAAAAATAAAAGAAGCAGCATGGAACGTGCTCGTAAAATGATAATCGTGCTCGAAGACGCAATCGAACGCGTGCAACCTACACCCGCTGAAGCAACAAAAACATTTGCCCCGAGCGAAGTCTCGAACAGCGAAAAATCTATGTAAACCCCTGGTGACAATTTATCCAGATTAGACGCCGAAATGTTCGATATTCTTCACTCGAAAAAGGGGTGAAGGACGTTCACGAAAAATGTCAAAATTACTTACAAGTTTTGCGACGTTACCTTTTCTTCCATGAGAGCGAGCGCGACAACAGCAGCGGCGATCCACACCGAGAAATCGACGAAATTGAAGAGACGCTAGCACCGCTCACCGAAGAAGCCATTATCGATAGTGTGCCCAAGACGTATCAGCGCAAGGCGCGTCTCTTGTTGCGTCATTGGAAAACAGTTAGCACCCGAACGTCTCAAGTGGAGCAATGCCGGTACAGTGAGTATAGATGATCGCATGATAGAACGTTCAAATATAATAGAATTACTGAACGATGTGGTAAGAAGGGGAAAAAATAACGACAACGAAGAAGCTCCAGTTGGACGCGTGGAGTTTTCTAAATTTGTTAAGACTTCCGATACTCCGACGAATTTATTAGGCAACAGCAAAGTTTTAAAAATTGGCAGAGTACTCACTGCGCCTTTGAATACGGCCAAACGACGACTGAATAAGGAAGACGCGAATGCAGAGTCCTCTCCCGTGCTTACGAGGAGAAGAAAGGCCGAACAAACTAAAAAAAAGTGGTTACGATTCCAAATATAAAACCTGCACACTCACACTCACACTCACACGCATGCGCGCGCACGCAGAGACATGCAGGCATACGAGAAACAGTATTACGATCTCTCGCACGAGGCAGGATACGCGGGTGCAAGAAATCTCGTACGCGTAAATAAAAAGAGAGGTAAATTCAATGAGAAGGCTAAAATATACGCATGGCTTAGTAACCAAGATGCTTACACGCTTCATCATCCTATAAAAAGAAAATTTCCGAGACTGCGCTACAATGTCACGAACGTGGACGACGTATGGGAATGTGATTTACTACAGTTAACTTCGATAAAAGACTACAACGATGGCTTCTGTTATATTCTCGTCGTTGTGGATGTTCTCAGTAAGTATGCGTGGATCGAATCATTACGCGATAAAACAGCACGAAATGTTGCCGGCGCGTTCGAGAAAATTCTAGACAGAGCGAGCCCACGAGTACCAGTGTATTTGCAATCAGACCGTCGCAAAGAATTCGTCGGTTCAGCTTTTCAAAACATTCTTAAAAAAAATAACATACAATTTAGAGTAGCAAGAAATCCTGACATCAAAGCAGCCATCGTGGAAAGACTCAATAGAACTCTACGCGAACGAATATGGCGTTATTTTACGCATCAAAATACCAACCGTTACGTTGACGTGGCGCAAAAAATTATTTATGCTTACAATCATACGCTACACAGTGGAACGAAGATGAAACCATCGGAAGTAAATTTGTACAATGCAGTAAAAGCACGAGAAAATTTGCAAAGACGCAGTCAAACGAACGGACGGAAGAGGGCGCTTGGTGCAACAGCTAAATTCAAGGTGGGAGACTTTGTGAGAATCAGTCGAACGAAAAACACCTTTGACCGAGGTTATGAGAAAAATTTTAGCGAAGAGGTCTTCAAGGTACAGCGTTTATCGCGACGTCAAAATCTTTATACTTACATTCTCGAAGACTTGAATGGTGAAATTATCGACGGTTTTTCTTACACAGAAGAATTGGTTTTAGTTGGGCGAGAGCGCATAGCGGACAATCAAAAATTCAAAGTCGAGCAAGTCGTACGTACGCGAGGTCGAGGAGCGAACAAACAAGTACTCGTCAAGTGGCTAGGATACTCGGATAAATTCAACTCGTGGATAAAAGCGAGCGAGCTCGAACGTATCTGAAAAATGGACAATCAAGATGAATTTTACATGGTGCTACCAAGTAACAGTAGTATGGGGTATTTTACCGATAATACGACAACTTGTTTCACCACGTACTTACAGCGAGAGATGGAGCTTCATAGTGAATGGCTTGTTGGACTCGCGGAAATTTATGTACCCTGTACAGTAACGCACGTTCAAGAGTCGGAGGCGTTCTACTTTTTCTCTTCCTACGACAGCGGTAAGGTATTGAAAAGAGACACTCATCATTTTGCCGATGGTATCTATGAAAATGTCGAACAGCTCGCTAACGAGATAAATAAACCAAACGAAACATACCGTCATCTAATGATAGTGCCAATGAATACCCGCAAGGGTTACTATACTATAAAGCGACGATGCGATTGTAAAGAGGATCATGTATTTGAATTTAATGAAAAAATTTGTCGTATTTTGGGCTTTGAAGATCCGCTTCGCAAAGGAGTATTCGTTAGTGCTAACGATGGCCCAAGAGATTTCATGGGTGAGAGACCTGCTAGCTTGTCTCGCGCCATCCCCGATCAAATGTACGTCTACACGGATATCTGCGAGCCATATACTTACGTATAGTGTCACTTGTAGATTCTAATTACCGATTCGGCGCCAACTCTGTGCATCGATTTGCTCCAATCCACTATTTACCCTTGCTCTATCACACTTTTCACAAAATTATTATCGATATAAGAGATCAGCACGGGCATAGTATACCATTCGAGTATGGAACGTTGACGGTTACGTTACATTTTAAACGTAATCGATAAAAAATTCAGCTAACGATATGAGTTCGTACATTCAGTACTACGACGATCAAGTCGGAAGTGGAGTGAGAGAAGTATTTGCTGGTTTGATCTATCAAAAGGGTCATGGTGTGGGATCATGGTTAGGGGGATTATTTCGTAAAATGTTACCTTACATTTCCAGCGGAGTAAAAACCATTGGTAAAGAAACACTACGAGCAGGTATCAATGTTTTGGACGATGTGGCGAATAACGGCACAAATTTCAAAGAAGCCGTAAAATTTCGAGCGAGAGAATCAGGGAAAAATTTAAAGAGAAAAGCAGTCGATAAAATTGCCAAGCTGATGAAAGGTTCTGGATATAAAGCAGTTGCTCAAAAACGCAGGCTCCAGTCGAAAAAGACGAGTGGAGTGGTACGCATCATCGTCAAGAAAAAGAAAGGCGGTAGAGGGCGCAAAAACAAAAAGAAGAGAGGAAATAGTAAAAGGAAGAAAAAGAAACCAACTTACAGAGATATCAACGACATTTTTGGTCCAAAATAAGAACACCAAAAGTTATTAGCCGTCAAGCAAGAAGTATGGGGCCACCGCAAAGCAAGGTTTCTACGAAAAACGCATCCGTCAAAGATAAAGATAAACAGCCGCTTATAGAGCCGTCTTCAAAATCATCGTCATCTTCATACAGTACCAATACATTCTCGTTTCCCGAAAAGCAGGGGTTCAAAAGATTCAACTAATTTGTTTTAATTTAAAAAAAAAACATACTATACATTTTATCGGTAAGCAGGCGAAATGATGATGAAAGGCTCAGGATATAAAGCACTCACTCGGAAGCGCATGCAACAGTCGAGAAAGATCAGTGGTTTGATACGTGTCACCGCCAAGAAAACGAAACGTGCTAGAGGACGCGCAACAGCAAACAAAAAGAAGAGAGGAAATAGTAAAAGGAAGAAGAAGAAGAAGAAGAGGAAGCCAACTTACAGAGATATCAACGACATTTTTAGGCCAAAATAGGAAACATGGCGTTTTTACACTCGCACTCGTCGGAGTGTATGTCTAACGAATTAGATATTTTCTCACTACCACCAACTCAAACATCCATTGAAAGTAGCAGTTTCTTACATTACAAGCCCGTATCATCTCTCAGCGACGAAGAAGATGCTCCTATAGAGTTTGTGGTGCCAAGCGGTAGTGAACATTACATAGACCTTGCGCACACGATGCTTTACATTCAAGCAAAGGTTAAACCAATAGAAGCCGAAGCAGAAAACGCCAAAGTTGCACCAGTTAACAATTTTCTTCATTCACTATTCAACCAAGTTGATGTTTTTTTCAATCAAAAACTCGTTTCGCCTCCCAACAACGCTTACCCGTATAGAGCTTATATTGAATCGTTGTTGAATTATTCTCCGACGGCTAAAGACTCGCATTTAACTACAACGCTCTGATACGATGATACGTTTGACAACTTTGAAGCTGCTCCGAATATTCCGAAAGAAAATGCGGCCGCAAACAACGGAGCCTTACGTCGCCAATATTACATACTTGGAGGGAAAGCAGTCGACATGATCGGTCATTTACATTGCGACGTATTTAATCAAGATAAAATGCTTATCAACGGAGTGGAGATGAGAGTACGCCTCGTACGAAGCAAAGATGCTTTTTGCTTGATGGATGTGTCGGATGATGGTAAATTTCGTGTCAAAATCAAAGAAGCCAGTCTCATCGTACGCAGAGTAAAGATAAGCCCCGGTGTTTTACTTGGGCACGCCAATGCCTTAGCTAAAGCTACAGCCAAGTATCCGATTACACGCGTCGAAGTTAAGTCTTTCACGCTTCACACTGGAATTCTCGGGGACACTCTCGACAACGTCATCCTCGGGCAGCTGCCTAAAAGAATAATTATAGGTTTCGTCGACAACAAAGCGTTTAATGGAAATCGTAAATTCAACCCGTTCAATTTTCAACACTTTTCGATAAATTATCTTTCTTTGTACGTCGACGAAGTGCAAATTCCAAGCAAACCGTTACAACCTCGCTTTACCGGCAACAACGGTCTCTACATAGATGCTTACCATACGCTGTTTTCGGGTACAGGAATACATTTTCTCAACGAAGGCAACGGCATCAATCGTCACAATTATGCGAGAGGAAATTTTCTGACGGCTTTCGACCTAACACCAGATTTATCAGCTCATTGTGCTACGCACTGGAACCTCGTACGATCGGGTAGCATACGCGTGGAAGTGCGATTCGAGGGCGCCCTCACTAGTACCATAAATTGCATCATTTACGCAGAATACGATAACGTGCTGGAAGTAGATTCGAGCAGGCAAATCCTATCGGATTTTAGCGCGTAAATGTAAGAAGAAGGAGAAACAAGAGTAGTGGGGGTAAGTGTATATCAGAAATGAAATGCCTACACGCGAGGATCAGTTGTCATTGCTCTTTTACTCGGCTTACACTCTCGCGCTCACTCCTTAAATCATGGATTTCGTTGTCGATATACAAGGTTTTCGCGACGTTAACAGAAATTTTTTGCCAAAGGAAGTGGCTGTGATTGCATTGCAAGAGCTCATAGTTGGCCATTGGATAGTAGACCCACCTTGTAATTTTTTACATTTGCCATCAGACAAAAACGACAAACACCTATTGCACAGTTCACTTACACGGAATACATTGGTTCGAAGGTGACGTATCATTGCGACGCTTGCGCCATCATCTTTACAAAGTTGTCAAGAAGGCGAGAAATATATACGTGCGCGGGGATGACAAACGAAGATATCTTGAGAATGTGCTTGGACGTTGCGTTATAAACCTCGAAGAATGGAGGTCGCCAACTTTTAATAAATTAGAAGCAGTGTTTCCGAATTCCTTAGTATGTGCAAGTCATATCGAAAAACACAAAGAAAATAAGAAAGACTTTTGTGCGCTTTTCAAAGCAAATATACTAAGAAATTGGATGTACAGTATACTTCCAGAAGAGTGGCGCGAAGCAAATGAAACCATACAAAGCGAAAGATTTTACGCAGCTCTTTGCAATTATCGTAACGAACGCAGAAAGGCTTTTCGCTTTGGTCAACCAGGAGGTGTAGATGAAGTCGACGGAGACGACGACAACGACGAAGACACCAGCAGTAGCACGCAGACTGAAAAAGCAAACAACGAGGAGAAGGAGGACGACGACGGCAGCAACATCGTATTCAGTGAGAAGGTACCCAGTGAAGAGTTTTCAAATCAATTACAGGATGGACACGAGAACAATAATGCATGCGATACGTGCACTAAGAGCGAATACAATAGGTGTGTATGCTGCTGATCACATTCCAAAAATTTTAAGTCCACCTGTGGCCATCATAACCAATCTCGATACAGCAAATAAACCAGGATCGCATTGGAGTGCCATTTACATAGATAAAAATGGATACGGAGTATATTTCGACAGTTACGGGCTCGCCCTCACCTCATCACACCATCTCGATCGCCTACGAAGGAACTGCGTGCGTTTCCAGTGGAACAAGAAACTATTACAAAGTTTTGATTCAAAAGTGTGCGGTGAATATTGCATTATGTTTTTGCATCATATGTGTAGTGGTAGTTCTTTACGCGCGTTTTGTCGCATCTTTTCATATAATACACGCAGAAACGATGACATAGCTGCTAAATTTTACAAAGTTATTTCACAAAAGCAATCAAGAAAGAGAAATCCTTACCGGAATCGTTTTCTTCCGAGAGAGACTTCATTGGGAAATGGGCAGAGTGATCAAACATGTAACGCAAAATTATAAATTTTTTTTTGTAATCTTAGATGTAAGAGTGAAATATGTATACTTTTGTAAGATATTCGTAAAATAAAAAATGTATTAGTAAAAATTTACATTTAGTGTTAGACTTTTATTCACATCCTTACCTACCTAATTCCCCATGCATACTTACAAGAAATTATCGATCTTTCTTATTTTTATCTCTAAGCCTACGTGATTCCAACGTAATTTCTTTATCGCGAATACGACGCGAAAGGTTATGCAAAAAGTAAGGTTAGCATATATATAATAATTTCTCGGAAACCGTTATTTTTATCTCGTTTGCATTGCTCTCTAAGCCAACGTGATTCCAACGAACTTTCTTTATCGCGATAGGTTATGTTACATCGTATCGGTCACTGTTCAAAGCATGCGTCATTTCAACGTACTTTTTTATCGCGAATACGAAACGGTGAATAAGGTTATGTTACATTCATCGCCTTGCTTGAATTCTTTATATTACTACGTCATCGCCCTGTTCGCTGATTGGTTGAGACGTAACGAACTCGTCGTCCATTAGGGGGAAAAACAGAGTAGGGTGGTGGGGATAACCGTGTAAATGCTGGAGCCCGACATGTTATCCTTCAGTCACGAGTAGCCATTCCATTTGAGAGTACGCTCCCACGTGGATATTCCAGTCTCCGTACAATCTCTAAGTAATATTGCTTTAAAAAATGGACAATAACGAAGCATCAGCAGTACCTCCTGCATCAACATCAGCAGCAGCTCCAGCAGCAGAAGCAGCGTCGGTAACTCCGCCACCACTACCTCCACCATCAACAGCGCCACCGCTACCTCCGCCAACAGTAAGACCGCGAGTTAATAAAAACATGGATCTACCAAATCTCTTTCTATCTACAACCTATGCTATCAATAAATCACATTCCAAAAGAGTCGCTGTCGGATTGGAACACCACGCTGGATTTTATAGAGCTGTAGTGAAACTCTGTAGTACGGGGGCTCCTGCAAAGTACGTAACTCTCGAAAAAAATAGTTGGGAGCTGATCGTCGATCAAATGGATGCGATGATGGGATATCTGCTAGATTCCTTCACATTTTACAAAGATTTTGGTAAACCTACAAAAATATATCTTCCAACCCACGACATCAATTTTACAACGGCATACGGTGTGAGGTCCATCCTTATCGACGAGAGACTCTGTGTACTGACACAGAAACTCGTCAGAGACTTCCCCGAAGGCCAACCAATAGACGAGGAGACGCAGTTTCCAGACAGTTCTTCACGGTACGAGACACCGCAGAAGAAAAGAAAATATGAGAGTCCACCCGGAATTGTCATGCAACAGGCTACTTTGAGCGGTCTACGTGAAGTGCGCAAATGTGTCGATGCGAGGTTAAAACGTTTAGAAGATAGTGCCGGATTTATAAATCGAGGTATGGATAACATATTCGACTTTTTAAAAAATGAGTTAAAGAAAGAAAGCACCGAAAAAGCGAAAAATATTTTGAAAGACATTGCTGCGTTTAAACAGTATTATGTATTGCGTAAAAATGAAATTAATAATAGAGCAAAGTTGCACATGGAATTCGGTAATATGAGTGAAGAATTGTACGACATTTTTCTCATGGAATTTCATGCATTTGGCTTATTCAACTTGGCTAATGATTTGTACGATTATATGTTCGCAAATTAATTTGTATAATTTTTTGTAAAATATTATTTGTATGCTTTCACAAATATATGTTCAAAACTTTTAATTAAACACCGACTATCTTTTTTATTTTACCACCTATCCTCCAATCCTCTCTTATAAAAATTCGTAAATTTGCCTTTTTATTTGCTCTTTTTTATTTTTATATATCGTGCAATTGATAATAATAAAATTATCGTAGTGGTAATTTGCAAATTCATCCTAAAAAAGAATGCTCAATGAATAAGTTGTAAACTCTGTAGCACGCGTTAAGTATATCGAAAAAATAAGCGACTTTTGATTATCTTGCGAGAACATCTTACGAGTCTAATGATGTTGTAAATTTTTATTAATAATTCCAAAAAATTTTTAATTTTGTGAGGCGAAAGAGCATGTATAAGGAACACACAATTGAAATACTCTGGAGTTCTCAGAATTAATAGCGATAAGGCTTCTATACGAATATCGGAACAAAGAAGAGATGCGATAGTTCAGTGCAGGCCCGAGTGTACGATCAGCTAACGTGTAGACTATAGCTTCGTGCTACAGTTAACACTTAATCCCGGAGCCGAAATTTAGAGTAGGCTCCGCGACACCGTGGAGTAGGAACACACACACACGCACACACACACACACACGCACGCACACACACAAACAAGCTCTTCGTAAGATAAGGTTTTTCATCTGTTGGGTTACGGCTGCTGCGACAGGGCCGAGTTCGTACAGCTGACGTACGCTATAGCATACCCCGGAGTCTTCGAAAAGAACGCGCTATAATGGTATGGAGTAGTTGTGAGTCACCGATTCCCGTACGGGCCTCGCACACACACACACACACACACAACCAAACTCTTCGTAAGATAAGGTTTTGCAGCCGTTGGGTTACGGCTGCTGCAACAGGGCCGAGTTCACACAGATGACGTACGCTATAGCATTCCCCGGTCTCTTCGAAAAGAACGCGCTATAATGGTATGGAGTAGTTGTGAGTCACCGATTCCCGTACGGGCCGGTGTTATCTGTGTATACATTAACATTGTAATTAATTACACCTTAATTGTTTGTTTTGATTGTTTATTTACATAAACATGTCGTTAAAAAAAATAAATAAACATACGTTAATTACAATGTTTATGAAAACACCGATAACATGTGTTATTAATGTTTGTTTAATTGCTTCTTTATTGTTTATTTTGATTGTTTGGTTATGTTTGTTTACATAAACAAACCATTAAAAAGCAATTAAACATGCGTTAATGCCGTGTTTATCAAAACAAAGATAACGCGCCACGAGGCGGGGTGGTGAGTCACCGTCGTCTCTCCATACCATTATATATACTACTTATATATACTAATAAACTGTGATTGTGTGTGTATATTGTGTGTATATAAGAGTATATAAAACGATGTGAGACAGGTGGGGGGATAGCGCCGAACGATTCGGAGCCGAGGCGAGGTATCAGGAGAGTACGTCATGGAAGTCATCCTAATGACACAGTTCTCAAAACATACACAATAGTGTGATGGATATTATATGCTCACCAAACGTGTTCTCCTAATATACCCGCTCTAAACATAGAAATTATAAATTTACACACAAAAATTGCATGGTTAAATAGAGAAATTATAAAAATTAAAAAATCATTAGAGACGAGTGTAGAAAACAACATTATTGAATTGTTTGCTGACTTTTATGCTACTAAACTTAATTTTATTATTGTTAAAGTAAAAGGAAAACTACAACGTAAACTCGAAACCTTGTATTTCAGAAAATATAAGAACGAAATTGAAAAAGATAGATATAAGGAAGATGTGTCGGAGGTTAATGTCCGATACAATAACACACAGGTTATCGAACCGACAAAAACTGACGATAGTTGGTGTGTGAATGTTTCGGGTATTGAACTTCCAACGTACGTTATTGATATATTAAAACTTGGGAGAAATTCAATTTTAATGAAATATTCAACAACTAATTACTACTGCAATATATTAAGAATTTTGAAACTTTTATTAAAAAACACAATAATAAAGCTGATATTCCTAAAATAAGAAGCTCTTTCCTCAACACCATAAAAAATTCATACAATAGAGAACTAGCAAATAATTCATACGAAAACAAAAAATTAAAAATAGATCTTAAAAAAACAAGAAAATTTCTAAAACAGAACTCAGATATTCTAATAACTAGAGCTGATAAAGGGAAACGCTACAGTGATAATTAAAAAATCATGTTACGTAGAAAAAACCGCTGCCAATTCATTGGCCCGTAGCTTCCTCAACCGTAATTTGTTGATTCCTTTAATTTATTTTTAATAACAAAATTTATAATTTTTTAAATAATTTATTGCATAATTATAATTAAATTCATTTATGAATATTAAAAATTTTTAATTTTTAAATTTATTTATTTATTATATATTTATATCAAATTTATTTAACTTTTGAGCTGATAAATAAAGTTATCATTTGAAATAGAAGTAAAATATCTATATTTTATAATAAAACAAATAGCTATCACGGATGTTTTGTTATTAACAAAAACGTGTTTTTTTAAAGAAGTTCATAACTCACAAATAAATTATAATAATGCAGAATATAATGCATTCATAATGCATAATTCATAATTATAATAGATTATAGAAGACATAATTTTTAAACATTTTAATTCATTTTGTTGGTTGGTTTTGGAGTTATGAGTTTAAAAAAAAAAACACGTTTTTGTTTTTGATGATAACTAAAGAACCGTGATAGATAAAAAATTAATTTTTTTTAGAAAATATAGGTATTTTAATTCTCTTTCGAACGCTACCCATCATATTCGAATAACTCGATCCTATCATTAAAAAAAAATCAAAAACAGTTTTGAGACAATAGAAAATTTGAAAAAAAAAACAAACGCATCGCTCCAATCAAAAAACGGATTTTTGACCCGCCATCACGCAAAAAAAAACCAAAAAAAATGAAACCTGTCCGGTCAAAATCGACCGAGTAGAAGCTGAGATCCAGGCGTATGCACACACACACACACAGACACACACACACACACACACACACACACACACACACACGCACACGCACACATCCATACAGACATTTTTCAAAAACCATGTATTTTGATTCCTAACACCGTGGAACACAATTATAACATGTTTTTACAACAACTCAAAAATTTACTATCACAAAGCTTCCTCTAGAAGGAAGCAAAAAGCGATACGCTATTTAACGATCAAATATATTATGAAAAAATAAAATCAAACCCTTTATCAAGCTAGAAAGAAAAACAAAGGATATAGTGAAATGGCTCAATAAAATGGATTTTAGTGGTACTAAGAAACAACTACTCCCGGTCCTTCAAAAATTTAGTATATCAAAAGTGTATGGTCTTATTAAAATACATAAAGCAGGTTTTCCAGTCAGATCTATAATATCCACAGTGAACTCTCCTACGTACTACATTTCAAAGTTTTTTGCTCAATTCCTACAAAATAATTTAAAAACCCCGTTATCACATATAGATAATAGTTTAAAACTAAAAGAAAAACTCGAAAATATCAAAATACCATGTCATTATGAAATAGTGACTTTCGATGTAGTAAGTCTTTTTACAAATGTTCCTGAATACCTAGTATATGAAGCGATAGAAAGAAGGTGGCAACAAATACATAATAAAATAAATATGACTTGTACCGAATTTCTTAAAGTAATTAAATTCATACTAAACAATAATTATTTTCAATTTAATGGCAATTTTTATACCCTGATTAAAAAAACCCATTCATTCCTTTAAAAAGCTGTTAGTTGAATCGACTTTAATGAGGATTTTTTACTGACTTAATACATGGACTATAGGGAATTTAATAGGATCCAATAGGATTTAATATTTTTTTTTAATCAGGGTAGACAGACATTTGGATCCGCTATGGGAAATCCGTTAAGCCCTATATTATCTAATATAGTGATGGAAGATTTAGAAAACTCATGTATCAATAAACTTCAGGAAAAACCGCTATTTTATTACCGTTATGTGGATGATATTGTTCTTTGTATACCGAAAAATAATATACGCGATACATTACAAATTTTCAACTCTTATGATACTAACTTACAATTCACTGTTGAACATTCCGAAAATAATAGCATTAGTTTTCTGGACATCAAAATTATAATAAACGATGAAATAATATAATAACTAATTGGTATCGAAAACCTACCTTTTCAGGAAGATATCTCAATTTCAACTCGCATCACTCGATAAGCAACAAAATAGCTGTCATATACTGTCTCCTTGATAGAGCAATAAAATTATCGCACAATAGATTTCACAAAGAAAATACAGATTTTATCAAATATGTTTTAAAAAACAATAATTATCCACATAATTTAGTTATTTCCACATAAAGAAACCCTTAAAAATGCTACAACTTTCAGATAACAGCCCCAAACAACAAAAAACTTAGGATGGTATTATATGTTTACCGTTTGTTAATGAGTTAGAATGTTTTACAAAAAATTTTTTTTTAAAACTTAACATTAATGTTGTGTTTAGTACTGTTACGTCTGTGACGTATCTCTAAAATCAAATTAACAATGCATATTTATCGCCAGTAATTTTCTGACATACAAATGTCGTATATGCGAATTTTGACAACGTTGCATTCAAATGCAAGCAGCATCACGCCGAAGCGAGCAAACTTTACAACGTTGAAATTTTTTAATACGAGGCAATCGTGACGTAGTAGTAGGTCATCAAACTTGCGTATTATATTTTCTTTAGAATCAGCATTTCGCAATGCGACTACCGAATTTAATACGATTGGAGACAACTACATTACCAAATAAGATGATCTCAATCATCTTCAACCTAATTTAACCGCTTAATAAATACGGCGACTCTCAACACACAAATCAGTAATCGTGCAAAAGTCGCGAGCTCCGTACAACTCCAGCCGACAATAGGAGTAGCGATTATTATTATACGGGCCAATACGAGCCACATCAGATTTCTTATAATTTTATATATCAAATAAAGTGAATATTCAGCTACAAAGCTATCAGTCTAATTATTTACGAGAGTTCACCTCAAGGACGAAAGGTAATATAAACCATATATCAATTGAATATAATTCAAATATAATTTGAAGATAAACCATACAAATTTCAATACACATATAAGAATATTTTCGTGATACTCAAGACTTAACAGTCGTTCCGGTACGAATCGAACATTTTATAGTTCACTAGATTATTTGAAATAAAAGAATAAAATAACTATTTTTCGGAACGTAACAGTGGTTCCGGTACACAGTCGAACGAAAGTTCGTTAGATCAGCTAAATCAAACTTTAAACGTTTTAAAGTAGATCAAATAAGCTCTTGAAAGACGAGGGAAATATTCTTATATAATCTAACATAAAATAAGTCCGAGCTTCACATTTTGCACTAAGTAGTTGGGGCCATTCATTATAGCATGAATTGCCAAAATTACCAAAGATAAATGCGTACGGCTCGTCGAGTTATTAACAAGTATTCAACAAATGATAAATACGGAAATAAGAATAATTTCTACAAAACAAATGACATTTTTCAAAAATATTTTACGCAAAATACAAATACAGTCTAACACAGATTAGAAAATTGAAAATATATATTACAATACAAATAAAAATATTACAAACGAAAAAAGATACGACACTACAAGGAGTAATAAAACAAAGAAGTAAGAAAACTATTTTTAACAACAAATTATATAACAAATTATAGCTGAAATAGCAAGTGAAAAGATAAATTTACAGAGTGAAATCAAGATATATTACGCGAAAAATAATAGCAGTCTAATACAAGTAAGAAATTGGAAAAAAAATCAATAATAAAAAGAGATAAAAGTAAAACCAAAAGAAAATACTACAATAGATAAAACAAAATATCTTAAAAACAAATTATAATTACAAAAATTAAGAACAACGATCATATAAATCGAAAATACAGCACGCGAAAAATAAACATAGAATAATGATCAACGCAACTCAAGAAAACGAACAATAATATTAAACAAATTGATCAATTAAATAATAATTGCATAAATAAACATTACATTTTAAACAATAAAAGATAAAACACTAAAAACTAAGCACATGGAAAAAATTTATAAAAGTGACAAATAAATAAATAAATTATATCGTGAAATAAACAATTACAAAATATATACAGAAAAATAGTGGAACTAATAATAAAAACATATTTTAAAAGAAATATTAAGTATATCATAAGCAAGAGAGTAATATGTCATGTCATATGAGAAAGACATAGGAAATAAGGGAAACAAAGGGATTATAACCAGACAGACGACACAACGCAAACCAGAACTAAAAAAGCAAGTAGAGGATATAAATAAAGAAACGAACATTTTTTAAAGAAGACCAAAAATACCAAGATCACCTCCAAATACACAATTAAATAAAACTTCATCGGATATCTACATTAACTCAAAAACACAGGAAAATGGGGAAATAGTTTCAATTCCATCAACTTCAAAAATAGACCCTAACGAACTAGATGCACAACATTCAGTCAATTTAGACAAAAATCAGAATATTAAAAACCCCATACAAGAACAAGATATATTAAATAAAAAAACCGCTGCCAATTCATTGGCACGTAGCTTCCTCAAACTTAATTTACTGATTTCCTTTAATTAATTTTTAATTCCAATATTTAAAATTTAATACTTCAGAAAGACAGAAATAACAAAACTCCAACATAATTTATTCAAATTTTTATAGGTTATACATTTCCACAAAATTTCACATACATAAAATATGTATCACCATTGCCTATAAATTTGCAACTGATATTTAGAGCTAAATGTCTAGAAAAATTTTAACCTCAAATATCTCTGAAATTTATGAACCAATCACTTTGCCAAAAGAAGTCATCCGAGAACTATCAATAATATACCTCTACAATGAATTTTGAAGCGAATAAGACAATTTTACTCTTGTAATAGTTGAACATATAAAACTCATTTTTTTTCATTTTTCAATTTTTACGTTTTTGTTAATAACAAAAGAACCGTGATAGATAGAGAATTAATTTTTTTAGAAAATATAGGTAATTTAATTCTCTTTCGAATACCACCCATCCCATTTAGATACATAGAGCCGTTCTCGAGAAATTACGATTTAAAAAAAAAATTGAAAAAAATTTTAACCTCAAATATCTCCGAAATTTATGGATCAATCCTTTTGCCCAAAGAACTCACACGATTGGTATACAAAATCTACCCCTACAAAGAATTTCAAAGTGATTAAGCCAATTTTACTATAGTTATTGAACGACAAAAAAAATCACATTTTTTATAAATTATTTTTTTTCTCAAAAAATAATGAATAAAAAAACCTAAAAATTTAGTAAGTTATAGTACTTAATATCCTTTATAACCAAAAAAATATTCATGTTAATATCTTTTTTTAATTTCGAAATATAACCTATTTACAAAAAATTACGTTTTCATCAATAACTTATGACGAAATATAGCTACTGACTTTTTTTTTTTTAATTATAGATAATTTTATCCTACATACAGAGAATTCATGATATATAAACAATATTTGTTCTAAATATTAAAAAAATCGAAAAAAAAATTTGAAAATTAAAAAATGGCTATAAAAAAAAAAATAAATTTTACAAAAATAGAATATTGACTCCAATTGTGGAAGCAAAATCTAAAAAAATGATCACTCTGCCGTTAAAATCGGTCGAGTAGATCATGAGATATCAGCGTATACGGACATACATACACACACACACGCACACAAACACATCCATACGGACATTTTCTAAAAATAGTGTATTTCGATTCCAAATTTGCTAAATAACATTTCTAACACATTATCTCATAAACTTTTTTTTTTTACTATCACAAAGCTTCCTCTATGAGGACGCAATATAAATAATCTTTTTATTCCGGAAATAAAACGGGATATATTATCACCATCAAATTTTCATACACCAAATACACCAAGTCAGAGCCCGGCATTTTTGGAAGAATCAATATATGGGAGCGTCCAGCAGAAACGGGCCACCGAGCGCGCGCGGTGCCTTTTTTCGCGTAAAAGGCGCTCTGTTTAACTCGCTCATAATCGTATGCTGCGTCTTTGAAAAAAAAACCAAGCACCTATATCGATAGATTTTTTTCTGCTCTTTCCAATGGTGCCATTGCTTTTATTGCGAAACGCTTTCTTCCGGACGAAAACTCGAGTTGAATATTGAGAGACATTTTTCTCAAAGTATATCATGTTCTTTTTCAAAATAAACTACACCATTCGAAAGTAAAACTCTTAAGCTTCAAAACCCTATCTTGGAGAAGTTGGAGAAATAAAGGGTTTAAAAGTAACAACATGAAAAAGACAGCGCCGAGGGTCCGCGCGAGCCCCTCGCGCCCGTGCGTACGGCACGTTTAAGTGCACGCTCTATTCAATTCGCTAATAATCGTGTACCAAGTCTCTGAGAAAAGAACTAAGGACATATATCGATAGATTTTTTCCTGCTCTTTCCAATGGTGCTATTATTTTTATTCCGAAATGCTTCCTTCTAGTTGAAAATTCCATTTGAATGTTTAAACTCTATTTTTTCAATAAAATATCAGTCTTTTCTTCAAAATGAATTATATTCTTCAAAAGTACAAGTCTTAAACTATAAAATATTATATTTTTAAGTTGAAACATGAAAAGTTCAAAAATAGTAAGATCAAAAAGACAGCGGCTGCCCGAACTTTTTACGCTATGCTCAAGGGCGGATTAATACACGCGATGTGCTATTTCGCCCTTTCTTTTTTGTAAATATAAAATGTTTTGTAACTTACAATGCCAATGCGTGGACATCATTTTGTGGCTCTAGTTGTAACAGTTAGTATAATATTACAATGAACTTTGTTCATTTATATAACAAAATTTGAAAAACATAATATATTAAACATAAAAATATCCATGAACGCACTGAAAGCAGTGAAACAGAAATTTAAAATAACCATATAGATTGTTTAATCTGGCATAACAATATTACCTTTTCCTTTAAATTCTAATTTTTTTACATTTTTTTGATTTTATAAGAATTTTCCTTTTTGCGACATCCGCTTCTTTCTTTGTTTGAGTTTTAAGTACTTTTTCTTTTTTGAAGGAATAAAAATAATAACACCATTGGAAAAAATCGATCGATAATGTCCTTAGTTCTTTTTTCAGAGACTTGGTACACGATTATTAGCGAATTGAATAGAGCGTGCACTTAAACGTGCCGTACGCACGGGCGCGAGGGACTCGCGCGGACCCTCGGCGCTGTCTTTTTCATGTTGTTACTTTTAAACCCTTTATTTCTCCAACTTCTCCAAGATAGGGTTTTGAAGATTAAGAGTTGTACTTTCCAATGGTGTAGTTTATTTTGAAAAAAAACATGATATACTTTGAGAAAAATGGCTTTCAATATTCAACTCGAGTTTTCGTCCGGAAGAAAGGGTTTCGCAATAAAAGCAATGGCACTATTGGAAAGAGCAGGAAAAAATCTATCGATATAGGTCCTTGGTTTTTTTTTTCAAAGACGCAGCATACGATTATGAACGAGTTAAACAGAGCGCCTTTTACGCGAAAAAAGGCACCGCGCGCGCTCGGTGGCCCGTTTCTGCTGGACGCTCCCATATGTAGAAAACGGAAGGCAACACGACTACACGGATATAGAAGGATTATTTAAGGAACAAAGTTTGATTTTTGCTAGAGATAATACTAGTAATAACGAACAGCCAGAAATTCAAATAAACAAAGATTTAATAAATGTAGAACCAGAAATGGCAAATCAAGTATTAAAATTACCACTTAAAGAAGTTGCAAAGTTAGTACCGGATTTTGACGGGAAAAATATCCAACTAGAGGAATATATAGAAAAATTAAAACAAGCAAAAAGAATAATATCGAATAATGATGAATCGAACCTAGTACAGATCCTCAAAATAAAGCTCAAAGGAGAAATTTATAAAGCATTAGCAAATGTAGGAATTGAAAGTATTGAAACTTTTATTAAAACAATACGTAAAATATATCCATCAATGCATAATATACATTCATTATATGGAAAACTAACACAACAAATTCAAAAATCAGACGAAGATGTACTATGTTTTGCAAACAAATTACGAGTGTTGGGTATACAAATAATAGAATTAAAAAAATTAGAACCTAATGTAACAGGAGAAATTTTAACAGAATATAAAACTGGATTAAAGACGGACATACTGAGTAGTTTTAAAAAAGGATTAAAACAGGAAATTAGAATCGAACTCGGAGAACACCAAGACATGGATAACGGAGTACAAAAAGCAATTGAAATAGAATCTAGCTTAAAAAAGCAAAATAGCTTAAGAAATGATACTACGAGCATATTGTTTAATTTCGAAACTCCAATACCAACCAAAATTAAACAAGTTTTTTGGTAAATATGCAGGGAAGTAAATCACGAAGCATTATTTTGCACGAAAGCTTCATGTGTCTATTGTAAAAGTAAGGAGCATGTATCATATCATTGCAGAACAGATAAGCCTGTAAGAAAATTAATTTGCAATTTATGTAGTACAGAGGGTCACTCAAGAGACGCGTGTAAATTAAATATGATGCCGAATAATAATTGTCAATATTGCCAAAATATGGGGTACGAGGTTACACAATGTCCGATTATTAAGGAATACGAGCTGTGTTGGAAATGCAAAGAAAAAAGACACGACCCGCTTACATGCAATAATTCAACAAGACTTGCGGAATCATGCCAGGTCTGTGGCAGCGCGTCACACACAGCTAAAAATTGCCCGTCAACATTATGTAAGAGGTGCAACAACCTTGGGCACTCAATGAAATACTGCACGTTAAACAGAAGAACGATATGGTGCGTGATATGTGAGGAAGAAGGTCACGAAACCGCGGATTGCGAGAGTGTGAAGATTTTAGTGATGCAAAATAGACAACAAAACTCTCAGAATAGAGAAGTTTGTCAATTTTGCGTGATGCCGGGACATTCAGCAAAAACTTGTAGAAAAATAAGCAATAACCAACAAGGTACATTCCCAAGTAACAATTACAATTCCTTAAATAAATCCTATGAGCACCGGGATAAAAATAGGAATGGATTTTTCCGAACAAATAACCAGAACAGCAATCATTTTTCAAGGAATTCAAACAGTAATTATCGGGGGAACTTTAATACACAAAGTATAAAATGCGAATATTGTAAATTCACCGGACATAAGTGGGAAGATTGTAGAAAACTAAAAAGTTTAACGGAACAAATTAAGTGCCCTTATTGCAATAAAAATGGACATCAATTAGAGAATTGTTATGAAATTAAGATGCTCCAAAATAAATCAGATAAATTTTGTAAAATTTGTAAAAATACAAACCATACAACCGAAGAATGTACTTCGCGAGCAGCATGTAATCAAAATAATTCAAAAAACTAACAAATTCTTCTGGAGATGAGTGGACTAGAAGGATAAATAAAAAGTCACTCAAAGATAGCGCAGATATCAAAGTAGGTACATTTAATAGTGACGGTATCACCAACGGAGGGAAAGACACGGACATCGATTTATTGATTACAAAGAATTTAAAGAATATTACGGAAAACATGGAGAAAAATAAGGCAATAAATAGATCAGAAATTATAGATAATAACGAAATAAACTTAATTGATTTTGAAATAAATAATATTGAAAATGAAAAGACACAAGAATATCAGCGACCAAAATTGCAATGTATTTTCTGAAATTAGAAAACTCACTGCAGTATATCCAAATAGAAAACCATTACACAAATAAAAAATGTAATTTACTTGTAGATAGTGGGGCTCAGTTAAATATTATCAAGGGAAATCAGATACCTTCTAATATAATTTTAGAAAATAGAAAAATTCATTTATCTGGTATTACAGATAAAACAATTGAAGCATTAGGAGTAATTAAAATGAATATAAATGGACTGAATATTGATTTCCATGTAGCACCACCAAATTTTTGTTTACCTTACGACGGGATTTTAGGAATCAAAATTCTTACTGAACAAAAATTAAGACTAGACGAGGGCTATTTACAAATAAATCATAGTAAGATCAAACTGAAAGCAGCCCATAAATTAAATCATAATCTTAATACAGTAACTGAAAAGCCACAAAAAACGGATAAAGAATTAAAATCAAGAATAACAATAGAACAGAAGGAAGTTTTAAAGAAAATGTTAGAAAATACGGACGAAAAACAAAGCTTAATACCTATAATTCATGAAAATTGCCAACAAGTAGTACAAGTAAACGAAAAAATTGAAAATTTTCAAATTGGAGAAAAAATTGAAAAATCATTTTGTTTAATATCATATGAACCCGAATTAATTGATAAAAGTGAAATACACGTAGAAACAGAAATGACATTTTATGATGATGTTACAAAAATTTTAAATACAATTCTCATATTAAAGGCAGAAGGAAAAGAATTACAGAAAAAAATGTTAAACGAAATTTTACCAGAAAAAAAAGATTTGTACTACGGAAATGTTTTGCAAAACGACGAAAATAATATTAAGTTCTTAATAAATAATATTAATATTGCTTTTGAAAGTAATGACCAAACAATCGATTTTGAGGAAATAGGACCAACAGACTATAAACAATTTTTGACAATAATAAATAAAAAAATTGAAGTAGATTTGGAAGAATATAATAAACTCTATGGAAATGAAAAAGAGTATAATTTTATATCTTATGAAATAGACAATTTACCTGAAGATTTTCAAATAACAGAAAATTTTAAAATAAACGAAAATGAAATTTTAAATTTGGGATCAATAAATTTTATAGAAAAAAATGATTCGATACAAGATTTTAAAAAACATAATAGAGAAGAAAGATTATTAGAAAAAATATGTTACGAAAACTAGCCTGAAAATAGTAAAACAATGATTAAGGATCTAGTATTGAAAAATAAGGATATATTTTGGCTAGAGGGAGACAGTTTAGGATCATGTAATGTAGAACAACATGAAATAACTTTAACAGATGATAAACCCGCATACGTAAAGCAATTTCCTTTACCTCATAAATTAAAAGAAATCGCGATAGAGGAAACTCAAAAATTAATAACAAATGACCTAGTTCGAAACCAAAAAGTGCTTTTAATGCTCCAGCATGGATTGTAGCAAAAAAACAGTTAGCAGACGGAAAAAAACGATGGCGCCCTGGTAGAAAATAAACCAACTCGGATGGCTTATCTACTAGCTGTTGGCCAATAATTTAGGCCAACGAATAAGAAAAATATTGACCAACGGTTAACCAACGGTTGGTGGACTATCAATCAATAATAAAACATTGAGTAACTCATAAAACAATAATAGAAATTAATAAGAAATATAGATATGTAAAAAGATTTTGATACATAAACAATAATAAAAATTATTGTAATGCATTAAAAAAATATTTGAATGAAGTTGGGAGTAAATTTATTTGAAGGTTAAGTAGAGAGCGTAGCACGTGGGCTATGCTCCGAAATTACTGTCCGCATCCCGCTTTCCGCAAGACAAGCACACATGCACATAAATACACACGAGTGCGATCGCAGGTTCATGTGTTATGTATAGGTAAAAGCATTTAACTGCGCAGACTCATACGAGTCACGTGACGGGATTGCCGGGATCGCGTGGTTTTGCTTCACTGTAAAGGTCAGATGGTAACGGAGCACTGTGTAGAAAACGGAGCAATACGAGTACGAAGAATTTATGTAGGATACTTTCAAATTTTAAATGTAGAATACCTTTTATGTAGGATTCTTTCAAATTTTAAATATAGGATACTTTTAAATTTAAAAAAAATGTAAGTATCCACCTATACATGTCCTGACTTACGTCAAAAAGTCACGCACACTACACATTAACACGCCCTAACCTCAATTTGAACAAACAAAACTATACCCGTTACCGATTTAACCATATTTATCTGAAGAAAAATACTATTAATATGTGGGTTTTGATTATTCTATGAATAATACAAATTTTGAGAGTTTTATTTAAATAATAAGTTATGTAAACGATTTTTATTTCAGATTTTTAATATTAAGCATTCATTGACCAAGCGCAAAGGTGATTCCGTGACGAAATAAGCGGTATTTATCGCTAACTGTTGGTTAAACGGTTGGCCAAATCCTTGCGATTTGGCGAACGGATGGCGTACGGTTGGTTACAATTTCTACCAAGGCGTTTAGTAATAGATTACAGAAAACTAAATGAAAAGACAGTTTCAGATCCATATTTACTCCCAAACATTACAGAAATATTTGATCAATTGGGAAAAACTAAGTTTTATCACGTTATAGATTTAAAGTCGGAATTTCACCAAATTCCTATGAAACCAAGGAATAGACATAAAACTGCATTTAGCATCAATCCATTGGGACGTTTTGAATTTTGAGTATTACCTTTCGGATTGAGAAACTCACCGCGTACATTTCAAAGAATTTTAAATACAGTCTTAGGCGATTTAATCGGTAAGATATGCTTCGTATTCATCGACGGTATAATTATTTTTGGCGAAACTATGACAGAAGCCAACGAAAGATTCAATACCATTGCACAAAAATTACGAGAAGCGAATTTAACATTAGAACCAGAAAAATGTGAATTTTCTAAAAAAGAACTATGTTATTTAGGTCACATTATTAGTGAACACGGAATAAAACCTGGTCCAAAGAAAATAGAAGCAGTAAAGAAATTTCCTACACCGAAAAATGTTAAAAATATTAGAGAGTTTCTAGGGCTTTCAGGTTACTATAGAAGATTGATAAAAAATTACGTAAAAGTAACAAAACCCTTAAATATATTGCTAGAAAAAGACGTGAAGTTTCATTGGGAAAAAGACCAACAAAAAGCCTTTGAGGAAATTAAAGAATTATTATGCACAGCACCAATCTTAGAATATCCACGTTTTGATGAACCATTCATTATTACAACAGATGCTTCGAATTCTGCTTTAGGTGCAGTTTTGTCGCAAGGAAAAATTGGCAAAGACCCAGCGATAGCTTACGCATCACGAAGTCTACATAAAGCGGAAACTAATTATCACACCTATGAAAAGGAAACATTGGCAATAATGTTTGCCATAAAAACGTTTAGAAATTACGTATATGGAAACAAATTCACAATAGTTACTGATCACAAACCGCTGTTGTGGTTAAGATCAGCTGATAATAATACAAGAGTCCAAAAATGGAGACTAAAACTATCAGATTATGAATTTGATATCGTATACAAGCCAGGAAAACAGAACGCAAATGCAGATGCTCTATCTAGGAATCAAGTAGAAATATTTGCTCTCACCCAGGAGGCTCGGGTTCGATTCCCGGTACCGGAACCCCTGTTAAGTCTTGAATGTCGAGGAAAATATTCTTATATGTGTACTGAATTTTGTATGATTTATCTTCAAATTATATTTGAATTATATTCAATTGATATATGGTTTATATTAGCTTTCGTCCCTGAGGTGAACTCTCGTAAATAATTAGACTGATAGCTTTGTAGCTGAATATTCACTTTATTTGATATATGAAATTATAAGAAATCTGATGTGGCTCGTATTGGCCCGTATAATAATAATCGCTACTCCTATTGTCGGCTGGAGTTGTACGGAGCTCGCGACTTTTGCACGATTACTGATTTGTGTTGAGAGTCGCCGTATTTATTAAGCGGTTAAATTAGGTTCAAGATGATTGAGATCATCTTATTTGGCAATGTAATTGTCTCCAATCGTATTAAATTCGGTAGTCGCATTGCGAAATGCTGATTCTAAAGAAAATATAATACGCAAGTTTGATGACCTACTACTACGTCACGATTGCCTCGTATTAAAAAATTTCAACGTTGTAAAGTTTGCTCGCTTCGGCGTGATGCTGCTTGCATTTGAATGCAACGTTGTCAAAATTCGCATATACGACATTTGTATGTCAGAAAATTACTGGCGATAAATATGCATTGTTAATTTGATTTTAGAGATACGTCACAGACGTAACACTTCCCCCCTTAGATTGTTGAATATCGTAGAGATTCAACAAGTATAATAATAGTTAGCCATCAGTAATTTTCTGTTACAATAATTTCAAATTACAATTATAAGATGGAAAGTTAACTATAAATACAACAACGTCTTTCATAAAATGTTTTGAGAAATTTTTAAATAATTTCAATATGGTTCGTTTAAAATTGTGGTTCATTTCGTACAAGAATGTTTACAATTTCCCTGTGTTGCAATTTTTTCTCTATGCTAGTTGATACGTGGGTGTCAATAAATTTGCAATCACATAATTTTGTGGATCAAGAAATTACTAATGAGAATATGAATATCAAATGTAATTTATAGGGATACGTTACGGACGTAACAGTACCATAAATAAACTAAATAATGTAATAGTATTAGGAAAAGATAAGGAAGAAAAATGTAATAAAAACAATGTGGTGTATAAAATCAATTGTAAAAATTGCGAAGCAACGTATGTGGGACAGACAGGTAGAAGATTAAATGTACGAATAAAAGAACATAGAAAAAAATATCTTGACAAAGATGATAAATCTGCCTTATTTGCGCACACTGAAAATAACAATCATATAATAGATTTTGACAATATTAAAATCTTAGATACAGAAATAAATAACGGAAATAGACTTTTTTCAGAAGCATTTTTCATTCATCAACAAAAAAATTATATAAATAAACAATTTGAAATCAATAAACTAGCTAAAGAATATAATATATTAATTAATAACTGTGAAATTTTAGCTTAATAAAACTCTTACTATGTATATAAACTTTGTAAAGTTGAGCGGGTATATTAGGAGAACACGTTTGGTGAGCATATAATATCCACCACACTATTGTGTATGTTTTGAGAACTGTTTCATTAGGATGACTTCCACTATGACGTACTCTCCTGATACCTCGCCTCGGCTCCGAATCGTTCAGCGCTATCCCCACCTGTCTCACATCGTTTTATATACTCTTATATACACACAATATACATACACAATCACAGTTTATTAGTATATATAGACCGGTTGTCGCAAATAAAAAAAATTGACGAAACGGACAGTCTCCCGTTATAATTACATCCTGACGTAATGTAAGTGTACCTTGTTTTTACATAATTTGTTTAGAGTTTGCGAATTGTGATTTATAAATAATTAAGTGATTATTGTAAATATGTAATATAAACTATCTTGATCTCGCAATTTTAATTGGTATAGATTATAAAAACTAAGTTTTTTGTAAAATATGTAATGTTCAACATACTGTATATATATTTATTATGAATTTTTGTTAAATATATAGTAACTGAAGAGGGACACGAAAAAGTGTCCGAAACGTCTAAGAATAAATGGTGTTCATTTATTTAAACAAAACCTTGCTTGGTAGACAATTGGCCATTAAATTCAAGACAAACACAAGAATGTTTTTATTTGAATTTTAGATAATAGTTTTGTTGCGGATATTCATGAAAAAGAATTTTGTTGTGACAAATTAATTTTTGGCATTAAAATTTAATAAAAAGAATCAATAAATTAGTTTGAGGAGGCTACGTGCCAATGACTTGGCAGCGGTTTTTTCCGAATGTTTTGAAAATGAATAATATATAAAAATTCGAAAAAATTTGGCAAGAAGGCTATATAATATTGTCATGAAATTATTTTTATATGATATGAGATATCAATTTTTAGAATGCCATTTCTACCTAACGATTTAATTGTAGAAAATGCAGTGATTTAAAAAAGCTACAACGTCGACAAATGAGCTAAAAATCGTATAGGAATTAATGTTTTAGATTTTTTGGAATTTTGTTTTTCTAATTGAAAGTATTTTTATACTTTTATGCAATCTGTTGTCAATTTTTATAGACGCAAAATTTTTCTGATATTTTTTTTCGAAAGTAATTCCTTGTGAGTTTTGAATAGCTCTTTTTTTTTAATTTACAGTATCGGATTCAGAAAATATATTAAGGTGGTCTTCTACCTAATGGCTCCTGAGGCCAAAATTATCGGAAAAAAATTTAAATATAATTACTATAAAACAAAGTATATGTATATTACTACTATAACTTATTTCTAATATAAAATCCCAAGAGATAGGTCTCTATCAACCCAGTTTATGCAGAATTATGTCATTTTAGAAAAATCAATTAGTGTGCAAATTTTCTTGGCAGTCACTCCCTGGATTTTGACAAGTCAAGTCACAAATTACTTGGAAAACGTATACCTGTGGTACGAAGCTCTGGAATTAAAAAATTTCGTGACTAAATATTTTTTTTATAATTTTGAGAGACATTCGTAGTAATATATTTGTTTAAATAATGGACCTCAACGAACGAGTTTTAGGCAAAATACTTTATTTTTGTCGACGTTTCGAGAGTGAATTTTACTCTCCTCCTCAGATCATATAAAGTTAAATTCTACCGTTTGGCATCATTAAGGTCGAAATTTGAAACATATAACAAACATTTGTGCAGGATCGGTTGGATCAATGTGGTCCTTCCTTGCATCTCACTTTTATTGTTGCTACAAGAACGTTAGAACTACGTAAATCTTGAAGCAACACAACGCAAGGAAGGACCACATTGGTCCAACCGATCCTGCACAAATGTTTGTTACATGTTTCAAATTTCGACCTTAACGATAGAATTAACGTAAATTAACTTAACGACCAAACGGTAGAATTTAACTTTATATGCCCTAAGGAGCAGAGCAAAATTCACTCTCGAAACGTCCGCATAAATAAAAAATTTTGCCTAAAACTCGTTCGTTGAGGTACATTATTTAAACAAGTATTTTTTTAATTGAAAAAATGATAAAGATTCATAAAATTAAGAAAAAAAGTAGTTTTTTAATTAAAAAAATACTTAGTCAGGAAATTTTTTAATTCCAGAGCTTCGTGCCATCGGTACATATTTTCCAAGTAATTTGCGACGTGCCTCTTCAAAATCCACCGTGTGGCTGCCAAGAAAACTTGCATACCAGTTGATTTTTCTAAAATGACATAATTCTACATAAAGTGGGTTTAGAGACTTATCTTCTGGGATTTTGTAGTCGAAATTAGTTATATTAGTAATACATGTACTTTGTTTTATAGTAATTGCATTTCAATTAATTGTGTGAGGTAATTTTGGCCTCAGGAGCTATTAGGTAGAAGGCCACCTTAAACGATAGTATATTTCCTGAGAAAATACCTAACATTTTACCATTCTTATAAGATACCTCCCCCATCAAATACTTTTCGCAAACTTGCTCGCCTAGCATTGCTTCTCACGGCAAAAAATGCATGCGATGTAATTGGTCCTTCCACAAAAAGGCTAGTGTTAAAACGATTTCCAGCATCAGGAACTTTCATAATTATACCCACCTATCGAAAAAATAAAATACTATAAAGATCAGAAGAAAAAAAAACAAGTATCGAGAAAAGACCTATTTAAATTAATTTAGATAAAAATAAAAAAATTAATAAACCAAAAATTAACACTATTTAGAATTTAAATATGTTGACTTTTATAAAAAATAATGTTTAGAAAATTGATTATGTGGTATATTTTAAGTATAAAACAAAAAAATGGCTCTGAACTTTCAACTTGAATATCCGACCAGGAGAAAGCGTTTCGGAAGAAAAACAATAGCATTATTGGAAATAGGAAGAAAAAATCTATCGATATATGTTTTTTGTTTTTCTCCTTTTTTTCGAGAAACTCAGCGTATGATTATGAACCAGTTAACGAGAGCGCACACTCATAGAATTTTTCAGTAAAAGTTACCGTTACAATTCGGTAAGCGTGGATCAACTGATGCGATCGGGAAAAATTACCGTGACACTCCGGTAAAAATTATATCGAATCTGTGCAATTTTTACCGGAGAGCAACGGTAATTTTTACTGATTGCTGTAGTTGGTCCACGTTTACCGGATTGTCACGGTAATTTTTACTGAAAAATTCTATCCGTGCATTTTACGCGAAAAAGGAGCCGTGCGCGCCTGCTGGCCTGTTTTTGTCAGACGCTCCAATATACTGTAAATTGTTTAAACTACGTTTTTCTTTTTTTCAGCTGATTTTAGCCTCAGAAGCCACTATGTGTAAGATCGTTTTAATAACTTCCTCTGCGCGAGTTTCTTCATTATTAATTCAAAAGCAAAGTTTTCATTACAAAAATGAAATAAAATATAAAAAGTTGATAAAAGAATGGAAGTAACACTTTCTTTAACAAAATACCAAAATTTTTATTTTTTCTTTAAAATGTTTGTTTCAATTACGTAGTTATAAAAGAAAAGCCCTTTTAATTAATACTTGCATGTTTTGCAAAGAGCGACCTTGGCTTTTTTTTCTATGGTAATAATAAATTATAAGTACAGTAAAATCTTATTAAAGCTTCTAATCTGGGGCCTAGGCTCACGTATTTGTGGTGTCTGTTACCTAGCAGTCTTAGCTCATATTACTTACCTATTGTTTTAGTCTTTTAGTTCGCTGGATGAGATCTTGAATCTTAATTGCTATCGTTTGAAACTATAGTGTTTTGTAGCTTGTACTTACGAGTAGTAACATTCATTTTGAAAAAAGAAATGACATACTTTGAGAAAAATGGCTCTGAAATTTTAACTTGAACTTCCGACCAAAAGAAAGCGTTTCAGAGAAGAAATAATAGCAGCATTGGAAAGCGGAGAAAAATCTATCTATATATGTCTTTTATTTTTTTTTCTGCGAGACTCAGCGTATGATTATGAGCGAGTTGAAGAGAGCGCATTTTACGCGAAAAAGGTGCCGCGCGCTCCCGCTGACCAGTTTCTGGCAGGCGCTCCCATATATACTATAAATATATACTGTTTATAATAAAATAGCCCAAAATATAATCTGTAGCGCGAGGTAGCCTTATTTTACGGAGAGATATAGCATTCTCAGTATTTTGGCATTGACGTAGCTTTTTGAGAAAACCATTCCATGAATTTTCATGGGAAAAGGCCTAAATTAGTTGAAATTCATGTAGTTACGGCCTGAAGAGTTGAAAATATTAAAATTTGTTGATATAGTACATTGTGCAACAAGGAGAGAAAGTAAGCCATTTCTAGCGAGGGTGTCGTGTTCTGCACGATTCGAAGTCGAGTGCTGAAAATACCTCACCCATGTCTGAAATAGCTTTTCTTCCTGTGTTACACATTGGATTTTTTTAACGAAGGCATGACAGGGCCTTTTCCACGCGTGTGAGGGGAAGAGCGGATTGGGCATTTCGAGATGTAAAAACGCTTTTCTACCTAACAAGAGGAGACATGAATAAGAGGTGAGAAATGGATCCATTTCTCACCTGTTATTCATTTCTCACTTGTTATGAGGGTAGAAATGGCAATTTCTCACCAGTTATTCATTTCTCACCTGTGTTCAGGGTGAAAATAGCTATTTCTCACTAGTTTCATAAAATACGCTCGAAATGCGAAATTTTCTCTGCCATTTTCATGCGTGGAAAAGGTCCTATTTCATGCCTGAGTTAAAAAAGTATTTTTCTTAACTGAAAAGCCACTTTTAATTTCTCCCACACATCTGATTAAATCACTCTCTGAAATTGAGAAACTCATCTTAACTTTTGGGTACTATATCCCATTTTTCACTTCCCGCTAATCATTAAATTCGCTTCTCGAGGGGTACTCGAGGTTTTGATATTTATCCGCCAGTCGTCTCACGACTCGCTTTACATAGCGAATACGAAATCCCAATTGAAATTTAAGAAACCAACATTATCATGACCAAAAGTACATAACTACATAGAAGTCGATAAGACCATTTTTTCAATGATCACTTGATTACACGTATTGCATACTATATAACTTAAATTCAAGCCTGTATTATGTATTTCTCAAGTGCTAAGCGGGCTTGTCGCTTTTATGTGAAGATACATTGTGACACTTATTGCAATTTACAACTCATCTCAATAGAGTTGTATCCATAGTCAGCTAAAGTCAATAATCTTACTTTTATCTTTCTTATAAAAATAGATGTATACTTTTTCATCCGATCAGAATTATCACTGATTTTTCCTTAAAACACTTAACTAAATCTTGCCAATGCAAAAGTTTTTGATCAAAATATCAGTATGTCATTTTCATACAGCAGTAGTAAGGGGACCGGTATAGCGAGACGGTCCTCCGCTGTGCGGTGTGTAGGGGCCATGTGGCACCCCGCTGTGCGGTGTGTAAGGGTCCCCAAGTGTGACAAGGTCATTAACTCAAGTGTTTACAGTAGCAAGTGTGAACACAAGCTAATTAGTGTAAACAATGGGGGGTGATTTATTACCCATAAACAAGGGCCCACTTATGGCGCCCACCATGACGTCATGCCGCTATACATGCCCCTCGTGTGTTGCCGTATATACCTTGACTCGAGGTGGTGGGGGGCGAGCATTTTGACTGTACGCGCTACACCATAAAGACCATAGGGTGCTAGTGCGAAGCCTCTCGCTGTATAGACCATGTGCTGTGTGTATGGGCCCCAAGTGTAAACACAAGTTAATTAGGGTAAACAATGGGGTGAATTATTACCCATAAATAATGACCCACTTATCACCTCCGCCATGACGCTATGCTGCTATACCTGCCCGGCGCGTGCCGTCGTTTATGCCCCGACTCGGGATGGTGGGGGGAGAGATCTTTGGCTATACGCGCTACACCATAAAGACCTCCCGCTGTATAGACCGTGTGCTGTGTGTATGTGTTTCAAGTGTGACAAGATCATTAATCCAAGTGTTTACAGTAGCATGTGTGTGAACACAAGCTAATTAGGGTAAACAATGACACACTTATCGCTCCCTCCATGACGCCATGTCCTGACTCGCGGTGGTGGGGGACGAGACCTTTGGCTGTACGCGCTACGCCATAAAGACCCATAGGGTGCTGGAGCGAGGCCTCTCGCTATATAGACCGTGTGTGTGTGCGCGTGTGTGTGTGTGTATGCATGTATGTGGACCTTTGGCTATACGCGCTACGCCATAAAGACCCGTAGGATGCTGGGGCGAGGCCTCTCGCTGTATAGACCGTATGCTGTGTGTATGGGTCTCAAGTGTGGCAAGGTCATTAATCCAAGTGTTTACAGTAGCAAGTGTGAACACAAGCTCATTAGGGTAAACAATGACACACTTATCGCTCTCTCCATGACGCCATGCCGCTATACCTGCTCCGCGCATGCCACCGTATATGTCCTGACTCGCGGTGGTGGGGACGAGACCTTTGGCTACACGCGCTACGCCATAAAGTCCCATAGGGTGCTGGAGCGAGGCCTCTTGCTATATATACCGTGTGTGTGCATGCTTGCGCGCGTGTGTGTGTGTGTGACTGTGTGTGTTTGTGTGTGTGGCTGTGTGTGTTTATGTGTGTGTGCGTGTTTGTGTGTGTGTGGCGCGCACTGATCGACTTCATTGCGCTGGAACACTACACTACACGCCTGAATACACACTAATCACTGAGCCGCTTTATGGGGAGCGCGGGCTGTCCAGGTCGCGCAAGCACGGACAGCTCGCACTGCTGCTGCACTGAGGGCACTGAAGAATATCGCACCTCCAACAGCGCCTCCAATTCAGTGCTGTACGCTGATACAACCTACAGTCAAAACACCACTCCTGGATGGTTGGTGCTGATAGTGGTGGTGGTGGTATTGGTGTTGCTGTTCTGCCCTGATGTTTCACCAGGTTGTGCCGCCACTGCCGGCGATGTCTTTGGCGCAAGCGTTTAGCACTTTCACGTGTCTTATCCGTTCCGTTATTTCTTAGTGAGATTCTTCGCCACTTGGCGAGGCGCGCTTCGAATCTGGCTAGTTGCTGCTGGAGACTGGCCATAACTAACTGATTGACTCGATGTTCGCTAACAGTGTTGGAGGTTCACGGGGATGGTGGTGCGGGGATGGTGGGAGTTAAACTGCTGTTAGTGAGGGCAGATAGAGTGGGAATGAGTAAAAACGTAAAAAAGCAATGTGTCGTCGGTACATCTTTCTTTTGGGGATGACACGTCAGACTGTATTTCGACGCTTTTCGAAAATGAAATTTACGACATGACGGGGTTTCCAAACGCTCTGATGAAAGCGCATATCTTTTGCCGCTGAGAACCTCGGCGAAATTTTTCCCGAATAAAAATTTTTTATTACTCTTTCATGGTTTAAGCACCGCGGCCTCGCAGAAGTTTCGGGCTCTACGAGCGCGCGCGCGGGTCGAGTAGTTAAGTACCTGTAAAGGTATTTTCTTATACCACGTGTATACTGTATTCAAAACACTCGACGCCGTTGACGCCGCCAAAAAGTCGCGCTATAAAAGAGGTGAGGGCCACTTATGGTCCTACCAGTCTTTCTTTCGAATGAGAAGCGTCACCATGGAGAATTTTGTAGCTTGTAAAAGTTTACGGGAAGCCGTATTGCATCTCGCAGCGCAATTACGCTATAGTAGAGGCAACGCGTGGCGTACACGTCTGAGGACGTTGGCTTCCACGGAACTTATCAATCAGTTACGACGCTTGTTACGGCTGACTGGTTATCGGGTGATAGCAAGATTATTTCGTACGTTCAGGCATTCGCGAGATGTACAGCGTACCATCGGGGAATTTGTGGTCGAGTACAACTTGGACAGATTGCCTGTTTTTAGAAAGCTCATGAGCGAGTACGAGGAGCTATTGGGTAAGTGAAAAAATTTTTAATATTTTTCCTAAACTTTTTTAAAAATTTAGTTCTCTAAAAACATTTTTTTCCAGCCTTAGAAGATTTATTGCGCGACAGCGATTCTGATAGCGAAAATATCGAAGCTGATGACGAGGAGAGCAGCGACGCCACTCACTTTGAGTGGACTGCAGATGATACACCGTCTCAACCAGGGCCGTCTGGGGTGGCAAGCGATTCGGCGCGCACTGATGGACGACAAAATCCTGTAGCTCGCAGGCTATCGTTTGACACTGATAGCGACGAGGCTGATGACGGTAGCCCGCAGCAGCAAATCTGGGTTGCCGACGTACACAACGCACCCCTTTCCGCCGATAATCCGCCTACAGAAGCGGTGTCTGACAGCGAAGAGGAGCTCCCCGTAAGCCCGTACCTTATTAATGTGGAGAACCATGAAAGGGCGAATCTAGAAATGGAGGCGGTACAGAATGAGCGCGAGTGTATACTGGAGGCGTTATCACCATACGTGGAGCCGGGGGAAGCCGTTCACCGAGCGTTTTTGAGCGATCCTCCTCAGGCGTCAGCAGATGTAGGCATCGCGAATACCGCGGAAAATCGCTACAACATCTTGAGCAAATTTTACCTTGGAGATCCCGGAGCATACGATAATAACTTTAACCCGTGGGATGAAGTTCATCTGCATATAAATGAGCGTAAGTTAAATTAATTTTTCTTTTTTATAATGTAAAAAAAAGAGCATGTTGTTCAAACAAATATTTTTCTTTTTTAGTCATAAGACATCGGGATAGTATATCGTACCACCATCCCTATGACATTCCCGATATACCGGGGGTTTACGAGCGGTTTTTGAATATACTCCATGCACCACGTGCACAGATGTTGCGTTGGTTCCATGACCAGGCGGAAAATATATTTTCGACGCTGTATACGGAAATAGATCTCGCGGATCTATTAGTTCGTGTAAGCGAGAGTTTTCGCGGGCCACCGGAAGAATAGAAAATGACTCAAAAAGAGAAATGTTTAAATAATATTAAAAGCTGACGACAATTCATTTTATTCATTTAGACGCCCGTCAATCCCCTCTTCAGATAGGCGCTGATGAAGGTCGTAGCAGAAACAACAGCAGCAGTAGCAGCATCACGCGCGACGATGGGGCTGACGTAGGGCCCGAGCGGTTTATTATAGCTGCCGAGGGAGAACAGTACACGCGTAGGTTTGCTGTTCACGGCCGCAAGGTCAGTTTTAATATACGTAACCCATCTGCCGGGGAAAACCCTATATTATGGCTCGAGGGAAGTATTAGAGACATTTATGAATACATTACATCTAACGTTCCACCTAGTACATTAATCGGCGTGAGTATTCGTAGTGATCGGTTTGCGCGGGGGCCCGGAGCACAGTGGGGCCAAACGTCAAAATTACGGTCAAAATTCTTGCTTCACGCGAAATCGGGGTGAAAAACTTTCAAATTAACAAAACTTGGTACATTTTGTAGTGTGCTATACGTTGCTGTTTCCCTCGCAAGTGTACAATATCATAAAAAGGGGTCAGTAATACGCAAACAGCCAGTATTTCGAAGAAACAAACTTCTATGATGAGTACGGTTCTATAATTATTATAGGTCTCAAATATAAAATTTGTTCGGTTAATGTAATCTGAGCAGGAAATAAAGTACAAGATATGATATAAAATTTGTTTGAATGACTTGTTTATATGTTCATATATTACTTGGTGAGAAACGATATAGTATAATTAGCAAGTATTTCAAGTAACGGAAAAAAAATTTTTAACAAAATTTCAGTACTTATAAAATAGATATTAACAATTGAAAAAATGATTTGTTAAATACTTGTTCATTATACTATATCGTTTCTCACCAAGTAATATATGAACATATGAATAAGTCATTAAAAAAAAATTTATATTTTAGACCTATAACAATTATACAGTAGAACAGTCCTCATCATAGAAGTATGTTTTTTCGAAATACTCGCTGTTTACGTATTACCGACTCCTTTTTAGGATATTGTTTACTTGCGAGGGAAACGGCAACATGTAGTACACTACAAAAGGTGCCTAAACTTTTCATCCCAATTTCGCGTAAAGCCAGAATTTTGACCGTAATTTTGACATTTGGCCCTACTGTGCGGAGGGTTGCCGTTCAGGCCTATTGATAATTTCAGTTACTTAGATTTATGGAATTTGATAAATTCTGTAAGTCAAAGTAACGCAGTTTTGAGTATCGATGACAAATATATTACGTTGAAATGCCTGTTGACGCAGAGAGAGCATGACCAAAACAAGCGCTAAGCATAGGTAGTCTTCGTAAACGCTCGATCGTAACAATAAGAAACGAGGACAATTTATGTTTACCGCGCGCGCTCGTAGTAGCGAGAGCACACTTAGCTCTTAAAACACCCGAATGCGCTGCGACGCGCGACGAGTGGCGCATAATCCGCGACGGTCGGCGACAATTACAGAAAGAGCGCGCAGAGAAACTCTTACGCGATGCAGGAGTAATTTTACCGCTAGAGGGGTGTGGATTCCGCGAGTTGACGGCGTTTCAAGATTTGTTTGCTGCTGAGAGTATTGCTATGGTTATATTTGAAGTGTAACTTGGGTAGCGGTGAGCCCCCGTTATTTGACGGTCGAAACAAGATTCAGGATTTAAATGCACTGCTTCACGGTGTTATTTATTTAATCTTTTGAGGAGCAGTCTAGACACTTTAACGTGATCACTAATTTATTTGCTGCGGCCGGGTCAAAATTTTTTTGCTCTTATTGTAACAAGGGTTTTCGCCGTATTGGGCAACACAAGTGTAAATGAACTTGTGAATCTTGCTTTGTCACATCTCCATGTAGGAGTGACGGTGTAGAAATGATAAAGTGGACAGAGCGTGGACGTAAATTTTTCGAGCATGGTTGTTTCGTTAATCACAAGCGCGCGGGTTCGTACAAAAAAAATAATCGCAAAGTGTGCGACGTCGTGCGGCTATGCGAAAATTGTTTAAAAATAGTAAATACGCAGCACAGTCAACACGAGTGTGGTATTAGTTATTGCAAACAATGTTCGAAGCGGCAGCCGTTCAATCATGCATGTTTCATGCAACCAATTGGTGGTGGTCGTGGTGGTGGTGGGAACTTGAAAGCGGACAAAAAATTTTTGTACATTTTTTACGATTTTGAGACCAGTCAGGATACGCCGTATGGAGAAAACGCCCGAATTCACGTGCCGAATCTCTGTGTCGCGCATCAGGTTTGCATGGATTGCATAGACGTGGACGACCTTAAAATGATTTGTAGCAAATGTGGCGTGCGCGAGTTCATTTTCACAGACGATCCGGTAAAACAGCTCTTGAGCTTGTGCATTCGGAAAAGCATTGAATTTTCCGAAATTGTATGCATCGCGCACAATGCCAAGGCTTTTGATGCTCAATTCATTTTAAAAGAATTGGCTGAAAAATCTGAGCGCGCAGCCCCCAGCGTCATTTTGAACGGTCAAAATATTACAATGTTGGAGTACGGACGAACCAAGTTTATCGACAGCATCAACTATTTTCAAATGAAATTGAGTGCTCTACCTGCTACCTTCGGTTTACCCGAAAGTAATAAGAAGGGCTATTTTCCACATCTCTTTAACACCCTCGAGAACCAGCGGTACGTTGGGCCTTTACCAGCGCTAGAGTTTTATTGCCCTGACACTATGTCGCCAGCTGAGCGTGCCATTTTTCTCGACTGGCATGAAAATACAAGCCCTGGCTATATATTCGACTTTCAAAAAGAGATAGTCGAATATTGCCAGATGGACGTGGAAATACTGAGGCGCGCGTGTATACAATTTCGAAAAATTTTTCTCGAGGTAGGCGAAACGGACCGATTTGTATCAGCGTGTACAATCGCGTCGGCGTTTTCGTACGTTTTTAGTAAAAATTTTTTAGTTCCGAATACTATAGGAATTATTCCACCGAACGGTTATAGGCGTACTGACAAACACTCGCAAAAATCAATAGAGTGGTTGCTGTATTGCGAGCGCGAGATCGGTCGGGAGATCGTACATGCAGGGAGGACGCGTGAGTTTCGCTTGCCCGAGGGATTTTTAGTGAACGGTTACCTACCTGCTTTCCCTCCCGGAGAGGGGGAAACAGCTAAGGGAATCGTTTTTGAATTACAAGGTTGTTACGTGCACGGTTGCCCGCGTTGTTTTACGAACAACCGAGAATCGGTAAAAAATAAGTTTAATCAAACGTATGCACAGGCGTACGAAAGTGTACAGGTAAAAGTCGGCCGAATGAGGAGTCTCGACTACGAAGTAGTAAAAAGGCAACAGCCCGAGTTCGTACGGTATCTGGATACTCACCCGATAATGAGTAGAATAACGCTCAATCCGCGGGATGCGTTTTTCGGTTGGACAACTGAAAATATAGTCACCTCATGCACTATAGAGCCGGGTTAAGAGATCAAATATACTGATATTTGCTCTCTTTACCCGTATATATGTAAGCGAGGCCGTTTTCCTATCGGTCACCCGCACATTTACATAGGCTCGGAATGCGCCGTGTTAACGGATGGCCAGAATAACAATCTCGCGCGCGTCGAAGGGCTCGTCAAATGTAAAATTTTGCCACCGCGTAATTTATTATTGCCCGTATTACCGGTAAAAATGCACGGGCGCCTTATTTTTGGTCTCTGTCGTTCCTGCTGTGAGGAAATGCGTCAGGATGACTGCAGCCACGAACAAGTCGCCGAGCATGAGTTTAGCGGGACATGGGTAGTGCACGAATTACAGAAAACAATCGAATTGGGCTACAGCGTGACTGAGATATTTGTCATATGGCAATATAAGAGCACACCGTATGACCAGTTCAGCGGTGAGGGTGGGTTGTTTGCCGCGTACGTAGATACCTTCTTTCGGTTGAAACAACAAGCGAGCGGGTGGCCGTCTTGGTGTACGGACGATACTACCAAGGAGCGTTATATTGACGAGTACAAGCACGAAGAAGAAATAAGGTTAGACCGGGAAAAGATTGAAAAAAATTCGGCTTTACGTTCGGTCGCAAAACTCTGCTTAAATTCATTTTGGGGAAAGTTTGGGCAACGGTCGAATTTAAAACAAACGGAAGTGGTCAAAACGCGCGAGGGGCTGCTGAAACTGCTCGCGACGCCTGAAAAGGAAGTTTTCGACATGCTGCCGGTTAGCGAGGATCTTTTGTACGCAAATTGGCGCTATAAAGAGGATGCTGTAGAGCCGGCGCCGAACACAAATGTGGTACTAGCAGCCTACACCACCGAGCAGGCGCGTCTCGAGATTTACTCGTATATAGAAAAGCTTTCGGCCAACCGCGTTCTCTCCCTGGATACCGATTCGTGTATATTCAAGTGCAGCGAAAAAGACCCTTCAGAGTATAGACCTCTTTTAGGCACTTTTCTCGGCAGCATGACGGACGAGCTCAAGGGCTACGGAGAGGGAACTTATATTACCAGCTTTCTCTCCGGGGGTCCGAAATTTTATGCTTTTCGTGCGCTCGTCCCATCGACCGGCATCACTCACGAGTGCTGTAAAGTAAAGGGAATTTCTCTTAATAGCGCCAATACGAGCAAGATCAATTTCACTAGTGTCGAGCGATTGATCGCAGAGTATTTCGATAACGACGACGAGAGCACGCCTATTGTTTTGAAATACAATGCGATCAGACGCACTCGCACGCACGAGATCGTTACGCGCAGCGAAAAAAATCCTGTTCCATAGTTCTGAGAAAGCGAAGATATTTCCAACACGACGTTTGGCTTCCTTTCGGCTATAAGCGCAATTGAATAATTGTATATTTTATTGCGTTGAATGTTGTAACTTTTGTATATTTTTCATAATAATAAAAAATGTATTGTAGATATGTAAACTTTTTTTTACGTGTTAATTATTTTCCACCCATATCGCCTCATCCCATGTACCTATTCATAGCGGCCCCACAGGCTGCGGTAAAACTTTATTCGTTAAAAGCTTTCTCGCCTACCTGCCAGAGGTCTGCGACGCACATTTTGACCGCGTCCTATTTTATTACGCCGAATGGCAAGACGCCTACAGACGAGATTTTAAACCCAACGGGCCATCCATCGAGTTTCGAGAGGGCCTTCCACAGATGGCGGATTACTCGAGTGACAATGAGAAAAAAGTTACTCATTCTCGACGACCTCATGCGTGAATCGTCGAGCGATGTTATTTTAGATTTATTTACAAAGGGTAGTCATCACAAAAATATTAGTGTAATATTCGTTACGCAAAACGTATTTCACAAAGGTAAGGCACAGCGCGACATTAGTTTGAATACCAAGTATCTGGTATTATTCAAAAATCCTCGCGACAGAGCACAAATACAGCAACTAGCGCGACAAATTTTTCCAGAAGATTCGGCTTCTTGCGTGAGGCCTATCTAGACGCCACGCGTGAACCTCACTCTTATCTTTTTATCGATCTCTCTCAAGCCTGCTTAGACGAGTTTAGATTTCGAGCAAACATATTTCCCAATGCCGGGACGCACGTTGCCTACGTGCCCAAGTACTTTAAATCGCGATGAATGAGGCGTGCGTTAATCAGTCGGGAAAAAACTATGGCGCCGATAGGTCGTAAAGTGGTAGCCTGCGGTAAATATTTCTCGAAAAGAAACCTTGCTCTCTTGAACGCTCTTTGTCATGGGGAGAAAAGACACCGTGTTGCTATAGCGCGCACAGGTGATAAACCTCTCGTCAGATGCATATGCGATTGTGTGTTGAACGTTTTGCAGGGCCGATTGCGTAAACATAAGCCAACGCTGCGTAAGCTGATCCGTACTGGTGATAGAGGCAGCGGTTCTTGGAAGTCGAAGAAACGGATCATTATACAAAACGGCGGGTCGTTTTCACCACTCTTACTCGCTCCGATCGTAGGAGCGCTTATCTCAAAAATATTTGGCTCGAAACATGGAGCGAGCTCGTAAGATGATCCTTGTGCCAGAGCCGCCACGAAGACATCGCAATCTAAAGTCATGAAGGAGGAGGAGGGAGCGAGGAATACGAATGAAAAAACTGCAAACACCAGGTGATCATTTTTCTCGGCTGGATGGTGAAATGTACGATGTTTTACGCTCCAAAGCAGCTAAAGACGATTACGAGAAGTGCGCAAAATATCTACAGATTTTACGTCGCTATCTTTTCTTCCATGATAACGAGCGTAGCGCTGTGCGTGAGGAGCACCCTGAAATAGACGAGGTCGAAGAGGCGCTTGCAACGCTGTCCGAGGACGACATACTCGTGGGCATACCGAAAGTACACGTGAGCAAAGCGCGTCTCTTGCTTCGCCATTGGAAAGTCACTGTACCCGAGCGTCTCAAGTGGGATAACTCAGGCACCATTACTATAGATGGTCGTGTAATTGCTCGTTCCAATATAACAGAGTTAATCATCGACGCATTGAAAAAGAACAGTAAGGATGAGGAGGCGCCCGTTGGCCGCATTGAATTTGCAAAATTTCTCGAAACTTCCGAAACACCGGGAAATTTAATTAATAATCCAACAGTTTTAAAAATCGGCCAAATATTGACGGATCCTCAGCGCTCGGCTAAACGTCGCCTATCCACACCTATACAGTACGGATCACCCCAGCCGTCTATACAGACTGGCAGTAAAAAACAAGCGAAAAAATGTGGCTCACGCTTGGTTTGTAAAATAAAAAATGACGTACAAAAAACAATACTACGACTTTGAGCATGAAGCAGGCTACGCTGGTGCGCGCAATCTTGTGCGCTTGAACGCTAAAAAGGAAAAGAAAAAAATTTACTCGTGGCTGAGCAATCAAGATGCCTACACGCTCCACCACCCGATACGAAAGCGATTTCCACGATTACGCTACAACCTGACGAACATTGACGATGTTTGGGAGGCCGATTTGCTACAGCTCACGACGATAAAAGATTACAACGACGGTTACAACTACATTCTAGTGGCGTACTCGATAAGTACGCATGGGTGGAACCGATAAAAGATAAGACTGCGCGCAACGTTGCCGACGCCTTCGCACGGATTATCGACCGAGCACATCCCCGGCTGCCTGTATGCGTGCAAACCGATCGAGGCAAAGAGTTTACCCGTTCAGCATTTCAGGCGCCCCTCCGCCGAAAAGAGATAACATTCAGAGTCACTCGCAACCCCGACATTAAAGCAGCTGTGGTCGAAAGACTCAACAGAACGTTACGCGAGCGAATCTGGCGATACTTTTCTCATAGGAACACAAAGAGATACATCGATGTCGTGCAAAAGATTGTACACGCTTACAATCGCACGCTACACAGTGGTACGCGCATGAGACCTATCGATGTCACATTGTACAACGCGCCGACAGCGATCGAAAATTTAGCCAAACGCGCGAGCTCCAATTATCGAAGGCGAGCACCGATGCTGCCTAAATTCAAGGTGGGCAACCTCGTGCGCATCAGTCGAACCAAGAACACCTTTGAGAGAGGATACGAAACAAATTTTAGCGAAGAAGTGTTCAAGATAATCCGCGTTTCGACGCGTCCAAATCTCTATACATACGTGCTCGAAGATTTGAACGAAGAAATTATCGACGGTTTCTTTTATCCCGAGGAGCTCGTGTTAGTCGGTCATGAACACCTCGCGCCCGATAAGCCTTTCAAAGTCGGACGCCTCATACGCACAGAAGGACGGGGCGCTAAAAAGAGAGCACTCGTTAAGTGGCTCGGTTACCCTGCTAAATTTAACTCGTGGGTAAAAGCAAGCGAGCTTCAAAAGATCTGAAAAAAATGGAAACGTGCGACGATTTTTATATGGTACTGCCTAGTAACAGCAGCATGACGTATTTTCCCGAAAACACAACATGCTGTTTTACGACCCAGCTGCAACGCGAGATCAAGTTACACGGCAAGTGGTACGTGGGCCTCGTTGAAATTCACATACCACACAGTATCGTACATTTTCAAGAAGACGAAGCGAGTTACACTTTTTACACGGCTGAGAACAATGGGAGTCTCATCGAGCAAAAATTGTGTCGTATACCCGTAGGTATTTACGATTCCCTCGAACAACTAGTAGACGTTATAAACGCGGCGAATGACACTTATAAGCATCAAATGCTCGAGCCACTTAAAACTCGTAAGGGGTCTTACATCATAAGACGTAAGTGTGACTGCCCACAAATACACATTACGGATTTCAGTGAAAAAATCAGCCGTGTATTCGGCTTCGACGAAGCAGGTCAAAAAGGTTCGTTTACAATGCTTAATGAGGGTTACCGGAACATTGCAGCCAACAGACCTGCCTCGCTTTCTCGAGCCTTGCCCGACCAGATGTACGTTTATACCGATATATGTGAACCTTATACAGTAAGTGACACCCAAGCTGCCCTACTGTGCATAGTTTCTGTAGACAACTCCAGCTTTAAGTACGGATGCAGTACTGTACAGCGTTTTGCACCCGTTCACTATATACCTCTTCTCTATCACAATTTTCGTAGCATAGTTATCGATATAAGAGATCAACATGGGCGACATATACCATTCGAGTACGGTACGTTGACGGTCACGCTACACTTTAAGCGCAAACGTTAAGATGAGTCATTACGTGCGCTACTACGATGATCAGCTAGGTGGGGGTGGCGTGAGAAATGTTTTTGCGGGTTCGACTTTTCAGAGAGGTCGTGGGGTAGGAGCCTGGTTAGGAGGCCTTTTTCGTCGCATCCTGCCATTCATCACGAGCGGGGCCAAGGCTGTAGGTAAAGAGACATTACGCGCAGGTATAAAGGTTGTTAACGTCGTTGCCAACAGCGGTGTCAATTTCAAGGAAGCTGTAAAATCACGGGCCAAAGAATCTGGACGCAACCTCAAAAGAAAAGCTGCTGACAAAATATCGGAAATAATGAAAGGCTCGGGATATAAAACAGGCGTGAAGGGCAAGCGGCGGCGCCAGTCGAGAAAGAAACACACTCGGACGCGCACGGCAGGCGGTAAGAAAAAACCCGGCAAAAGAAAGTCCGCTGTGAGAACGAGCAAGAAGAAGGAAAAGAAAAAGAGGAAAGCCCTTCGCAACATAAACGATATTTTTGGTTCAAAGTAAAAATGGCTTTCTTGTACTCGCACTCTAACGAGTGCATGTCAAGCGAGCTCGACATTTTCACTCTTCCGGCGACTCAAACGTCGATTGAGAGTAGTAGTTTTTTACACTATAAACCTGTGTCCTCGCTCAGCGACGAAGGAGACGCACCCATAGAGTTCGTCATCCCGAGCGCAAGCGAACATTATATAGATCTCGCGCACACCATGCTCTATGTCAAAGCTAGAATACAGCTGAATGCCGAAATACCCTGCTGTAAACTTAAAAGTTGCCCCAGTAAATAATTTACTGCATTCAATGTTTAATCAAATCGAAGTTTTTCTAAATCAAAAACTCGTTTCTTCGTATAATGCATATCCTTACAGAGCATACATACCCGTGTAAAAAAATTTGTCTGGGTGTGGTCTGGCAATAGTCTCGCGCAAGTCTAGCTCCAGATATCTAGCACTAGTCTGGCACCGGCCACTTTCCCAGACAAATAATTTTTCATTTGAAAAGTCTGGGAAAAATGCCAGACTTTTTCCGAGACAAATTAAACTTTTCCTCAGAAGTCTGGGAAAATGCCAGACTTTTTCCCAGACAAATTAAATTTTTCCTCAGAAGTCTTGGAAAAATGTCAGACTTATAAATCAAAATACTTGTTTTTATTATTGATTAACTGCACAAAGGATACCAACAAAAACACAATAAATTCAGTTTTGTCAATGTAACAATCTTATTTTTTTGTCGTGTACGGCTTCGAATTTCTTAACGTATTGCACATATTAGTCAATATTCTTCGGTACTGGCTTTCAGGAATTGGTGTTGATGCTTTTTTATTGACGTAAACTGCAAAAAAATTAAAATTTACTATATTGGATTTAGAATAAATGATAAGCAAATAATGTTAAAATTACAACTTACGGAATACAGCTCGGAAAACAATTTCTGGAATAGCCTCCGTTCCTCCTCTACCTGTTGGTGTCATGTTTTTTAGCTTTTCAGAGCCAATTAGTAATTTCATCAATCTTCTTATTAATTCTTGGGGTTTGTGGCGCCAACTCTTTTTTAAGTAAGTTAGCTCCGCATCGGACACATATATATCGTTATTTTTTACGGGAAATGATTCTCTCCGTGCTGGAGTCATTATATTTCCTTCTACATCTACTTCTAATTCACTTAGGAATTCTTTGTCACCTTTAATATATAAACAGAAACGATATTATTTATAAACGTAAAGTTAAATAAGGTAAGTAAATTGAAATCTTATTTAATTTAAATAAATTAAATAAGTTATTAAGTAATGTATCAAAACTATTAAACATACATTTTTTAATTTATTGAAAAACTAATAATTAGGTTTATATTAATGCTTTACTTTTTATTTTAGTTTCGAAATATTAGATATAGTGTTACTTTAAAAATCGTTTACTTACTACTATTTTTCAAAATTCTAGCTTCAAACCATTTATCACCCCACTTAGCTGATGTTTTTCGCTTCGTCGTTTTTACTTCTTTAGAAGTTAAAATGCTTGTTGTAGGCGGTTCCGACTGCGTCCACAAAACTAAATAATACATGCTTTTCTATTTTTTTCGGTAGCTCTGTTTATAATCTTTTTCTGCTTCTTCCTCTTCTTCTTCTATCCAAAAGCATACGAGAAGTAACGTTAACCTTGAGGGGTTAAGCTGTACGTCAAAAATTCTATCAATTGTTTAATTCGAATTACGAAAAAGATTATGTACATACATATATATAGCTTTTTCAGAAGCAAACAAACCAACTTCATTCAATATGAAAATATGTTCGTATGTTTATTTACAAACATTAAAGCAAAATGTCGTTCGTATTCTTCAAAGCAGAGAATTTATATAAAAATGCCGAAAAGACCGACAGAATTTTTTGAATTTAGCAAATCACAACAGTATAAAATCCGTAAAAAATGGCGCATACCATTGCCCGATAGTGATTCTGAAAACTCTAATGAATCAGATAGTGAAGACTTCGATTATGAGCCGGAAAATTCATCAAATTATTCAAACGACCGGGATGAATGCAATATCTACATAAGAAATAAACAGACTGATGATAATAATGATTCAAATAATCAAAATTCTCGTAAGTAACAACAAAACAATTTTTACTAGGATAAATCATTCTCAGTTAGTTCGGCTTTTTCACGTTATAAATAATGCATTAATTAAGTATTTTATGCAAATAATGTAATTAACACTCGCGACAAATAAAATGAGACAACATTTATTGAAGTTAAGAAAGAGGGAACCAATGCGATTCGCAGGTTCGGGGGCGCGCGAAGGAAGCCCGAAATGTCACGATGTATAAGGTAGAGAGAAAGAGAAAGAGAAATGTCAAGCCGTTACTTACAAATGCGGCGCTTACTCGCTGTCGCCGGCCGTCCTCGCGCAGAGGTACCTAAGGGCGTCACTTCCGGTCGCTTCCTCCGGGTGAGGCCACGGAATCATGATAGGGTGCGGACGATTACACACATTCTCATTGACACTCTGGGGCACGTGTCGGGGTTTTTTCTCGTGGGTTCACTCCGGGATACTCTATAATAGAGGAGAGCGGGCGCTGTCCGAAATGAGATTAAAATGTTTCGCGATAACGCGGGTCGCTCGCACTCCTTGTGCTCTCTCTCTCTCTCTCTCTCTCTCTCTCTCTCTCTCTCTCTCTCTCTCTCTCTCTCTCGTGTACTTTGTTGACCGAGGGATTCTTCCGTGCCATCTGCATCTATAAAAGCCGAATTAAATTAGTACAAGTAATAATGAGTCGGGGAGAGAGGAAAATGACGGAAGAATAATTTTCCGTCATAGTATGATAGTATAAGTAGAAGTAAATAAATGCAGTGCAGATAAAGGATATAAATGTTGAGGTTATTTTACACATTTATAGGCTGGATATTAAAATTATAACTTTTTAGATCTATCAAGAATTGATGAGAATAATACCTGTGATATCGATGACAACAGCGAATGTGATGATTCTAGTCTGGCTAGTGATGAGAGCTACGATAGCGATATTTTGGGTGACAGCTCTGAAGTGGTAGACGAAGATGCAGACGATGACGACGAATGTTTCATTAAGAATGCGAATAAACCATTGTATCCCGGTGCACCTATCAACGTTGCCGAACACTTTATATCGGTACTGTTAATTTTGGTTCGTTTTAAAGCAACAGGAGTAATGTTCGCGTATATCCTTAATTTAATTTCCAAAATGTGTATTAAGCCTAATTATTGCGTCGCAACTCTCTACAAATTTAAAAAAATTTTCCAAAACATGAAATCGTTTTTAATAGGTCATTATTACTGTTTGATATGCTTTACTAAAAAAGATAAGATGGATGATAACTGTAAAAAATGTGAAAAGGATACAGATACAAGTTATTTTATTGAAATTCCAGTTATTGTTCAATTACAAAAAATGTACATGCGATCCGGATTCAGAAATCTATTAAATTATCGATTTACGCGAGTAAAAGAAAACAGTGATAATATTGAAGATATATATGACGGATCGGTATATCAGGAACTAATCCAAAATGATATTTTATGTAATCCAGATAATATATCGTTAATGTGGAACACGGATGGGGTACCGTTATTCAAATCATCAAAATTTAGTATCTGGCCTTTGTATTTTATTATAAATGAATTACCTTATTCTCACCGATACAAAAGAGAGAATATTATTTTAATAGGCTTATGGTTTGGTCCCAAAAAACCTGTCGTAAATCTTTTCCTCAGTGTTTTTCGAGATAGTTTAAAAAAACTTTACAAGGGTATACGTTTTGAATTGCCAAATCGAATCGGATCTGTACTTGTAAAGGGTATTATTATATGTGGTACATGTGATTTGAGCGCGAAAGCGCACTTTCTTAATATGAAGCAATACAATGGAAATTATGGATGTCAAAATTGCAAACAGAAAGGTGAACAAGTAGATCATATGCACGTATACCCATACACCGATCAAATCGATATGCGTACTACGAATGAAACTCTCCAATTTGCAAATGAAGCTTTGGAAATAAATAATGACGTTTTTGGTGTTAAAGCTCCAAGTTTTTTATCTAAAATTGTTTATAATTATATTGAAACAACTGCAGTAGATGTCATGCACTGTGTATATGTAGGCATAACAAAAAAACTCGGTTGGTTATGGTTTGACTCTAAAAATCATGCCCATGCTTGTTCCTTAACTAAATTTATCACGGTTATTAACAAATGTATTTTAACGATTTCTCCTCCTCGCTTTATTGTACGACTACCTCGTTCTGTAACAGATATAGCATACTGGAAGCATCTGAGCTTAAATTGTTTCTATTTATTTATAGTATACCTCTTGTATCTGACATCATGGAACGAAAATATATAAACCATCATAAATTATTGGTTTTTGGATTGTACCTTTTAAATCAAAGTAGTATATCTCATGAAATGATAATGAAAGCTTCAAGGGTTTTGCACGAATACGTTAGTCAATATCAAATCTTGTATGGTAAAAAAACTATGACTTGTAATTTGCACTTACTTTTACATTTATCTGTAATAGTAAAGAGATTTGGTCCATTATTTGTGACATCATGTTTTTCTCTTGAAAATCTTAATGGAATTTTAAAATCCCTTGTACACGGAACACGTTATGCCGAGTTACAAATATGCTCTTCCATTTCATTATTTTTCAATTATTCACTTATTAAATCAAAGTACATATCAGCAGATAGTACTATGAGTTCTCTTTTTGATAAATTAGAATCCAAGTCACGTTTGAAAACGACAACTATTTGCAGCAAAATCTCAATTGTTGGTAAAACTACAAAAACTACTGACATGTCACAATTTATTATTATGTACTGCTTTAGGAATAGAGTAACTGATGAAAGAAAAATACATTTCTTTTACAGACTTCTAATAAATAATTTACTAATAGACTGTATACATTATAATCTCAAGAAGAAAACTAAATCCTGTGTGGTAAAGTATATTTCTAATGATCAAGTGCGTATAGGGGCGATAAATATTTTCGTAAAAATTTGTAATTGCGAATGTAATAAAAATTGTAATGTATGTGATGAAAATGTATGTAAATGTTTTGCTATTATTACAAAGTATGATGTTGTGGAATCTATTAATTGTAACACGATTGATAATGTTTCATTTATTAACCTTTGTAACAGAAATACTAATTATCATGAAGCCGTTCCAGTGCAACATATAAAACAAGTATTATTTGAAATAAATGTTGAGCAAAAATCATACATAATAACACCTGTAAATACTGTAGAATGCGAATAAATTTAAGAAAACACTTTTCACAAAAAAGTCTGGCATTTTTCTCAGACTTCTGAGGAAAAATTTAATTTGTCTGGAAAAAAGTCTGGCATTTTTCCCAGACTTTTCAAACGAAAAATTATTTGTCTGGGAAAGTGGCCGTTGCCAGACTAGTGCTAGACATCTGGAGCTAGACTTCCGCGAGACTATTGCCAGACCACACCCAGACCAATTTTTTTACACGGGTAGAGTCACTGCTCAACTACTCGCCAATCGCAAAAGAATCACACTTAACGGCCGGATTGTGGTACGATGATACGCCCGGTTTATTCGAAGCCCTGCCGCACATTCAAGGTGAAATATCTAACAAGGGTGCTCTCCATCGTCAGTATTTCACACTCAATGGAAACACCTTCGACATGATTTAATCAAGACAGAATGCTCATCAATGGTGTAGAAATGAGAGTACGACTAGTACGAAGCAAAGATACCTTTTGCCTAATGGACGCCTCCGAAGATGGTAAATTCAGCCTGAAAATAAAGGAAGCCACGCTCATCGTTCGACGCGTGAAGATAAATCCGGGAATTTTAATTGCGCACGCCAACGCTCTCGCTAAAACAACGGCCAAGTATCCCGTCACGAGAGTAGAAGTCAAAACTTTTACGCTTCACGCAGGTATACATGGCGATACCATCGATAATGCCATTCTTGGGCAACTGCCTAAAAGAATAATAATAGGATTTGTCGATAATAAGGCATTCAATGGCAATCGAACATTTAACCCGTTTAATTTTCAACACTTTTCAATAAATCACCTCTCCCTCTACGTCGATGGGTCTCAAATTCCGAGCAAACCGTTACAGCCGCGCTTTGCTGCTAACGATAGTATGTTTATAGATGCATTTCAAACCCTCTACTCTGGCACAGGTATACATTTCCTCAACGAGGGTCTTGGCATAAACCGTTTCAACTATTCACTGAGCTACTTTCTCACGGCTTTCGATCTCACACCCGATTTATCGGCTCACTGCGCCTCGCATTGGAATCTCGTTCGCTCGGGTAGCTTACGCATAGAGGTGGGATTTGAGACGGCTCCAAAGAGCACAATAAATTGCGTTGTTTATACCGAGTACGATAACGTTCTCGAAATAGACTCCATCGATTATTATCCGATTTTAGCGCCTAGTCGTTAAAAAGGTGGGCGGACGAGGACTCGAGAGGAAGCGGCGCCCTCAAGCCTCACTTTTCTCTCGGCGCTCGCTACGCACACACGTATAATGGATTACGTCGTAGATATACAAGGGTTTCGAAACACTGAAAGGAAGTTTTTACCAAAGGAGGTGGCGATCATTTGCCTACAGAAACCCATTGTCGACCACTGGATTGTACAAGCACCGTGCAATTTCATCGAGCTGCCCGAAGACGTAAAAAATACAAATTCCTACTGCGCTGTCGATATTCACGGCATTAACTGGTTCGAGGGCGAAGTATCACTCAGACAGCTATATCATTATCTCTTCAATATCGCAAGAGCAACAAGACGGATTTACGTTCGCGGCGAGGAGAAGGCCTGGTACCTGGAATCTTTACTCGGCCGAAACATATGTAATTTAGAAAAATATGACTCGCCGACGTTCAGAAAACTCAACAATATGTTTTCTGACGTGCTGGTATGTTCTACGCACGCATCTCAGAGGTTTAAAAATAAACAAGATTTTTGCGCGCTCTACAAGGCGCACCAAATAAAAAAGTGGATGCGCTCTATACTACCCGAAGAGTGGAAAATGATCAACAAAGACCAAGTACAACGTCAAATGTTCTACACTGCACTTCATCAGTATCAGCAGAAGCAGCGCAAAAAATTACTCCGTTTTCACCAGGGCACCGAGCAGTCCACTGAGGAGGAGGAGGAGGAGGAGCAGAACGTCGACGGCTGCGACGAGACAGATGTGGCCCCAGAAATAGCAAGTTACAGCGACAGCAGCACATATTTCACATTTAGCGAAAACGCAAAATGAATACGAAGCAAATCACGAGGGCCATTAGTGGCCTCAGAGCAAACTCGATAGGTGTATATGCAGCCGATCACATCCCCAGAAGCTTGAGTCTTCTAGCCGCTCTTGTAACCAATGTCGATACCTCAGATAAGCCTGGATCTCACTGGGTGGCATTCTACATAGACAAAAATGCAAAAGGAACATATTTCGATAGCTATGGAGTCGCCCCTGTCTCACGACATCATATCGATCGACTTCGAAGAAATTGTCCAAGCTTCAAGTGGAACGAGAAGAAACTTAAGAGTATTAATTCTAAAGTTTGCGGCGAATATTGTATTATGTTTCTTTGCTATATGTGTAGTGGTCGCACTTTACGCGCGTTTTGTAACGTCTTTTCACGTGATTCACATGTAAACGACGCACTGGCTACAAAATTTTATGAAAATGTAAAAAGAAAAAATCACCGCAAAAGACTCCGCCGTGCGAACAATTTCCCCAGCGTTATTTCCAAGGGCGCTGGCTCGTTCGTTCAAACATGTAAAGCATTTATATAAAATGCGCGTGTGTGTGTGTGTGTGCATGTGTGTGTGTGCGTGTGTGTGTGCGTGTGTGTGCGTGACTTAATTTTTATTGTAATATTTCCATTTAATCCTGCGTCACATTCAATTTTGCTTCCTCCTAGAGGAAGCTTTGTGATAGTAAAAAAAAAAGTTTATGAGATAATGTGTTAGAAATGTTATTTAGCAAATTTGGAATCGAAATACACTATTTTTAGAAAATGTCCGTGTGGATGTGTGTGTGTGTGTGTGTGTGTGTGTGTGTGTGTGTGTGTGTGTGTGTGTGTGTGTGTGTGTGTGTGTGTGTGTGTGTGTGTGTGTGTGTGTGTGTGGGCTGATATCTCATGATCTACTCGACCGATTTTAACGGGAGAGTGATCATTTGTTTAGATTTTGCTTCCACAATTGGGGTCAATATTCTATTTTTGTAAAATTTAATTTTTTTTTTTTATAGCCATTTTTTAATTTTCAAAATTTTTATTTTCGTTTTTTTTTAATATTTAGAACAAATATTGTTTATATATCATGAATTCTCTGTATGTAGGATAAAATTATCTACAATTTAAAAAAAAAAAGTCGGTAGCTATATTTCGTCATAAGTTATTGACGAAAACGTAATTTTTTGTAAATAGGTTATATTTCGAAATTAAAAAAAGATATTAACATGAATATTTTTTTGGTTATAAAGGATATTAAGTATTATAACTTACTAAATTTTTAGGTTTTTTTATTCATTATTTTTTGAGAAAAAAAATAATTTATAAAGAAAAGTGATTTTTTTTGTCGTTCAATAACTATAGTAAAATTGGCTTAATCACTTTGAAATTCTTTGTAGGGGTAGATTTTGTATACCAATCGAGTGAGTTCTTTGGGCAAAAGGATTGATCCATAAATTTCGGAGATATTTGAAGTTAAAATTTTTTTGAATTTTTTTTGAAATCGTAATTTCTCGAGAACGGCTCTATGTATCTAAATGGGGTGGATGGCATTCGAAAGAGAATTAAATAACCTATATTTTCTAAAGAAAAATTAATTCTCTAGCTATCACGGTTCTTTTGTTATTAACAAAAACTTAAAAATTGAAAAATGAAAAAAATGAGTTTTATATGTTCTGCAACTATTACAAGAGTAAAATTGTGTTATTCGCTTCAAAATTCATTGTAGAGGTATATTATTGATAGTTCTCGGATGAATTCTTTTGGCAAAATGATTGGATCATAAATTTCAGAGATATTTCAGGTTAAAATTTTTCTAGACATTTTTAAAATGTATTTCTTGAGGATGGCTGTGTGTATCTGAATGGGATGGGTAGCATTTGAAAGAGAATTAAAATATTTATATTTTCTAAAAAGAAAAATTTTTTAGTTATCACGGTTTTTTATTATTAACAAAAATGTAAAACTTGAAAAACTGAAAAATGAAAAAAAAAATCTGTCTATCAAATTTTTTAAAATACATCCCCTCACATTATAACAGCCTTTCCACATAACGCATTCAATATAACACATGTAGCTTTTATATATCTTCAGATCGAGCTCGTTGCCCAAAAAAATCGGTCCATTACGAAAAAAGATATTTGAGGTAAAAAATTTTTTTTAAAAACTTTCGAATCGCGTTTTCTCAAAAAAATACTTGATTTATCGACTTAAAATTTTAACCACTTATTAAATTTATAGAATACTATATTTGGTTAAAATTTCAGGAGATCTCCATTTGTTTTTTAGAAAAAAATTATTTTAGAAAAAATTTGCGTTTTCGTTGTCGCACGATAACAAGAGCAAAAATTACCCAATCGTCCTGAAATTTGGCACAGATGTAGCATTTGTATATCTTCAGATCAAGTTCGTTGCCCAAAAAAATCGGTTCACTACGAAAAAAGATATAACGCACAGTTTAAGCTGAATCCGGACCCATGACCCTCTCCTAGTTAGTCTAACCGTACAAGATAAAGTATTAAATTTTAAATATTAGAAATAAAAATTAATTAAAGGGATCAATAAATTAAGTTTGTGGAAGCTACGTGCCAATGAATTGGCAGCGGTTTTTTAGTCTGTTGTTAAGTCTTGAATGTCGAGGAATCTACTCTTATAATTGATTGTTAGTTATATTTTGGCTTATTTACCTTTTTTCCTGTTGGTGTAGGTTCTCGAAATGAATAGATTGATGGTTCAATAATTGCACTATTTATTCATTTATACAATTAACAATAAATTGATATCGAGTAACAAAATAATTATACTCGATCTGTTCGATTAATATGTGTAATATATGCGTTGCTTGCGCGGATAATTAATACCGATAGATTATTGATTTTATAGATATAAGTATTTTCTCGTAGTCTGTTATAGGCTCGAATTGGCCTATATAATAGTCGTTTCTCCTCTTGTCGGCTGGAGTGGTACGGAGCTCGCGACTTTTGCACGATTACTGATTTGTGTGTTGAGAGTCGCCGTATTTATTAAGCGGTTAATTTGGGTTAAAGATGATTTTGACGCTGAGTCAAAATCATCTTTTTAAACAAATTTAGTAAACATTTAAATATCATCATTTCGATTTCACACTTAAAAGTGCTAATTCTAAACAAAGTTGCGATGAGCGGTTGGTTTCACAAGGTCACTGGCTCGCTACGTCACGCTGGCTGTTGCGTAGCCGAAATTGCTGTACTGTTAAAATTCGCACTCGCATCGTTTTGTGGGTCAAAGAAATGAATATTGGGATTTAATAACGTCACAGACATATCAGTTTATAACTTGTCTTGCTCCATCGCGATGCCCCTTGCATTGGAATGCAACGTTAATAAAATTCGCATATACGACATTTGTATGTCAGAAAATTACTGGCGATAAATATGCATTGTTAATTTGATTTTAGAGATACGTCACAGACGTAACATTGTAATATTTCTTTTTTATCCAGAAACACATTAAATTTTTAGTTTATATTTACACTTTATGTACATTGTAAGTTTTAGAATTGTAAAAGCTGATGTGTGCGTGTATCCGTCTTTCTTAGTTTATAAGTTTTTGTATACTACGTTTGTCTTGGCATTTATTAGCTTGTAATTTTATATTATTCATATATTTGTAAGTTTAAAATTTTTTTTAATTTGATCGAACAATAAAAAAAGTTAAACAAACATCGTATTCATTTAACAACCTTGTCCGCTAAATTTAATTCCTTACCTTTTTTATCTTGAAACGAATATGTACTATTCCATGAAGAAACCGAAAAGCATATGTGTAACGGTTTTTTCAAGTGGTGAAAAACACCTTAGCTGTTTCGTTTTTTCAAGTGGTAAAAAACACAGGAGGCGCTTTCTTCTTTGAGGTTTTGAAACATAAGCAGCTCGAGTTACCGGAAAGCATATGTGTAACGGTTTTTTCAAGTGGTGAAAAACACATTAGACGTTTCCTTTTTTCAAGTGGTGAAAAACACATGTGCCGTTTTCTTCTTTGAGGCTCAAAACCCTTAACAGAGAAAATTTATGGTTCTGTTTCTCAAGGGCTCCGCGAGTTTCCCAGTGCTTCTTCCCACTCTCTGATACATACGCGTAAACGTTCATGATTAGGCGCTCGGATTTTACGTAACAATCGAGCAGCCAATCGTAGCTCGTGGTAGAAAGGAGGGGATTCGCGCTGGAGAGAGAATAAGTACGGGCTTAGCCGCGCCACCCTCAGTCGCTCTATCGTCGCTCTACCTCGACGAAGTCGTGACATTTTTACCAACGTTAAGTCAGTATTTTTTAAAAATGTCTCAAACAAAGCTAGTGCCGAATTTACTGTACAATTCGACTTAAGCTCTCAATAATTCGTACTCCAAGTTCGTTTACGTCGGTTTGGCTAATGCAGTTGGCGACCCGTCATCAGGTTCGGTGAGCATACATCACCGCATAAATATATAACTCTGGATATCGACAGTTGGGAACAATTAAAAACCATTTCAAGACCTTCGGAAAGTATCTATGGGCATCAGGCGATTTTGTTAAGCAAGGCAAATATGCAAAAATATATTTACCGCACCACGACGTCGAATTGACCACAGCCTACGGTCATAGAACCGTATCAATCACCGATATGCCCCAAGTAACACCGCCAACGTTGACCCTACAGTACGAACACGAGGCTCAACAGTTCGACTTTGAAGACGATAACGCCAATCAGGAGGCAGCCGCCTCCACTATCAGTGACGAACGTGCTACAAAAAAGAAGTCTGAAAAACCACCGAAGATTATGATGCAGTATACAACTTTCAGCGGATTGAAACAGTTCAACAGTGTATAGACTATAAATTAAAAAAGTTAGAAGAAATGTCGGGTTTTGTGAACAAGGTTATCGGTATAATGATCGATGTTATTAAAACAGAAGCAATTAGCAAAAACGACGTGCACTTACTAGACCATACATTCATCGGCGTTGTATTTAATGAACTAGAAGACAAAATGAAAGAACTCGCGCTAAATCAATTAATGTTTGCAAATTTTAGCGAGAGTTCTCTCGAAATAATGTTTTTGGAAGTATATGCCGAGTATTTAACAATTCTAGAAAAAAATGTTGTTAGTGCGTTAAAAATGTACAAAAATAATTTTTTTTTTATTTTATATAATAAAATGTATTTTACCTTATCACACTTTTTTATTTAAGGACCCCTCCTGTATACCTACTCCTACTCACGCCCCCAACTTCTCATTGCGCTAGCACGCATATATTTATATATGCAGCATTATACATAAGTCATTCGTCGAAAGACCACCGACAAGGCAACATCATGGGGCCCCCGTTCAGCAAGCACCAGGCCAAACCAGACGACAAAGAACCTCTCATCAACAAGGCAGACAAGAAAGACTCTTAGACAAACAAAAAATATTCTCCACCACACCATTCCTTTTCCATCAATTCCTTCTCCTTCCCAAAAAAGATGGTTATTCAAAATATAACAAATAACAAACGGTCTCTTTAAGGACAACATTTATGTTAATGAGAAAAAACTGTTCATAACAGTAGGGGGTTTCACCCCGTTTAAATAAATAAAAATTTATTTTTCTTCAACATGCTTTTCTTATATGTAGACCCCTCCTTTACACCAACTCCTTATTCCCTCCCCACAACTTCTAATTGCGAACACACACACACGCGCACACACACACACACACACACACACGGCCTATATAGCGAGAGGCCTCGCTCCAGCCCCCCATGGGTCTTTATAGCGTAGCGCGTATAGCCAAAGATCTCGGTCCCCCACCAACGCGAGTCAAGGAATGTACGGGGGCATGCGCGGAGCAGATATAGCAGCATGGCGTCATGGAGGAAGCAATAAGTGTGTCATTGTTTACCCCAATTAGCTTGTGTTCACATACATGCTATTGTAAACACTTGGATTAATGACCTTGTCACACTTGAAACACATACACACAGTACACGGTCTATACAGCGAGAGGTCTTTAGGCGTAGCGCGTATAGCCAAAGGTCTCTCCCCCTACCACCACGAGTTGGGGCATATACGACGGCACGCGCCGGGCAGGTATAGCGGCATAGCGTCATGGCGGGGGCGATAAGTGGGTCATTATTTATGGGTAATAATTCACTCCATTGTTTACCCTAATTAACTTGTGTTCACACTTGGGGCCCATACATACAGCACATGGTCTATACAGCGAGAGGCCTCGCACTAGCACCCTATGGTCTTTATAGTGTAGCGCGTACAGCCAAAGCGCTCGCCCCGTACCACCTCGAGTCAAGGCATATACGGCAGCACACGTGGGGCATGTATAGCGACATGACGTCATGGCGGGCGCCATAAGTGGGCCATTGTTTATGGGTAATAAATCACCCCCATTGTTTACACTAATTAGCTTGTATTCACACTTGTTACTGTAAACACTTGAGTTAATGACCTTGTCACACTTGGGGATCCATACACACCGCACAGCGGGGTGCCACATGGCCCCTATACACCGCACAGCGGGGGACCGTCTCGCTATACCGGTCCCCTTACTTCTTACAACATCTTGAACTGAAGCTACTTCCCAAATTTCAACACAACTGTTACTGCACGTTTGTATTATTGTACTTATAAATACTTTTCAGTTATATTATATCTAAACTGTGATATATTAAATTTTCACTCCTAAATTCTCTTACGAATGCAAATACCAGTCCGGACACTGGGTATCGTCCCGTATACAATAACACAGGCCCACAAAAAAAAATCTGTCGGTTCTGGGATGGAGACTATACTTTTCTTTTGTATTTTTTCCCGCTGAATCCAAATCCGGCGTTAAAAGTAGGGGGTTGGCCGCATATTTTGAACATAACCTCAAAAAACTGTCGAAAAGCCGTGTTTCTGCGGAAAAACTTGAGAAGAAAAAAAAAACATTGTTTCCATCACATCACAAACACTTTATTTTTATGTATTTTGGATTGCTGAATCCAAATTTGTTATGGAAAAAGAGGTTTGACCGCCGATTTTCGGAGATAACCTCAAAAAACTGTCGAAAAGCCGTGTTTCTGTGGAAAAACTTGAGAAGAAAAAAAAAATTGTTTCCATCACATCAAAAACACTTTCTTTTTATGTATTTTGGCTTGCTGAATCCGAATTTGTGATGGAAAAAGAGATTTGACCGCCTAATTTTGGAGATAACCTCAAAAAACTACTCAGTCAATTTGCACAAGAACTAAATTGCCTTACGCTTGTCATCGAACGACCTATGCAAAGGATTTCTACGCCGCTTTTTGTTATTAGATTGTACATCTCTTTTTAGCATTCAGCAATAGTCCGCCATCATGTTCACGCCATATTTTCCTTGCCACCTACGTTCAAATTCCTTCATCTCCTGATGAAATCTTTCACCATGCTCTTCACTGTAGTCACCTAGGACTGGTGGAAATTCATCAATGTGCGAATCGAGAAAGTGGAGTTTTAAATTCATTAAGCAACCTAATTTTTTGAAGTTTTGTACCATAGTTTCTACGATGCTCTTATAGTTCTCATCTTTATTGTTACCAAGAAATTTTATTGCAACATCTTTAAAGCTCAACCAGGCTGCCTTCTCGGTATCATTCATACTTTTGACGAATTCTTCGTTCCTGAACATTTTGCGAATTTGAGGTCCGTCAAAGATACCTTCCTTCAATTTAACCAGAGTTATATTCGTAAAGATGATTTCTAAGTATTTGAAACATCGACCTTCTTTATCGAGAGCTTTAACAAATTGTTTCATCAGCCCTAATTTGATATGTAAAGGAGATAAAAGGATTTTGCTAGGATCGACAAGAGGACGATTGATGACATTGCTGGAACCTGGAGTAAGTGATGGCCTCGCTGGACATACTTTTGTATTATAGTGTTTTGCTCTATCTCGACTGTCAAACATGCATAAATAGCATGGGTACTTGGTAAAACCTGATTGTTGACCTAGTATCATGGACAATATTTTCAGGTCTCCACAAATTAACCATTCGTGCTCCCTATACTTTATTTTATTTAAAACCTTTTCGATGTTACAGTATTCTTCTTTGAGTACAGTTGAATGAGCTAATGGTAACGGAGCATACACGTTCGTATTGTGAAGAAGAACTGCCTTCAGACTTCGCTTGGATGAATCGATGAATTCGTCAAAAGTATGAATGATACCGAGAAGGCAGCCTGGTTGAGCTTCAAAGATGTTGCAACAAAATTTCATGGTAACAATAAAGATGAGAACTATAAGAGCATCGTCTCGCATGAAACCGATGTCCGTACCCTCCCATCGCAACCTCAATATCATCTTTGTCACCATCGTCCTCATCGCCGACAACTGCAGTTTTAATAGTTTTTGGAGACACGTAAAGTCGAGCTTTGTGAAACTCCAACCTGAAAATATAATACATCACAAAGCATCTGCTCTACAGCATAACTAAGTGTTTTATAGAAAACTTCAACTTATCTGACATGTTGTTCTCGTAACTGTCGATTACAGTTCTTCGTAGAAAATATTTACAACTTCTTTAAAAACACAAACTGGAAAGAACTTTATAGCAAAAATACGAAACGAGTTGAAATATTTTTAAGTCCAAACAACATGAATGTATCGATAATCTTAATGTTTAAACAATGTGAACGTGTCAGATTTAACTACTAGTTTCGGGTTGCCTGTATACATATACGCAACCCGAAAAACGTCTGTAGACTTAAAAATACTTTTACGTTACGTATTTTTGCTATAATGTTCTTTCCAGTTTGTGTTTTTTAGGAAGCTGTAAATATTTTCTACGAGGAACTGTAATGGACAGCCACGAGAACAACATATCAGATAAGTTGAATTTTCTATAAAATATTTAGTTACGCTGTAGAGCAGATGCTTTGTGGTGTATTGTGTTTTCAGGTTGGAGTTTCACAAAGCTCGACTTTACGTGTCTCCAGAAACTATTAAAACTGCACATGTCGGCGATGAGGACGATAGTGACAAAGATGATAGTGAGGTTGTAACGGGAGGATACGGACATCGATTTCATGCTAGACGTGTCCAATGTGTATCTATAACCTCTAGTAGGCCATGAGCATTAAGCCCATAATCATTCAGATATGGATGCGTTCTGACGTAGATTATCTTTTTTGGCTATAGCTTCTCCATAACATGTAGAACGAAAATATCGGGGTGCACAAAAAAAAGTGATGCTAACTGTAGGAACAATCGAAACATTAAAAAATACGTCAAAATCACGGTTTTTCTCATACATTATTGAAACTAACTTTTTAACTATACGTTTTAGAGAAAATATTTATAGGACCAAATTTGTTCCCGATGAAATTTTCTACAAGGTAGGGTTAAATAAAAAAATGGAAATGCAATAATTACATAGAAAAATAGCAATACACTCGCAAAAAAAGCATGAAAAATAGGGTATTTTTGAAGTACTTGTAGAATTATTAAGGGCTGGTTCTATCCTTTTGAAAATTTGTATGTAAGTACTTCAAAGCAATATTAATAAAGCCCCCAAAGCTGATTTCGATCAGTCGTATAGTTTTCGCACAATTCATTTGTTAACTAAACTCGGTAGAAAAATCACTATTTTGTTGCATTAATGCCAGAGCCAAACCGATTATCTAAAATCGGTCCTGATTTGTTTATGTACTCGTAATGTTCCCAGCTATCATCTGGCATCGTCAGAAGATCAATTTTATAATTGTTAATAATTTTTTAAGCCATTTTAAATGCTCGGAAAATTTTTTCCTTATAAATAATTACTTCGACGCTGCCATTTTACAACTAAAAAAATATTATAACACATATAATGAAAGTTCTTGCAATCGCCTTTCCTTTAAAACCACGCTGGTCTCGATTGAATGTATAGATCGTCAGATATAAGTCTCCAAAGATGACGAGGGTTTATCTTTAAACTATTTGCTTTTTAACAACAATCAAAATTGGTCTTGATAGGATATTACAAGAACTCTTTTTATAAAAATTTCTGAATTCACTGGACACGTTCTTTTAGTAATAAAAAAAATAATAAACATTGCAAAGTTGGACGTCGGTACGTGAAAATCAGGTGAAGGAGAGTGCCGAAACCGCGCCTTCAAAATGAACGCGTGATAAACTTGTCATATCTCGGCTTCTATAACTCCAAATCAGATCATTTTTTTTAAATTGATATGACGACATGACAGGAATATGATTAGGTAGGCTGCGACCCCCAATTATTAAGCGTTATTGTGATATTGTTGTTAAAATAAATAATTATTTTTAAATGTTCCAAAAGAATTTATATTAATAAAAATATCGTCGAAGAGTGTACATTATTAACTGTAGACATGTATTAGTTTAAATAAATTTCGCACTATCCACACTATTAGTTTAAATAATAGCACGTGGTATACTGCGTTTGCAGATAATGACTGAATTTTCCATAATTTGTCGCATTGGGCCTTTTGTACAAATTACAGACAATTATTATTGTGATATATAACATATTACATACTTAAGATTTGAGAAGATCTTAAATTTTCACCAGGATTTGAATGTATTGTAGGGACAATAAAGTCATTACGGCGACCATGGAACGAGTAATTTCGCCAGGTCAAAGGATCAGGTTAAAATTTTATAATCTTGCTGTAAATTTAGCTAGTTGAGAGAAAATCGTCCCCCCTACTTGGATTCGTTCAAAAGTTTGACACCCCTTCTACATATAGCAGAAGGTATTTCGACTGTTACATATCCTTTATGCGTAGGTATACGGTTGGAACACAAAAGATTGTCTCCGTCGCAGGAAAGGTAGCTAGTTTTGGAAGTGTTCTCGTGCGAATCACATCAGCCTGAAAGACGAGTTTTAGAACGATGAATCATATGCTATATATAGTGGCAAAAAGTCCAGAACTTTAAAATTAAGTGAATTACGATACTTATGTTTTAAAAATAGTTCAACTAAAAAAGCATTTAATTTAGCGATGTGCGACAACACAGCATTCATTTCGAGTATATTTCCAAGTACAGCAATATCTTGGAAATACTTTAGATCTAACACAATGGGGTTGGGAAATCAAGGAAGAGAAGCTGCAGCCTTATATATACAAATGCTCTATTAGTACCTGAAAATATTTTGTTGTGAATGTGCAAAAGGGTGTACCAAAACATGTAGTTGCGTAAAACATGGATTAAAATGTTCGGATTATTGCGCAGGGTGCCATGGCCAAAATTGTAAAAATAGTTATGAAGATATTAAAAGTTGCAATCTAGAACTTGAAGAATGTGATGAAAGCGAAATTACTACAGATAAAGATGATGAATTGGAATTAAATATTGAGATAGAGAGCACAGTTCTCGATGATTTTGAGGATGATTCAGTCTGCGAGAGTGATAATGATGATCATGAGAAAATAATGGCAAATAAAAGAAGAAAATTATTATAATATTAAATTTATATATATATATATATATATATATAAATTTAATAAATAATTCTGTTACAAAATTATTCTTTTTGTTTTTTTTTTTCATACCTACTATACATTAACAAAAGGGAATGAAAATAAAATTTTTATCTATAAAAGTATAGTTAATACGAAATTATTTAAACTAATACATGTCTACAGTTAATAATGTACACTCTTCGGCGATATTTTTATTAAGATAAATTTTTTTGCAACATTTAAAAATAATTATTTATTTTAACAACAATATCACAATAAAGCTTAATAATTGGGGGTCGAATCCTACCTAACCGTATTCCTCTCATTTCGGCATATCGATTTAAAAAAAATGATCTCATTTGGAGTTTTACAAGCCGAGATATGACAAGTTTAGATCACGCGTTCATTTTGAAGGCGCGGTTTCGGCACTCTCCTTCACCTGATTTTCATGTACCGACATCCAACTTCGCAATGTTTATTATTTTTTTATTACTAAAAGAACGTGTCCCGTGAATTCAGAAATTTATATAAAGAGTTCTTGTAATATCCTATCAAGACCAATTTTGATTGTTGTTAAAAAGCAAATAGTTTAACGATAAACCCTCGTCACCTTTGGAGACTTATATCTCACGATCTATACGTTCAATCGAGACCAGCATGGTTTTAAAAGAAAGGCGATTGCAAGAACTTTCATTATATGTGTTATAATATTTTTTTACTTGTAAAATGGCAACGTAGAAGTAATTATTTATATGGAACAAATTTTCCGAGCATTTAAAATGGCTTAAAAAATTATTAACAATTATAAAATTGATATTCTGACGATGCCAGATGATAGCTGAGAACATTATGAGTACGTAAAAAAGTTAGGACCGATTTTAGATAATCGGTTTGACTCTGGCATTAATGCAACAAAATAGTGATTTTTCCACCGAGTTTAGTTAACAAATGAATTGTGCGAAAACTATACGACTGATCGAAATCAGCTTTGGGGGCTTTATTGATATTGCTTTGAAGTACTTACATACAAATTTTCAAAAGGATAGGACCAGCCCTTAATAATTCTATAAGTAATTAATAAATACCCTATTTTTCATGCTTCTTTTGCGAGTTTATTGCTATTTTGCTATGTAATTATTGCATTTCCATTTTTTTTATTTAACTCTACCTTGTAAAAAATTTCTTGGGGAACAAATTTGGTCCTATAAATATTTTCTCTAAAACGTATAGTTAAGAAGTTATTTTCAATAATGTATGAGAAAAACCGTGATTTTGACGTATTTTTTCACGTTTCGATTGTTCCTGCAGTTAGCATAACTTTTTTTTTGTGCACCCCGATATTTTCGTTCTATATGTTATGGAAAAGCTATAGCCAGAAAAGATAATCTACGTCAGAACGCATCCATGTGAAAGTGTACTGCTTCTGGCCTAATATAGCAGGCTAGCACTCTAGCAGCCGTCAGCTGCGGCAATAGTAGGTACTTACTTCGCGCGGCCGCTGATGCTTGTGGCGCTAACGTCAAGGCGCGAAGGCAGAAAAGAATAGCTAGATTGTTGCGGCTGAGAATGCCGCTTTAGTCTTAGTGCTGGGTCTTTTCCTTCTGTTCCTCTTCCTTTCGCCGTGTTAGTGTATGTGTGTGGGCCGCAAGTATTTTTTGTAATTGAAATTGTATAGATCATGTATTTAGGAATACCCGCGAACATTGTTTTTTCCCCTTTAGTTAATGTTTTACGCAACGCGTTACGGGAGCGGTTAGCCTCCACTTTTCGTTAAAATTGAATAATATTTACCATACCTAGTATTTGTTTTGCATTAACTTTGTACAATTTTTTTTTGTACAATCAAATTCTGATTAAATAAACCCTTAAAAACGATTTTAAATGCTTAACTGTACCAAAAAATGCCGATATTTGGCTGTTACTTTACAGGATTTGACTTTATACAAAAATATTAAATACAGAAGTTGTAAATAACATTAACCAAAACTTCTACAGTAGTTTTGTGTGCTGCGTTTTTCAAGATGAGTCCGTGTCGCGAGAGTCGAGCACATTTATCGTTTTTAATTGTAATGGTCTAATTCTATAAAATCGATTTTGAACGCCCAAACATACATAAGCAAGAACTGTGTGAAAGTACACGCATTTTTATTTTTATTTAAAATTTACTACAACAATATTTATATCTATGATACAAATTATGAAAAAAAATGTCACAAATTTGACAATTGTAAAATTATACAATAAAGTTCTCCTGAGTATTGCGGTCGTGCCTATTATGTAAAAACGAAGTTTTTACATATAGAGGAGGGGGGCGACAAGAGAAGCGACGAGCAGGTGTGGGGGAGGGGTTCGCGTGTCGAGCGTAGCGGGACACGCAGGAGGGCGCACCCGTCCTAGTTTAATGTATAAAAACATATCCACATTTCAGAGAAAAAAAATTATAGTTTTTGAGATATTTACATTTTTAATATAAACTCTATAAGATGAATCTTAATCATCAAGTAAAGATTTTTCTTAAAACTAGATGAAATTTCTCACATTTTGCAAAAAAAAACCGCTGCCAATTCATTGGCACTTAGCTTCCTCAAACTTTATTTATTGATGCCTTCGAAAAATGTTAAATGCCAAAATTTATAATTAGCATACTTATCCATACTTACATAATACTTTTGACATTTAAAAATATATCTCTTCAAATTTTAACCAAATATATCTTTGAGAAAAAGCGATTCCAATATCTTTTTAAAAAACTTTTAACCTCAAATATCTTTGGTCGTAATTGACCAATTTTTTTGGGCAACGAACTCAGCTTGAAGTTATATTAAAGCTACATTTGTGTCAAATTTCAGGATGATTAGATAATTTTTACTCTTGTTATCGTCGGCCAACGAAAACGCAAATTTTTTATGACGCGTAGCACGCGTCATTTCCATTTTATAGTATAAATATACCCGAAATATTACGATTTGAAAAGAGGGCTAAATCAGTTTTAACCTCGAATATCCCTGAAATTCACAAACGAATTCTTTTACCCTAAGAACCCATATAATAAATAATATACAAACTCTACATCTCCGCCAAATTTTAAAGAAATAAAAACAATTTTTCTCTAGTTATTATGGGACAAAGAAAATGACTTTATAAAGTAGGAAATTTTTGAATATCAAAACGTAATTGTACGATTTTTTACATACATAATATCTATATCACATACAAAATTGTCTATAAATTTGGAGCTGATACATGGAGCGGTTCTCGAGAAATTACGATTTGAAAAAAAGTGAAAAAAATTTTAACTTCAAATATCTCTAAAATTTATGGATCAATCCCAAAGAACGGTGTAGATTGGTATACAAAATCTACCCCTACAATTAATTTTAAAGCGATTAAGACAATTTTACTCTAGTTATACAACGACAAAAAAATAACTTTTTTTTATAAATTATTTTTGTCCTCCAAAAATAATGAATAAAGAAACATAAAAATTGATCAAGTTATAGTACTCAATATTCTTCATAACCAAAAAAAAATTCAAGTCAATATCTTTTTTTAATTTCGAAATGTAACCTATTTTCAAAAAATTACGTTTTCCTCAATAACTTATGACCAAATATAGTTATCGACTTTTTTTCTTAAATTGTAGAGAATTTTATTCTGCATATAGGGAATTCATAATATATAAACAATATTCGTTCTAAATATTAAAAAAATCAAAAATAAAAATTTTGAAAATTCAAAAATCGTTATAAAAAAAAAACCGCTGCCAATTCATTGGCCCGTGGCTTCCTCAAACTTAATTTGCTTATTCCTTTAATGAATTTTTAATAAGAAAATTTATAATTTTTACAACAATTTATGACATAATTATAATTAAATTCATTTATGAAGATTAAAAATTATTAGTTTTTAAATTATGTATAAAATACGAATAAAATTATAGGTATGATTTTTTTAAAAATGTGTGTGAAAAATAAATAAAATTTCACACATAGGGTACTTGTCTCTAGTAGTATGCCTGTCCGTATTTGTGTGCTCTCTCTGGAATTTTCGATGTAAGAAAAAGGTTCTAACCTTAAAAATAATAAATGGCTATTACAAAACAAAAGCAGGTATAAAACACGCCCGCATGGGCGCATAGCATATAGCGCATGTCATTTCCATTTTCTAGTATACATAAATGCATTCCCGAATAATTATGATTTTAAAAGAGGGCTAAAATAGTTTTAACCTGAAATATCTCTGAAATTCATAAACGAATTCTTTTATCCTAAGAACTTTTCTAATAAATAATATACAAACTCTACATCTCTACCAAATTTCAAAGAAATCAAAACAATTTTAATGTAGTTATATTGTGCGACAACAACAAAGAAAGTCATTTTCAAAAAGACTAAAACTTTAAATATCAAACATCTCAAAAATAAGCATATAATCTGGATGAAATTTAACACAGGTATTGCCTATATTGCATACAAAATAGTCTATAAATTTCAAGCTGAAACACGAAGTCGTCATTGAGAAATTACGATTTTGAAAAAAACCGTAAAAGAATTTTAACCTTAAATATCTCTAAAAATCATGAGACAATTCTTTTACCTAAAGGACTTATACGATAATATATAGACTCTACGTCTCCACAAAATTTGAACATGATTAAACCAATTTTTATTTTTTCTAGTTATCATGCGACAAAGAAAATAACTTTGTAAAATACGAAAATTTTCAAACCAAATATCTCAAAAAGTAATCGTACGATCTTGATGAAAATTCGTACACATATTATCTATATCACATACAAAATTGTCTATAAATTTGGAGCTGATACATGGAGCGATTCTCGAGAAATTACGATTTGAAAAGAAGGTTAACAAAATTTTAACCTCAAATATTTCTGAAATTTCTGGACTAATCATTTTGCCCAAAGAACTCGACCGAGAGCTATCAAAATCTTAAAATATGACCCCTCTCTCGTTAAAATCGGTTGAGTAGATCATGAGATATCGGCTTATACGACATTCTCTCTCTCTCTCTCTCTCTCTCTCTCTCTCTCTCTCTCTCTCTCTCTCTCTCTCTCTCTCTCTCTCTCTCTCTCTCTCTCTCTCTCTCTCTCTCTCTTCCCTCACTCTCTCTCTCTCTCATGATTTCACCACACCCTCGGTCTAAAAGAAGATAGGAAAGAAAATGCCTTGTGGTGGAAAGAATAAAGCTCCTTCCTGCAATGTAAATTCTCAACCGGATAAAAAGTGCCGTGAAAATATGGGTAAGCACTGTTTGGATTTCCTATGCTTAGGTTGCGCTAGAGGGAGGTGAGTTTTGACGGGTAGACGAGGAAAAGTGTCGCAAGCGCTCCCTCCCGTACAGTTAATGGATCGCTCAATTATTGGTGCGGGTGACCTTAGTAAAAATTGACGCACTTACTGAAGGCCTCCAAGTGCCGTAGCTGACGCAAAAAGCAGAAGTAATGCTACTGTAATGTAACTGTAATGTAGCTCTAATGCCACTTCCTAGTAGATTTTCCTTTTCCCCTGAGAAAGTCGCTTGTTGCAAGAAGAAATTTTTTACAATCATACCTTCAGTTATAAAGCATATTTCTACTCAAATTATCAACTCAGCTCAAAATTAATATCCTAAAGTAGAAGCTGCCCTCATGCTTTTTATTCGTTAGACGTCCTGATATACAGTATAAGAGAGCAAATTGTTTTAGTCACAGTGATTTTCTGGCTCGCATGCTAGTTCGAGTTGTGGAAGGAGGCTGGAATTTTCCTGGCAATGGCTATGAATTTTTTTCGTACGGCGAATTCCCAGCTGTGTCGGTACAGTTCCCCCTCTCGCTATATGAGAATCGCCCGAGGAATACGAGATTTTTTTCTCACGCGTCCTCCTACTCACTTTTTTCCACCCTCGCGCGCCCGCTCGCGCACGTCTAACTTAATATTAATGGGGATATTTATGAGCGCATGGGTCAGCGCTGGTCAAATCGCGCTAGCACCAACACAGGACTACGTGTGTAACAGGAGGTGCGCTAACAGGCTGCTATGTAGGCTGTGAAAAAGCCGCTGATAAAAGCCCAAGCTGAGAATACCGTGATTTATGACTGCCTTTCTCCAGCCTCGACCCACTCGAAATTTTGAATAACTTATACCAGAATATGTGGATTTTTTCTTCTTTCCTTCCTTCTCTCTCGCGCTCATGCTCTCGGCGATACAGTTATTCACTCTCCTCTACACATTTGTATGCATTTAAGTAAGGCTTTGCTTGCTGATAAATCTAATTATGATTTATTATTTTCTTCGATTTTTTAATCTTCCCACTAATGTCTGAGCCACTGCTCACAGTCTCAGTTAGAACTAGTCCGCTCTTCTTCAAGATTCGAACAGTATATGTCGAAATTCACAAAAAATTGCCCCTAAATTGTCCGAAAAAACGACGAAAACAAAAGTTGAAGCACATCTATGACAATTGGTTTTCCCTATTCTATAAGTAATATAATGCACGAAAGAAGTGGTGAACCGAGAAAATCGGCACGGTTTTTTTCAGAAAGCTGCAATTCATGTTTTAAGCTCTGAATGCAAAATAAGCGGTTTTTCATTATTTTCACCAACATGCTACGGATATTAAATGATTTAATAATAACAGAATTTGCCTATAATTTTTTTGCTTCCTCATAGAGGAAGCTTTGTAACGGTGCCAAAAATCTTCGAGGCAAAAAATGTTCAAAAATATTTTAAGACGATATATGTCGATATTTGTTGATTTTGAGAAATTTTTTTTTTCGTGGATGTATGTATGTGTGTGTGTGTGCGTGCGTGCGTGCGTGCGTGCGTGTGTGCACGTAAACTCTTTATATCTCGGAAATGAATCGACCGATTTTCGTCAGACAAAGACTATTCTCTTCCTTTTGCGAAAAAAATTCTGTACCCTAATAGATTTGAGTTTTTACAGATTTTCTTTTATTTTATAACCAAAAAACGATTTTGAATTTTGAATTTTTTGGATTTTTTTATATCTTACAGCCATTATTACATAATATAATGAACTTTTCTTGAAAGGTATTTAAATTACCTACACTTTCTTTTTTTAATATTTAAATTATCTTCACTCTGTCATTTGTTATTAAGGAAAACATTTTTATATTTCGTAAATTAATTTCTCAAAAAATATTTTATTTATCGACTTGAAATTTTAACCACTTATTACACTCATTAAAGACTATATTTGGTTAAAATTTCAAGAGATAATCTTCATTTAATTTTTTGGCTCATTTTCTGAAAGGTCTTGAAATTTCCTATCTACCCATATTTTTGTCGGCCCGATCGGATATTATTAAGGGGGTCATAGACCTAAAATATGTCAAAAAATTAATTTTTTTTTTTAATTTTATTTTTCAATTATATATGTTATTCTGAGCCTAAAAAAAGTGTGAATCATAAATAAAAAAATTTTAAATGTTCGTTATAGCTTAAGAAGATAGCCACCTACAAAATGACAAAAAACTTGATTTTCTTTTATTATCTACTTAACATTAAAATAACCTATATTTTAATTTAAATCCAAATGGAATCGTTTTTGAACGTAAATTTTGACCTCTTTACTTGAAATTGACCAGTCAATTTTCGACAATAGCGTACTCTCTTTTTTGTGCCATAACCATAAACTATAATACCTACACATACATAGACTGCTAGCATCAATGTAAACACAGCTGACATCACATACGCACTGTGATTTTAAACTTCTTTATACGACATTTCTGAATTAATTTTGAACTTTTTGAACTCTTGAGTGAATTTGAAAGTAAAGATTTACTATATTATATTTAAAAGTACATCTAATAATTAGTTTGTGAAAATGTTTAATACAAGTAGACAGTGAGTGTTTTCTTAAAGTTTAAAATAGCTTGAAATGATATCGTAGTGTCAACACTCTCTATGAATAGAAATATATTTATATCAAGATTCAGTTTAATTAAAAAAAAAAGAGATACATGTGAACGAAAGAAAATAAAAACATCCACTTTGGTCAAAAAGTTTTAGAATAGATCATCACTTCTAACTCGCTATGATAAAATTAAGTTTATATTTTCTCAAAAATTTATACATTATTGTAATATCCACTACATACCTACAGATTTCATATAATACGTCAAACATAATAGTGAAGTAATAGATTTAAAAAATGGCCATACCGGTGATTTATAAATATATTGACCAATTATAAGTTTTGACTGAGATTTTGGATTCTACGATATGAAACATTTTTGTTGTAGAATATTCTACATTCATCTTAGTATTTTACTTAATAGTATATTTGAGTAGAATGTATTGGAAAGTCAACAGTAAGGTTGGATTAGAAGCCCAAGAGCTCGCGTTGCTGAGATATCAAGTTTAAAGCAATGCATGCCAAAGTGCCAGTATTGTTATTTATATAGGGGAACAGATCTGAAGCTAAGGTAAATATTTTTATGATTTATATTGCAATATTATCAATTAAGACTCTGGAGTCAATTTTTGCTTAATTCACAATTGTTGTTCTTCTTGATTTCAGTTACAGACAATCAGTTAATATTCTATTTGTAAAAATAAAAATAAAATATTACTTTAACTTGGTTTCAAAAGATCTTTTATAAACAGTGAGTAAGACAATTCTGCCATTAACTTATTTTGAAGAGTTTCATTAATTGTTACAGATTATTATGTATGTGTTTATAATGGGTAAGCAATATATTTTTTGTAAAATTACATTATATTTAACTATAAAAACTTATTTTTTATGTTCCTGAAAGAAGAAAAAAATTGGGAACTAAATGGCTCAATATTTTTCAAGTTTTATTGAATTTTCATTTAACAGGGTTTTTTTATAAAATATTGTTTTCAAGATTTTGGCGTAGCTTTTAAAAATAAATACTCGAAAAATTTTCATGGGACAAGGCCTAAAATACTCTAAATCCATCTAGTTTTCTACCTAAGAGTTGAAAATATAACCTTTTTGGGAAATACTATTTTTGAAATGCTAAAATCCACAAAAAAACATGAAAATTCATAAAATTCATGAATTAAAAGTAGTTTTCTGCCCTCCGACCGGAAAGCGCCAACTTCCTGGCCGCTGCGTGAAACGAAGTTGTCGCTTTCCGGCGCCGTCGAGCAGAAAAATAGTATACACACCTTGGCCAGTAAAAAAGAAAGCCTCAGATCACATGTTTATCAACCTCGGCTTCGCCTCGGCCGACAATTACATGTGATCTGAGACATTTCTTATTTTACTGGCCTAGGTATGTAATATACTATTTTTCTATTAAAAAAATCTTTGTTTCAATAAACTTGATATTTCCAACTCTTAGGTAGAAAACTGAATAGATTTCTAGGCCTTGTCCCATGAAGATTTGCCGAGTACTCGTTTTTAAAAACTATGCCAAAGGAAAAATCTTGGTAATGCAATATCTCTGAGTAAAATTGGTCTACAGACTATATCTCTGGTCATTTTATCAGAAATTGTGCCTATTTATGGTATTCTATTAGTATACGTAACTAATTATATTTTATTTTATTTTTTCAGGTGGTTTTGGCCTCAAAGGCCTATAGGTCTATGACCCCCTTAAGGTGATGTGATACCCACACTATTACTCAATTCTGGGTTTAATTTTAAACTTTTTGAAAAAAACTCTTTGACATGTTTTAAGTTTAATAAAGAACTACAACGTATCAAAGAGTTTTTTTCTTAAAATTAACAATTGAATGAGAAAAACGGGAAACCAATTTTGAGTAATAGCGTGCGTATCGCATCACCTTAAGTTGGTTAAAAAAATAAAGAAAAATATGGAAAAATCGAAATTTTTTTTTCGTCGCCGGATTTCGATATTGGTCGAAAGTAGGCCCATTTTGTGAAAGGTCTTGAAATTTCCTACCTACTTTTTTTCGGTCCGATCGGATATTATTAAATTGGTTAAAAAAAAATAAAGAAAAATATGGAAAAATCGAAAATAATTTTGTTTAGCTCAGTGTGTGGATAGCGGTCGGAAGTAGGCCTATTTTCTGAAAGGTCTTGAAATTTCCTATATACTCATATGTTTTTCGGTCCGATCGTATATTATTAAGTCTGTTAAAATAATACAGAAAAATATATCGAAATTTTTTTTTTCGTCGCCGCGTTTGAATATCGGTCGGAAGTATTTTTTTCGATCCGATCGAATATTATTAAGGCGGTCTTACACCTAGTGGCTTCTGGGGTCAAAATGAGCTATAAAAAAAAAAAGAAAAATGTAGTTTAAACAAAATACAATATATATCCTATAAATATACACTATTTCTGATAATATGGCCCAAGACTTAATCTGTAGACCAATTTTACTCAGAGATATAGCATTTTCAATTTGTTTCAATTGGCGTAACTTTAAAAAAAATATTCCATTGATTTTCATGGGAGAGGAACTAAATTACTTGAAATTCATGCAGTTGTGGCAGGAAGAGTTGGAAAAATAAAATTTCTGAAAATTAATATTTTTTTTATGGAAAAAACTGCTTTAAATTCATGAATTTTATGAATTTTTATGTTTTTTTGTGGATTTTACCATTTTAAAATTATTTAATAAAATATTTTTCACATTTCCAACTCTTCCTGCCATAGATGAATAAATTTCAAGTAATTCAGGCCCTCTCCCATCAAAATCAATGGAATAGTTTTTTTTTAAAGTAACGCCAAAATTTAAAAAATTACATTTTGAGAAATAAGCCTACAAAGAAAAATACCATAAAACTTCAAAACTAACCAGCCATTAGATTCCCAATTTTTTTTCCCTTCATGAAACTCAGTTTCCTGTACACCTAAGATATGTTCTTCTATATAAATATGTTGAAACAGAAGCTCTGGCACCTTGCATGCATCCGTTCCTTTAAAAGTTATTGCTAATCTAACAGCATGCGTTCCATTCAAAGTTATTGCTAACAAGCTGTCCTTCGCTTTTGTATTATTATTTATTATACTAAGATTAATGTAGAATATGCAGCAGGTCTTATGAAATATGAAATCCTAATCGCAACTTAAGAAGCCATCACTGTTATGGCCAAAAGTATATAAATACATAAAAGCCGATAAGCCCATTTTGTCAATGATCACTTGATTACGCATATTGTATATTAACCTTTAGAGGACGGGGATTTGGGTTTACTGTTTTCTCTCACTTTTCTATAGAAATCGAGTTTTTGTGATGTCTCACATCTCAAAACTAACACATGTAAAGGGTCGATCATGGGCATGGCCCGTATAGGGGCCATCCCGTCCTCTAAAGGTTAAATATATCTTGAATTCAAGCCTGTATTATATATTTCTTGTGTGCTAAGCAGGCTTGTCGCTTTTCTGCGTAGATTCATCTTGACACTTATTGTAATTCACAACTCTTCTGAATTGAATTATATCCTATAGTAAGCTAAACTCAATTATTTCACTTTCATCTTTTTTAGAAAAAAGATGTATTTATTTTTATCCGTAAAGAATTATTACAGCTTCTTCCTTCGAATACTTGACTAAATCCACTTGTTTTTCTGTATTAATTTTCATACAGCAATCTCATGCATCTTGAACTGAAGCTATAATTTCCAAATTTAAACAAAAGTGTCACTGCACGCTTGTATTATAATCACAATTATAATAGTACATTTCGATACTAGTGCGAGGATTTGATTTTCCCCTCGTATGACTGTTTGCACCCGAGCGAAGCGAGGGTGAAAAGGTCACACGAGGAGAAAATCAACTTCTCACACAAGTGTCGAACCGTATTTTTTGACACGACGTGCGAGAAGTGAGATTTTTGCACGCATCGTTTAACGCAGCGTGCGAGAAATCGAACTTCTCGCACGGAGTTTCAAAAATACTTTTACATCCCTAGTGGAAATCGTTTTTGTGGATAACTGAAAATAACTGTAAATAACTGAAAATAACTGTAAATAACTGTAAATAACTGAAAATAATTGTGTGGTTTGAGACGTAACTAACGGTTATTGTCAGTTATTTTCAGTTATTTTCAGTTATTTTCAGTTATTTACAGTCATTTTCAGTTATGTACAGCTATTTACAGTTTTTTCCAGTTATCTCTACTTTTATAAAATAGTAATTGTAAAAATGAAGGGACTGATAAAAGTTATTATCAGTTATTATTAATTTTTTTACAGTTATTTACAGATATTTACAGTTTCTTACAGTTATTTACAGTTATTTACAATTTTGTTGATGGAAAATAAAATTATCATTATAGCGAAAAAAATTAAATGTGTATATCAGTAAATATCTGTAAATGACTGCTAAAATCTGTTAATAACTGTAAATAACTGAAAATAATTGTTAATAACTGAAAATAACTGTAAATAACTGAAAATAACTGTAATTAACTGTAAATAACTGTAAATAACAGAAAAAAAAACTGAAAATGATTGTTAGTAACAGTTCTCAATACCTTTTTTTCTACAATTATTAATTCGACTTTGAAAATGTTTCGATTCTTGATGTTGAGAAAAATAAATTCAAACGAGAATTTTCAGAAATGCTAAATATTTATGCCACTGCGAATAACATAAATCGCAAAACTGACATTGCTAATTTAAAATATTGTTACAAAAATAATATAAATGTATTACTTTCAATGCTGGAAAAAAAGAAAAAACACAAACATAAAATCAAAGGTTTACGTTAGCTTACAAATACACTAACAGCTTCCCACTACTCGAGGGCACAATATAAATACGAGCTATCGCTCGGTTTGGACTTTAAATTTCCGAGAACTGACGGCAGACGAGTCTCTGTGAGACATTATTACGTACTTTTTAACGATGGTTTTATAAACCTATTAATTTATTGATAGAGGTGAGCAGTGTAAATCGTTATTCATTTAAAAGTGTAAAAAAATTTTCTTGTAAATTAAAACTTGTAAATTTCTATGTAGCCTTGAAAAGGGACATAATACATGTCCGAAACGTTGGGTTAAGTTAAATAAAGATTTGGTTCGTTGGGTCAAGAAGAAGGAGTTTATTTATTCAACAATCACCAATACGAACAATCCTCTAATCTGTCACAAAATCATTGGCATTCGACCACAAAAATGCTGTACCAACCTACACTTCAAATGAATTTGCTAGACAACGAGACGATCTTCATCTCATCTCAGCTCACACGGAAAGAAATCAACATTGACTCTTCGCAAAAAAGCCATCATAACTATGGAGGTAATAGTGTCTTTAAAAATGCACAATCGTGTTGCCCGTTATCAGAATCTGAAGTTCTCCGAGAATTAAATTGTAATTCTTCTTTTAAAATTTCAACGTGGTTTTCTTTTATCAATTATAATTTCGATAATAATGTAATAAACAAGTGTAAATTTCTGATTAATTCGTTAAGGGGCCTAAGTAAAGTAAAGTCAGAATTAATATTTTTATTACGTTGCAGGTCGTACGACCTTTTACCAAAACACATAATAGGCCTTGAACGCAACATGAACAGTTTCTCCTGGCACTCTCAGTCATGCTCAAAAGAATTTAAATGTTTATACAAAAAGTTTTATAAACATATTCTAAACTTAGAAATAAGTGATCTGAATGTGCATATAAGGTTTTTAAAAAGTAAGATCAACTCTTGCATATCTGCCTTAAAATTAATATTAAGCCCAACACTTATTGACGGTTTTCTCAGTTTTTATCGGGACACAATGACTAATATAAATAACAAACATAATTCTCGATTAAACAGTAAGTTTGATGTCTTAGAAAGAAAACAACGTAAGGTTAACCCGTCTCCAGAGAGCATTGACCAAAACAAAAGCAAATGGCTTGTCAATCTCACGGACGTTGAACTACCGAATGATGTGTTTGAAATACTCAGCTTAGGCGATAAATATAACTATACTGGGAACATTCAAAAAGGAAGTTATTTTTCAATTTTTAAAGAAGTAGAAAATTTTATTAACATACATGATTCAGATAGTTTCGATCACTTAAGAAATAAAGTTCTTATGACAATAAATAAATTTGTGAATACAGATAGACAGTCCGTTTTATGCCTTCGATAAATGTCTTAGCCTTTTTGTAAAAAATTACATACCTAAACCAAAATATTCTGTAAAAAATAGTATGGAAGTTAAGGAAAAATTAGGTACTATAACAATTCCTCTAGGATACATATTCATTTCATTAGATGTTGTGTCTCTATACACAAATTTAGATTTCACTCCTATTTTAAATGGAATAAGAAAGAAATGGAAATATTTTAAAGATAAGATCAGTCTTTCTTTGATTGAGTTTTTAAATGGTATAGAGTTATTATTAAATTCAACCTTTTTCAAATTCAATGAAAAATATTACAAACAGCTTATTGGTTCTCCTATGGGAGGCAGCTGTAGTCCTCGATTTGCTGAAATTGTCCTTGAGGAAGCTGAAGAAAGTTGTCTTGAAAAGTTACGCGACTCCATACTATTTTACTGTAGGTATGTAGACGACTATTTATTAATTGTTAAAGAAACTGAAATTGACAATATTCTGAATACTTTTAATCAGTACAACGAGTATTTAAAATTTACTATTGAGAAAGAAATAGACAAGAAACTTAGTTTTTTAGACATGCAAATAATTAGAGTTGATAATAGTTCTCCATTAACAAATTGGTATAGAAAACCTACCTTTTCTGGTAGGTATATAAGCTTTGATTCACACCATCCTATTTCACAAAAAAGAGCTCTAGTCTTTTCCCTAGTTGACAAAGCAATAAAATTATCCCATCGTTCTTTTCATAACAATAATTTAACTTTGGTCAAGAAATTTCTTCTAAATAATAAATTTCCGTTGCAGTTTATTGAAAAAAATATTAAAAAAGACTTTGTCACATTTTTAATAGCAACAACTGTAATAATATTACAAAAGCTTATACAAAAAATCCTTTAATTATACTTCCTTATGTTAATAATTTATCACAGTCTATCAATAAGATTTGCAAAGAATATGGTATCATGCATGTAAACAATATGTCTAACAAGCTAAGTTTCGTTAAATTAGGAAAAGATCCAATCAAAAAATCAGATGTTACCGGTATTGTTTACAAAATAAAATGTAATGATTGTCATGCTGCGTATGTTGGACAAAGTGGTAGAGCGCTAAAGAAAAGATGCTATGAACATAAATATTGCATAAAAAATGCGGACGAAAGATCTGCCTTATACATGCACTGCAAATACACAAAACATAATTTCGACTTTGAAAATGTTTCGATTCTTGATGTTGAGAAAAATAAATTCAAACGAGAATTTTCAGAAATGCTAAATATTTATGCCACTGCGAATAACATAAATCGCAAAACTGACATTGCTAATTTAAAATATTGTTACAAAAATAATATAAATGTATTACTTTCAATGCTGGAAAAAAAGAAAAAACACAAACATAAAATCAAAGGTTTACGTTAGCTTACAAATACACTAACAGCTTCCCACTACTCGAGGGCACAATATAAATATAAACATAAAATCAAAGGTTTACGTTAGCTTACAAATACACTAACAGCTTCCCACTACTCGAGGGCACAATATAAATACGAGCTATCGCTCGGTTTGGACTTTAAATTTCCGAGAACTGACGGCAGACGAGTCTCTGTGAGAAATTATTACGTACTTTTTAACGATGGTTTTATAAACCTATTAATTTATTGATAGAGGTGAGCAGTGTAAATCGTTATTCATTTAAAAGTGTAAAAAAATTTTCTTGTAAATTAAAACTTGTAAATTTCTATGTAGCCTTGAAAAGGGACATAATACATGTCCGAAACGTTGGGTTAAGTTAAATAAAGATTTGGTTCGTTGGGTCAAGAAGAAGGAGTTTATTTATTCAATTATTAATTCACAAAAGTGTAAATAACTGTAAGTAACTGTAAATAACTCTAAATAACTGAAAATAACTGTAAATATCTCAAAATAACTGTAAATATCTGAAAATAACTGCTATTTATGTCTCAAACCAAACAATTATTTTCAGTTATTTTCAGTTATTTACAGTTATTTTCAGTTATTCACAAAAACGGTTTCCACTAGGGATATATATCTTACATATAATTCCTTAAATTTTCAGTCCTAAATTCACTTATGAATACAAATAATGAAACATTATGAAAAAAATCTTTGTATTTGAGGAAGCCAAAACTCTGCAAAACATACTGTTGAAATCGCATAGTTATGTATCTCTGCTCATTTGAGCTTTTGAGCTGTTAGCTGTGCGGTTGTGCCACTGTGTTTACACTGGCATTAGTTATATATATAGGTATAGGTACAAAAGGGAGTATTAATATAGTGAATTGCTGTCGAATTTCGGTCACGGAATGGTCACTTTACTAGAACAGAAGTGGGAAATGGTCACAAGACGATTCCACTGGATTTCGAATTCCACAATATGGTTTATTTAATTTTTATAATCAATACTGTATGTGAATTTAATTATTTTTGTTATCCTTATGTAAGGATTTATATAAGTATATACTTATATAAATAATGTTTTTTGATATTTTATAACACATTTAAGTAAATAACGTTTTCCTATCAGAAGTCTATAAAAAAGGCAAAAAACAAGAAAATCAATTTTCTCGTCATTTTAAAGATAATAAGCTCTTTCAGCGATTTATTTAAAATTTTTTTAATTATTGATCTAAACTATAGTTTTTTTAGGTTCGAAATAACATATATAATCAAAAAATTCAATAAAAAAAATTTGATTTTTTCAAAATTTTTAGGTGTAAGACCGCCTTAAGTCGGTTAAAAAAAATAAAGAAAAAAATATGGAAAAATCGAAAATAATTTTGTTTGACTCTGGGTTTGGATAGCAGCCGGAAGTTGGCCTATTTCCTGAAAGGTCTTGGAATTTCCTATCTACCTATATGTTTTTCGGCTCGATCGGATATTATTAAGTCTGTTAAAATAATACAGAAAATTATATTGAAAATTTTTTCTTTCGTTGCCGAGTTTAGATATCGGTAGGAAGTAGGCCCAATTTCTAAAAGTTCTTCAAATTTCCTATCTACCCATATGTTTTTCGGTCCGATCGGATATTATTAAGTCTGTTAAAATAATACAGAAAAATAAATCGAAATTTTTTTTTTCGTCGCCGCGTTTGGATATCGGTCGGAAGTAGGCCCATTTTCTGAAAGGTCTTGAAATTTTCTACCTACCCATATTTTTTTCGATCCGATCGGATATTATTAAGTCGGTTAAAAAAAAATAAAGAAAAATATGGAAAAATCGAAAATAATTTTGTTTGACTCTGGGTTTTGATAGCGGCCGGAAGTAGGCCTATTTCCTGAAAGGTCTTGAAATTTCCTATCTACCTATATCTTTTTCGGCCCGATCGGATATTATTAAGACTGTTAAAATAATACAGAAAAATATATCGAAAATTTTGTTTTTCGTCGCCGAGTTGGGATATCGGTAGGAAGTATGCCCAATTTCTAAAAGTTCTTGAAATTTCCTATCTACCCATATGTTTTTCGGTCCGATCAGATATTATTAAGTCTGTTAAAATAATAAAGAAAAATATATCGAAAATTTTTTTTTCGTGGCCGCGTTTGGATATCGGTCGGAAGTAGGCCCATTTTCTGAAAGGTCTTGAAATTTCCTATATACCCATATTTTTGTCGGTCCGATTAGATACTATTAAGTTGGTTAAAAAAATAAAGAAAAATAAACGTAATCAGATTATGTACTAAATCTGCATTACCTGCTCTCTGGTTTAATGATTGTTGACTCGTACGACTCGTATTATCATCAATTTTTCGCACTTTTAAGTAATGTACTATTTTATATTTTTTTTTAATAAAAATAGAAAATAATTGTGATAAAAATTTGATTATTAACACATCTTATTTCAATGGATTCGCTTCGCTCGGGCGCAAAGGTTCAAACGAGGATAAAATCACTTTCACGCACTAGTATAGAAATGTAATATTTTCAAATTTATATATGAGGCGTTTCACGTCAGTTCTCCAGGCGCGGCGCGCGAGTGCGAAATCATGCTGTTTTCAGCTTGTGTTTGAAGGGCTAAGATGTATCTAAAAAAAATAATCCTCAAGTGATTTCGATGTATTTTTTCCTCAGCTTTCCGATGGTGCTATTAGTTTCTCAAAATTTTTCAATTCTAAGTATTTCTTGAATAATATCTCGAAAAAATAAAAAAACCCCTTTGTAGAAAAAGGCTATATCCATGTAAAATTTCCTCCTCTTTCGATCTAGTAGGTCGAAAAAAATATTAAAAATATAGTTTTTGAGATATAACACGTTTTATGTTTTTTTGAGGTTAGAATTGAAAAATTTTGAGAATCTAATAGCACCATCGGAAAGCTGGGGAAAAAATACATCGAAATCACTTGGGGATTATTTTTTTTAGATACATCTTAGCCCTTCAAACACAAGCTGAAAACAGCATGATTTCGCGCTCACGCGCCGCGCCTGGAGAACTGACGTGAAATGCCTCATATTTGATGTAAGAAATATTATGGCTATTTTTGGTTGATTAGCTTTTCAATTGATTAATATTCGATGTGAGGATGAATTAATTTTTGACAATAAATAAAAAATAATTACCATTTTATGAAGCCTAATTTTTTATTTAAAATTCGCTACAATTTTAATTGACGCTGGCATGACTGAATCGAGGAAATGGTGTTTATGAAATAAGCAAAATTGCCTAAAAATAAACTATGTAGAAAAAGACATATGTCGTAGACCCTGTCGACAATATACCGTATATTGTAACAGTATCATATATCTTGCTTCATTGTTGTCATATCCTCTTATAACAACGTTATGATAGATAGTAAAAAAGATGATAGGCAATTAGTTGAAAATCGGCGAAATTTTTGGAAATTTAAACGTGGAATTAAAAAATGATAATAAAGAATTAAGAAGATATTCAGAAATTTGTTGATAAAACCGTGTTATAGAGTACATAATTATTTTCAATTAATATTATATGTGACTCGGCGACTTGAGCAAATACCGCCTCTCCAGGCCGAAAGATTTATAGTAGAGTGTCCTCAAGTGACGTCCTCTGGTAGCTCAGCTATCTCACAGGTCTAGAATCATGGATCTCTCATGCGTAGTTGGAAAAAACTTAAACTACTTCGATTATCTTGCCTTCGGGCAATATGGTACCATAGATAAAATTCGCTTGAAGTTCGGGATGCAAGGAATCGGGTAGTCTCGCAAATGAGATAACAGTAGCTTAACTATACTATATATTTGTTGGTGAGTTAAATTAGTTATGTACAACGAACGAACGGAATCGTGCATTGCGCTGTATAGTATAAGCGCGGCTCATGACACGTTGCCGTGAGAGCGAGTATTTATATAGATATGTGTGAATGTTGGTACCAACATATATATGGAGACATATCACAGTCATAGGTATCCAAGTTAGTAATACTCCAATATAGTGAAAATAATTATTTATATTTAATATGATTCCAGTTAGTAATACTCAAATTTATTTAAAATATTTTGACTATATGGAAAGACATTTTATTAAAAATTATATATATATATATATATATATATATATATATATATATATATATATATATATATATATATATATATATATATATATATATATATATATATATATATATATATATATATATATATATATATATATATATATATATATATATATATATATATATATATATATATATATATATATATATATATATATATATATATATATATATATATATATATATATATATATATATATATATATATATATATATATATATATATATATATATATATATATATATATATATATATATATATATATATATATATATATATATATATATATATATATATATATATATATATATATATATATATATATATATATATATATATATATATATATATATATATATATATATATATATATGAAAAAAAAGTAATACAAAGTTTCGTTTTTAATAATAACATAGAATGGAATTACATTACAAAGTTCTTGGAGAAACCATTCTGTTAATGCAGTTAGCAACGGTTTTTGTTTGGCGGCATAATAAAGCGAATGTCCGATGGATATCTTACATTTGGAAATAGTATTTTATGTGCTGAATATATTGTAAATTTATTAAACAAGTCCAACTGTAGTATAAATACTTTCTTAGTAACGGACGATAATATCAAAAACATATACTACTAAAAATTTGATCCCTTCTTTACACAACATGTGTGTAAAATATGATTTCACTATTTTACACAATTATTTGTGTAAAATACGAGGTATAATCACTGTTTTAAAATTTGAAATTTTACACAAAATTTGTGTAAATTGAACATTTTATACAAGTAATTTTACACAAAATTTTAATTACACAGGATTTATATTTTACACAACATGTTTAACCGTGTAGAGATTCGAGTCCCTGAAAAATTGTAGAGAGCATAAAGGGGAAGAGAAAAGTACATCAAATGGTTTGGTGTAGTTCTCACCCACTCAGTTTATCTTATCGATATTTGTCTTGTACGGTATGTTATTTAAAAGTAAATTGTGATCAATTAAGGATAATAAATAATAATAATAAAAATAATAAAAGCCATAATGTCTGTGATAAGTCAGCGAATACGCCATACAAATTAGTAATGAGTTTCGAAATGAGAGATTGAATTATAGTCACGTATGACAAATAGTATCCCGGTATAGTAACCAAAATTATAAATAATTATTTAATTATTAAGTTTCTTGAAAAAAATGAAAATCTTTACTTTGACATCGAAAAACTGTATGCATCTCAAGTCCTGTGTAAGATGGATGTGCCTCGTAAATGTTTAAATAAAAAAAATTTGTTTTACATTGATCATGAAAATTATAATGAGATAATGGAGATTTCTAGTAATTGCACCATGTACGAAGTTTGAATATTTTATCCAAATAAAGTCATTTTTATAGTAAAACTCTGTCATTTGAATTTTTATTCTTATATTTAAACTATGTTTCACCACGTGAAAGAAAGAGCTAATTTTATGTTCAGATTGCGCTTTCAATGCTATCAAATAATATTCATACTAACAACTTTCATAGATAAATAAGAATTTTTACTGTATATGAATGTCTAAAATTGTAGTTTTTAATCATAAAAAAAAGTTATAAGCAAATTCTGTTATTATTAGAGCATTTAATACCCATAGCATGTTGGTGAAAATAATGAAAAACCGCTTATTTTGCATTCAGAGCTTCAAACAAGAATTGCAGCTTTCTGAAAAACACTATGCCGATTTCCTTGGTTCAACATTTTTTTGTGCATTATATTAGCTATAGAATAGGAAAAGTTGAGAGGTGTGCTTCCATTTTTTTTTTCGTCATTTTTTCGGACAAGTTAATGTCAATTTTTTGTAGATTTCGACATATACTTAAGGCTATTATTTATAATTTTAATACTGATCATATTGAGGTTTGCAGCGCAGTTAGTCGTGCAGCAGCTAAATTTAGAGCATACGACTTTCATAACTATATCGTTTAATTAACTCTCCTGCGCCACGCGACGAGATATCTCTTCGGCAAATACACAAATTTTCCATACATACTATAGCTATATCAATGTCGCAGAAGTGTTAAGCAGAATACCTCTCAATAAAATGAGAGGCACTTTCTGCAAGAAATGCTCTTGTCGAGTGTCGGAATGACGGAGACACAATTATCCTACTATCTGTTGATGCCGAGCTTCCTAGAAGGTGCGAATGGGGAAAATTAGCATTTGTGGTTTAGCGCGGAGGGGGGGCATCAGAGGAATTGCGTGCTCATTAATAACCGGTGCATTTTTCTCTTATGCCGTGGCCTAAGATGAGATGAGGAATAGGACACGGCCATAACGTAAGGCTTAGGCCAGACCTAAGCAAAAGAGGAGAGAATAACGAATTCAATAAGTGGTAAGCCAGAAAATTAATGAAAAGAAGGAGGGCATTCTATAAAACAAAACACACGAAAATAGCATTAACTTCTCTTCACATAAACCGACAATTTTCCCAATTTCTCTCTGCCTTCAGCCTTTTTAAACCTGTTACACTCATTATTGCGAAATTGATGGTTCTTAGTTTCACCTTTTCAAAGTCAGTTCGATATATGAAGTTCGTGCATCAAACGACGTTTAGTTGTGGTTCAATACGCATCAGTGATAAATGTTGAATGGTGAGAGCGAATACTTAAAGAATGCAGCTTGTCAGAAGACATTCGGCATTTGTCTAAAATGCAAAACTTAGTGGAGCGGCAAGTCGGCTTACAAAGTTGGCCCACAGGAAGGGAAAAGAGAGCAGGAAGGAGGCTCGGCTCACGAAAGGAAGAAGATTTGTCCCCTAATGTAGTCGCTGATACTGGCGAGCCCGAGAATCTCACGCGCAGGCGGGGAAGCGCGCCGAGTGAGTAATGCTCCCGACAAAAGCAGCCCTTGTCTGGCAGCGCAACGGGGTGATCCCTGTAGATAGGGTGCTAAGCGCCACGCTAAGATCGCTCCCTCCCCGATTCCAACGGCTAAATCGTCCTCGGCCTTGCCCTCGGCCTCGCTCTTGCCCTCGCCCTCGTTCTTGCCGTCGCCCTCGCGTTTCTCCTCACCCTCAAGCTATATTTGTGCATCTCTTATTCTCGCTGCTACTTGCCGGCTTTCGAGCAAGCGATATCTGCAGCGGCCGGTCGTTTGTGCACGAGTTAAGCGGCGAACTGTATCTTTCTGCAAGCAAAATAGCAATCGATGAAAGGCGGCTTTGCATTAAGTGGTGGAGCGGTTGCACACTAACTTGGACTGCATCACAGCCAATGTCAGTCACGCTAATACCAATACAATTTATACAAGCATGCAATCAAGAACATACTATTCTTTCTTATATCAACTCTAAAGCATACTACTTTTAGTCCTAATAATTCAAATGACTCATTTCTTCTACGTTTAGGCTAATGAACACTATACCAGTAGAATTTTCATTTCAATAGCAACCGAGCTACTTATTCTTATTAGTGACGATAAACAGCTCTTCTTGCCGTCCATATTCAGGCAACGATGATAAAAGACAATGTGCGATGCCTAATTTGCTTAAGAGCTTTGCCATTGCCGCGCCCTTCCAAAGTGTTTACCTGGCACATTAAGCACGATAAAAAAATGTAAACGCTTACGAGAGTATTTCTTATTAGTTTTCATGCGCCGCTTTTATGCTGAAAAACTCTGCATCCATAGTTACGTTTATATATTTATTTATTTTACGTCTATCAATAATGATGGAATTACTTAGTTCTGAAAATAATATTAATTATTCGACATTGAATAATAATGAATTTATCAATATTAATTCCTTCTTACGATAATTGTCAAAATTGATAATAATTATTATCTAAATAATCTTATATCACATTCCATAAGTCTAAATTCAATAATTAGATTAAGCAAAAATGTCGATGAACTGATTGCGGTATACTAAAAATCAGAAAGTTCACTTTTCATCATCGGCCGTGGAACATTCTGCGAGGAATGGCAAAATACTATTCAGTGGGGTAAGTCGAGATAACCCCCAGTAATAATTTCTCTTCTGAATTAGCGCCATAAGTTTAGCGCTGCGACAGTCGTGGGGACAATATTAATCTACTTTGAATTTATCTGCGCTTGTGCTTATTTCTCTCTCCTTTTCACTTTCTTGGTTTACATACAGCGGTTATTTAACCACATTAATTTATTGCCAATATTATTTTCTTCAAGTGCTTATACTATACTCAAGTTTTGAAGCTTCCAGAATCAATATGTAGTGTAAGTATTTTTTAGTGCAATTATAATGTATAGCTGCGCAGAAGTAAAGTCTGTAAGTTACGAGGTTCTCGGAGAGATGGCAGATATTTGAATCGTATTTACGGCGTTTTCTTCATTTTAATTACATTGTACTTCGGGAACCTCTAAAAATCGTCAATGCATCAGTTAAAACTAAAAAATATAAAAGAAACATAGCATAATGATGATAACTAATCTACGAAACTGAGAAATGAACAGCTAATTTAAACTGAATAAAGAAGGTAGAAGCATTAATACTTGCGTGTAGGGTGAATCATCTGAGTCGAGGATTCGGACATGAAATTTAATTGGATAGTATGGTCGTAGTGGCGGTGCCACGGAATCCCTCGTTCGCGACTGGGCCGTGCTGCACGCATCCCGCGAAATTGCAAGATGGAGCTTTATTAAGTTTGCGGGCACCCGGCATTAAGACGTGGTCTTGGGGTCGCAAATTCATCCAAATAGCGCGCCCTCTCTTTGTCAGCTGAAGAGAGAGAGAGAGAGAGAGAGAAAGAGAGAGAGAGAGAGAGAGAGAGAGAGAGAGAGAGAGAGAGAGAGAGAGAGAGAGAGAGAGAGAGAGAGAGAGAGAGAGAGAGAGAGAGAGAGAGAGAGAGAGAGAGAGAGAGAGAGAGAGAGAGAGAGAGAGAGAGAGAGAGAGCGTGAAACAGGAGAGAGGGAGAGGGAGAGAGAGAGAGAGAGAGAGAGAGAGAGAGAGAGAGAGAGAGAGAGAGAGAGAGAGCAGAAGAAGGAGAGAGCGTGAAACAGGAGAGGGAGAGGGAGAGGGAGAGAGAGAGAGAGAGAGAGAGAGAGAGAGAGAGAGAGAGAGAGAGAGAGAGAGAGAGAGAGAGAGAGAGAGAGAGGAAAGAGGTACAGCGAAGGAGAGAAGAGAGAGGGAGAAGAGAAAGAGAGGGAGTGAGAGAGCGGAAGGGTGTCTTGTATCATTTTCATTTTCAGCTGCATTTTGGGTGACGTATTTACTTCGTCCCGATTGATAATCCTAATGCCCAAGTCGCAAGAAGCGGTCGCTCCTCTGATGAATTCGGAGAAGGAGGGGTAAGATACTTACGCATAGCAGTAGCGAGTCCATAACAGAGAGATTATAAAAGGGAATATAAGAGAATATAAAATTTCTATCTCGTAAGATTTTTTATTGACACGGTCTTTGTACCTGGGCTGACTTGAGCACATGCAAAAGAAGAAATCTAAAGTGATCCCCAAAGGTTTCATCCTTGCTAAGGTTTATCTCTTCAGCTAAGAAATAAGAGAAAACCTGCGAAGGCTCAACGCTGATTTGTAATAGTGATCAATAGACTTGGCTTCGTTACGAGGCTCTCACTCATAAGGTGCTCGGCCCCGAGACGTGCGGTACGGCTCGTAATTGCAGAGTTGGACTGGCAGTGGTGAGCTTCAGTCATTACCACTCTGCGCCTGCTACCAACTATTGCCGGGTAGAGAGCTGGAAAATCTCAAATTTCTTTTGTTCACTTACTCTTTCTTTCTCTTCTCCACTCAGGAAGTGTTTGTCGTTACTTCGATTGAAATGCACACAAAATGGGCTTTTGGTGCAAATGTTGGTGCACAAGCGGCTTCGTAATAAGAGGGGCACAGAGAAAATAGCATTTCTCTGCCCCGTGGCATGGAACTGAAAGAGCACTGGACCCTAAACAATTGCGAGTAAAAATTGACTTCAATATTCATTCCTTTACCGCTGACTGAAAATTATTATTTCAAGAATGTCTTAATCCCCGCATACGGAGCAATGCTCGTTCTCCCCCCCCCCCCTCTATCGTTCTCGTTTAAACGAGTGACGTTCGGCTCATTTTCTCACTCTGTTGGCCTCACGTTCGACCGGTAATTTTGCCTTCTAAAGCTCGCTCGATTGCCGTTCGAGAGATGGAGAAATGCACAAAAGTGCTCGAGCGAAACTCGAGAGGGCCAAAATTCCAGGAGGCGTGTAACGCTTGCGTTTTACGTTTGCGATTTGCCAAAGAGGGGAAGAGAAAGAGGCATAACGGAAAAAGTCTTAGCAACAGAGCGACGCGCGAAAGGGGAAGAGTATGAAGCATGCGAAGTGGAAGTCAATTCGGCAACGAACTTATTTTAGCTGATTGAGACGTTTGCGAATACGCGGAGATATTATGTCAAGTAATTATGCAAAAGCCCGTATTACATACGGACTCCACACGCAAAACTTATAAAAATACTACCTCTGCTTTTTCTTTTATTTCCCATGACAACTGTACTGCACTTGATTTTTTAAATATTTAGTAAATAGTCAAACTCGTGAGTACCAGTCACTTCCAAACAAGACCACTATGCTTAGGCCAGAGCGTATAGAAACTGGAAGTGAGAGACTCCTGACCATTTACTTCGTTAGAAGCGTCACTTAGTTTAACAATTAAAGTTCTAAAAAGACTCAGGACTTTTTAAATAGAAATACAACAAGTGACAATCAAATGTAAATAGTATTGTGCGTGCGTGCGTGCGTGTGTGGGTGCGTGCGTGCGTGTGTGTGTGTGTGTGTGTGTGTGCGTGTGGGTGGGTGTGGGTGTGCGTGTGGGTGTGCGTGCGTGCGTGCGTGCGTATGTGTGTGTGTGTGTGTGTGTGAGTGTGTGTGTGTACGGGACGTTTCAGGTGAACCGATCTACTAAAAAAATTAAAATCGCTAAAAACTTATTTACAAAAAGTTTATAACCTCAATAGGAAAACCCCACAACAGTTTAGCTATATATGCATAAATTAAGGTGTGTTAAACGTCAATATTTGATATTTTTTATCTCAAAAATATAAATTTTTTTGTATAGGATGTTGTATTGGAAAGTTGGGATTTTATGAGTAAAAAAAAGGTGGTATTTTTTTAAGACCTTTCTTTGCAAGTGTCCGATTGGTCAATATTCAGTATAGTTTTATGAAGCAATAACAAGAGTGCGTCGAGGACAATATTTATCAATTTTTTTTAATAATAGTTTGAACTAAGATCTTGAAAATAAGCCCTGATCCGTTTGGAGCAGAGCATATTGAAAAAAACTTATATTTTTTGTAATAATTGGAAATATTAATAATTTAGCATACAAAATACCTTGATAACCGTGTCAGACTTATACAACTTGTATTCTTGCTCTTAATCAATCCCACTAAACTTCACAATAATATTTCACATTTTAATTACTTGGATACAAATAAATAACATCAAGCAGTGCCGTCATTGCTATTTTGAACCATAACTATTTGCAATCATGTTGTACGTTAAACAGGCGCCATTTACTTCTCTTGATGAAAAGTTTATCTTTACCTTACTTGTAAAGTTCATCTTTATTCACTTCTAAACAATTATATTTTTTTCTGGCTTCTTTTATACTCCACTACTTTTATCACTTAATAAACAATCATATTCGAACTGTATTATAGAGAAAATTAACTTTATATCACTGAAAATATCATCCAATGTATAATTGCACCATGCACTGCAATGTTCGATGTTGCTTCGACTCACTGAATTTGTAATCAAGCTGCTGCACTCCTAACTATAATAATTATCTTACATTTCTGTGTAAAGGAGACTTTCAATGCTTTTTAATCCATCAGTTGACAAGTTTTTGTTTAATACGTAGATTTGTTTACACTTTGCTATGACTAGTTTCTAATAGTCATAGTATTCTTCAATTCAATACATACTAGTGTTTTCAAGAAATGTAGATATAAAAAACAATGGGAAATAAATCGAAGGAGTGGTGTCTGCTATTACATAAGTACGTTTTTACAACAACATTTCTAGAATATAAGTTTTAATGTTTAGAAATGATACTTTGTGTATTTTTTTCACAGTTAATAGTAATCAATGCAGTCCCGGGCGATAAAAGATGCACAGAGAAAAACCTTTTTAATGATTAATAAAATAACCTAAATATTGAAAGACAATATAGTTTATATTTATTTCAACAAAAATGAAGAATATATAAAAAATTGTTAACTGATGAATTGAAAAGCATTGGAAGTGTTATTTAATGTTATGTATTTGTATCCAAGTATTTAAAATGTGAAGTAATATTATGTAGTTTAGTGGAATCGATTAAGAGCAAGAGGAATACAAGTTGCATAACTCTGACACGGTTATCAAGGTATGTTTTATGCTAAATTATTAATATTTCCAATTATTACAAAAAATATAACTTTTTTCAATATGGTCTGCACCAAATGGGTAAGGGCTTATTTTGAAGATCTTATATAGAAAAAAAACCTGATTTGCTTATTCCTTTAATGAATTTTTAAGAATAAAATTTATAATTTTTGCAACAATTTATGACATAATTATAATTAAATTCATTTATGAAGATTAAAAATTATTAATTTTTAAATTATGTATAAAATATGAATAAAATAATACGTATGATTTTTTTAAAATTATGTATGAAAAATAAATAAAATAAGTGATTGTAATATTATCGTCAAAACCTTTTAAAATTCCTAAATAACCTTTACTTCAAATTATATTTTCTTTGTGAAATTTCACACATAGGGCACTTGTCTCTATTAGTATGCTTGTCCGTATTTGTGTGCTCTCTCTGGAATTTCTGATATAAAAAAAAGGTTCTAACCTTAAAACTAATAAATGACTGTTACGAAACAAAAGCAGGTATACAACACGCGCGCATAGGCGCAAAGCGCATAGCGCATGTCATTTCCATTTTCTAGTATACATAAATGCGTTCCCGAACAATTACGATTTTAAAAGAGGACTAAAATAGTTTTAACCTCAAATATCTCTGAAATTCATGAACCAATTCTTTTACCCTAAGAACTCTTCTAATAAATAATATAAAAACTCTACATCTCCACCAAATATCAAAGAAATTAAAATAATTTTAATGTAGTTATATTGTGACAACAAAGAAAGTCATTTTCAAAAAGACTATAATTTTAAATATCAAACATCTCAAAAAATAACCATATAATCTGGATGTAATTTTACATAGGTATTGCCTATATTGCATACAAAATAGTCTATAAATTTCAAGCTGATACATGAAGTCGTCATTGAGAAATTACGATTTTGAAAAAAACCGTAAAAGAATTTTAATTCTTAAATATCTCTAAAAATCATGAGATAATTCTTTTACCTAAAGGACTTATACGATAATATATAGACTCTACATTTCAACAAAATTTCAACATGATTAAACCAATTTTTGTTTTCTCTAGTTATTATGCGACAAAGATAATAACTTTGTAAAATACGAAATTTTCAAAATTAAATGTCTCAAAAAGTAATCGTATGATCTTGATGAAAATTCGCACACATATTATCTATATCACATACAAAATTATCTATAAATTTGGAGTTGATATATGGAGCCGTTCTCGAGAAATTACGATTTGATAAAAAAGTTAAAAAAATGTTTACCTCAAATATTTCTGAAGTTTCTGGACTAATCATTTTGCCCAAAGAACTCGACCGAGAGCTATAAAAAATCTACGTCTACAAGGAATTTCTAAGCGATTAAGTCGCACGCGCGCACACACACACTCGCGCGCACGCACGCACGCACACACGCACACACGCACACACACACACACACACAGAACCATCAAGAGTGAAGGAGTGTGATGATGATGATGATATAGTAGAAAAAGACACGAGAGAGAAAGAGAGAGATAGAGAAAGAGATAGAGAGAGAAATATAAACATATATGTTACAGTATATGTTTATTATAACATAACCTCTATCTATATATATATATATATATATATATATATATATATATATATATATATATATATATATATATATATATATATATATATATATATATATATATATATATATATACCTCTATATATATATATATATACAAAAAACAAAAGTTATATATTTGTTGAATGATGTATACTTGTCAAAATAATCCTTACGTGCTAAGTGCTAAGTGCTAACACTCTGTAATATAAAAAAAAGATTTCACAAAGTAACAAGAACTTTTATATTTTATATTAATAAGATTATTTCTAATAAAAGTTTGCTACTTATCTGAATATCTACATATTATGTTATGAGTATTTCACATATATATATATATATATATATATATATATATATATACAAAAAACAAAAGTTATATATTTGTTATATATAACAAATATATAACTTTTATAATAATATTTACAAGTTTTTGGTTTAAATATGTTTCCGGAAGTAAAAATCATCATGTAAAAAAATTTTTTAATAGGTATATAAATACCTATAATCTGTGGAAATTTAAATTCATTCTGTTGGTTAGTTTTTGAGGAAAAAATTGTTCTTTTGGCAAAATGATTGGCTCATAAATTTTAGAGATATTTGAGATCAAAATTTTGTTAGCCTTTTTTTCAAATCGTATTTTCCCGAGAACGGCTTCATATATTCCAATATATTTCGATTATGTTAGCATTCATTTTAATAATACCATTTTACATACAAAATTTGGGAGGTTACAATTTTGAGAGTACACACATTTTTAGGTTAAATATTTTATAATACATCTTTTTAACACATCAGGCATTAGAGATTATACAAATAAGTCAATTAGAAATATTTTATTTTAGTTTCATTTTTCCGTGATCATCATCATAATCATCATATTATAAATGGGAGATAGAGATTTATTATCGAATTGAAGCTTACAAAGAATTTAATTGAAGATAATACTTGGTTCAAGTATGTTTTATTTGTATTTTATATCATAGTTTTGTTGTGGATATTCATGAAAAAGAAGTTTGTTGTGACAAGTTAATTTTTGGCATTAAAATTTAACAAAAAGAACAAATAAATTCGTTTGAGGAAGCTACGTGCCAACGACTTGGCAGCGGTTTTAGTAAATGGGATAGTAAGTAGATAGAGAAATGGCATAATTTTTTAAAAACGGCACGATTTGACAGCTTAGAAATCGAAAAAATTGATTAAAACTTTGAAAAAACGTCTCAAAAGATTGAAAGTTAAAGCAGTTGAAAATTGAGGAATTTTTAAATTATGTAATCTCTATTTTTGCGTATAATATTGGTTTGGCTGTAGAGTAAAAAAAAAATTTTTTAAGTAAAATTCCGAGACACGTGTTTCCTTAAATATGATTAAGAATACAGTCTTATAGTTTTTAGGCGAAAAAAAATTCGATCTGTGATAGCCCGCCTGAATTTGAATGGAATCAGGCAGCGATATTTCTCAATTATGGTGAGAATATTATCTATAAAAATTGTAGTAATATTTAGAACAATGGTCACAATATAATGGTCATAATATTGCATTAATATAATAATTATGTTGCTTTATTGTCACTGCAATATTTGTAGAATTGTGTTTTATTTTTAATTCAATATTTATAGAATAATGCTTTATTGTTATTACAATATTCGTAGAAAATTGCATCAACATTTATGACAAAAACGACATTATTACACTGATATTGCAGTAATATGCTGGATCGGTGGTAGAGTATAACAAAAGGATGCCTTTTATTGCTCAAAACTTTTGGGGTTGCCGAGGATCATCTACAGGAAGAGGTTTTCGAGCGAAGGCGGCTGGCTGAGCTCCAAGACATACTCTGACTTATAGCTGGGAGCTCGTCTGCTTAGCGGTAGACAGTACGACAGACAAGATTTTGCAGTACTATAGTAACAGTTATAAATATTGCTACAATATTTTAATATAGTATTCTTGCCGCAAACGGAACTTTGTGGCAATGCTCGCATAATATTCTACAAGTATTTCAACATCTTTAGTGCAATATTCTAGAGATATTGAAGTATCATTTGCTCATACAACTGCAATATAAGAATATTGCTCTATAAGGTATCACACTGAAATGTTGTCAAAAAATTGTGACAATTTGAACCTTGAATATTTCGCTCTTAAACACTAGGGTTGTATTTTGGGGCTAATTTAGAAATAGAAAAACAATGGTTAAAAAGTTAGAATCAATTGAAAATTTGAAAATTTTGATTTTTTTCAAAAAAACAGCCATTTCCATGATTTTTTTACCAAAAATCTTGAAACTTTTTGTATAGCACATTAAATGGGAAAAAGTTTACAAATTTTAAGTAGAATTGCTCAGAATTTTTCCAGATTGATGCCAATTATATTGTTAATTTATACGTAAGAAAATACCATACAAAATATGCTTAAGGCGGCTGTGACATGATTAATATCCCTCGACAGAGGCTAAAAACTTGATACAAAATGTTACTTTTAAAACGAGACCTTGATGAAAGTGGAATGCAAACTCAGACATAAGTAACAGACAATTGAAACTGTTTATATATACATATATATACATATATATATACATATATATACATGTATACAATTTCAATTGAAACTGTTTATATATACATATATATACATATATATATATATATATATATATATACATATATATACATGTATACAATTTCAATTGAAACTGTTTATATATACATATATATATATATACATATATATACATGTATACAATTTCAATTGTCTGTTACTTATTTCTGAGTTTGCATTCCACTTTCATCAAGGTCTCGTTTTAAAGTAACATTTTGTATCAAGTTTTTAGCCTCTGTCAAGGGATATTAATCATGTCACAACCGCCTTAAGCATATTTTGGTATGGTATTTTCTTACGTATAAATTAACAACATAATTGGCATCTGGAAAAATTCTGAGCAATTCTACTTAAAATTTGTAAACTTTTTCCCATTTAATGTGCTATACAAAAAGTTTCAAGACTTTTGGTAAAAAAATCATGGAAATGGCTGTTTTTTTGAAAAAAATCAAAATTTTCAAATTTTCAATTGATCCATTGAATATTTCGCTCTTAAACACTAGGGTTGTATTTTGGGGCTAATTTAGAAATAGAAAACCCAATTTTTAGCCATTTTAAAATTTCGACCTGTCACAGTTGACGTGAAGTTACCCATATATATATATTGTCACGGCCTGCCGTACCGACGTCGCGGATAAGCCGTAGTTGAAGTAACTCATGCGCGCGAACGCGAGATGGCGCGTCGATGCAGAATCTGAGCTGCATCGACGTGATGACTAGCAGACGCGGCGAGCCGGCGACGGCCATCATATAGTTGACGGGAAAGAGAAAGAACACGCACCCGAGTACGCTCCGCTCTTATTTCTTGATTAAGAAGAAAGTATTAGTTTCACCACTCAAAAAGTTTCGAGTGATAGTGTCGTGTACGCAGAAGCCTTCCGCAAGCTTTTATCTTTCGCCGAGGAACACTTGTGCCGCTAGACGAGGAGATTTCAAGTATTCGTGCGACAGGCAGGATCAATCTGCCGCACAGTCTTCATCGTCGCGAAATCTCGGCTACAAGACAGCTGAACCGGCCAAACCGCTACTACAGAGGGGAGAGCTCGCTGCTAGTCCAAATAGACTGCGCTATAGTTTTCGATAGAAAAGGTAAGCGTGCACGCATTCTTCCGCGCCGCGTATTAGCTCCGCGTAACCGTTTGTCCAGGCTCGTCGTACCTGGACATCGGCTCCGAGTAGGCATTCTCGTGCGGTTAGAGCAAGTGCGAGGAGAGAGTGTAGGCATCGGGTTCGCACTTCATCAAGGTCAAACGTGAGGTCAAACCACCGGCTTTTTCAAAGCCGGTGAGTGCGCACAACAGGTGCGCACACGTGTAAAACCGCCGTCTACCCTCTCTCTCACACTTATACTTGTGTGCGTCGCGCGGCGATCGCGACTGCTCTCACACCTCGACGCATTACTCGGTGAGCGCGCACGTAGAGTACCGCTCACGTGAGGCGTATTATACCTCAGGTGCGCGGCGTAATTTACCGCGAGCGTGACGTCAGTCTCCGAGGCAGCTGGCGTCAAAGATAACGTGCTGGCGCACCATTTAGATAGAGAAGACGCGAACTTAAATTCAATTCTTTTATATTTCTGATTTATTATCAAACCACAACCTCTTTTATTTAATAAACCTTAGTCTTTTGTTATTAACTTTAACCACTCGAGTTATTATTTCGCGACCTTAGTCATTCCCCGCTCCCCGCCGTCTCCGCGATCGTTACGTAAGAGAAAACGTATCGTTTCATCTGAGCAGCCGGCACACGAACCAGTGAACGAGAGGAGAGTTCGAGTCACTGGTGAGAAACAAAGCGCAAGTCTTCGACTTGCGTGTTGGACGGTAAGTCACCAGTTTAGGTTAACATTGCACGACGTTGTAGCGTCTGTTACCTAATCTGGCTACTCAATCTCCGGGAGCTGAACCGAGAAATATGGAATTGAACCGCTAAGGTACGCAGGAGAAACGTGCCTTAGCCAGAAAATCCACCCCGTGACAACTGGCGCCCTATACGTGTGTGTGCTTGGGAATATCGCGAAATTTTGACTTCGAAGGAGGAAAGTTCGAATCCCAAAAATTTCTTTTTGCGTTTTTCCGATTCTTTTTTTAATTTTTAGTTAGGAAGCGACTACAGAACATTAATTAACCAACAGCAAACCGTCTAGTGGTGGAAATTTGAAGATTTTTGCAGAAAATCGAGAAAATTGCTGTTGGTAAGTTCTAAAAATTTTTACCAGCCTTTTTACTAGTTAGGAACGGTGCGCCTAGGCGGAATAAAATTGCGAGCGAGACTCTTATTTGTTTAAACAATAATAATAGTTTGTTTAAATAATAACAATTTGTGAAGAGAAGCATCAGGGGATTGAACACTCGACTAAATTTGTGACGAGCGTTCAATCGATACCAGTTGCTAGCCTAGTGGAGGCTAGTATAGACAATACCCTCAGGGGATTCGAACCAGAGACAAAGAATCAGAGGGGTAGATTCGAACCCGCGGTGACCTGGCTGGCATTTATTTTTTTTACAGGGTAAAAATTTAAAACAACTGAAAAGCAGAGACAAACCAGTAATTCGTGCTAAATCGGGATCGAAGCACCAATTACTGGCAAATTAATAAGAAAACCAGCCAGGGCGTTTTGTAACCGAGCGACTGGTATCTAACCCTCTGCAACTCGAAGTGAAATTCAGAGTGTGGAGGTTAGGTAGAACTATAATATATTATAAATTATTTATATATATTTATTTATTTATTTGTAAATTAAGAGGTGCGCCTTAGGGAACGGTTCCTTAAATAGAAACCGCACACACAACCACACTCTGAAATACACATTCAAGCGCGTGTAAAGAAGGCTACAAGCGAAACAAGAATTAAAAATGGCGCACAATATAGAGGAAGCCATCGGGAATTGGTGCCAATGTTTAACGGCAAAAGATGTAGACGATCACCTACAGACATTGAACTTGAAAACCAGCGGCTCCAAATTTATAAAGATGAACAGGATGTCGCAGTGGCTACTTGGAATATACCAGCCGGAGGATTTTCAGATGGAAGAAGGGCAGGATGAATATTCCCTGCTCATAAAGAGAGAAAACCTCCGGACCAGGTTCATTCAAGAACACAGCACAGAAGACCTTCCACCAGCATGGGAGAACATAACGGGTGAAACCACGGATGAACCACACCCGTTAACCATGCTGGCAGAAGACGATGCGACAAAAGCCAACCTTGAGGCAACAAGGTTGGCAATAAAAGAAACCGCGCAGCCACAGAGGACAGAAAAAGAACTAACAGGCGGAAAATCCACAGAAAACCCGAGCCAACAGGACTCTGGCAACTTAATAAACCAGAGTTCTGAGGTAGACGACACGACACTGGCACAGTTTTCCGAGCCGATGGCGGCGATGACATCCGCATCCGGCATGAAGTTCCTGGTGCCAGAAGCATTTTTAGAGTTCTGCGGTAACATGATGCAGGAAAACAAAACCTTGCGTGCAAACGGCGCAACGCAAGGAGCAGCTTCTAGCACCAGGATGGAAGACGACCGGTCCAGACTACGGAAGGAACACGTGCGCTTGCAAGACACATATACGTGTCAGTACCCCGTCGATCCGAATCGGGACGAAGCATCGATCCCCCAGGTGCATTTAGGTGACAGGACCCAGCCACTGTTAGGCAACCGTGGCAGAACCTGGGGGGAGGGGGGAGGATTCTCGAGGAACGAAACCTCCGAGAACCTCGGCGCCAGTGGAGTCGAAGATTCATCGTTGAGAAGGCGAACCTTCCCCATTGTTGACGTCGGACTCACTGTCCGTAAATGGAACGTGTCCTTCTCTGGTGAAAAAGGCCAGAGTATAGAGGTTTTCCTCAAAAAGGTGGAAGCGTGTCGTGGATCTACCAGTCTGACGGAAGCTGAGGTATTCCAAGCCCTGCCTGAACTCTTGAAAGGAGTAGCAGCCATGTGGTTTCAAGTAGAGAAACACAGATGGAACACATGGTCAGACTTTCGTTCAGCAGCTCGTCGTTGGTATGGAACCGGAAGAGGTTATCAACAGCGGTTATTGGCCGAAGCGACAGCCAGGACGCAAGGAGAAGATGAGTTATCGAGAGACTTCATAACTTGCTTCCTGGTAATAATTAGAAAAATGGAGCCGATCCCGAACCAAGAAATGCAGCTCGACATGCTGCACAGGAATTTAAGGCTGGATATCCAGAAAATGGTAAGGAGAGCTGACTTCCGGGATATCGATGAGTTACAAGAGCTGTCTCGGGAAGCAGAGATGATCCTCGAAACGGAAAGGCTTTTCCGACCTCCACCACCTCCGGATTTAACCATGTTACCGGAGGCGGCGTACAAAGCTAAAGCCTCAAAACCTGCGAAACCAAAGCTCTCCGGTGTGGGTGCCGGAGCGCATGATGGTTCCGCAGGCCAAGAAACGTCCCCAGATCAGTCGATAATGGCGGCGATTTCGAGGTTGGAAGCCGGTTTGAAAGAGATGAGAAATAAGCAGAGCTCTCGTCAATCCGGTAAGAGTTCAAGGAGAAAAGGGGATTATCGTCAAGATAAGGGCAAACCGCCACCGACAAAGGCTAAAGAGAGGAAAGATGAAGGAAAAAGACCCCCAACCGGTGGCGGCAAGAAAAGTGAAGGTGGAGGAGAGACGAGCCACAAACCCAGCGAACCTGCCGAGCCGATTAAGTGCTGGAGCTGCGGTAGGTTAGGATATCGCCGCTCGTTTTGCCCCGAGTGTTCGGGAAACGAGAACCGGCGAGATTAAATGGGTCCAAATCCGCCGAGACCAGTATAGAGGCCCCGAAAGTGACAGATAAAGAGGTTAGTCGATCAACTGACCTGGCAGTGACCGCTAGCCAGGTCAAAGCCGAGCAATGCTCTGACGAAGGGAAAGTCGAGCAGGGGAACAACTCGGTGAAGGAGCTCGAACCAAGCTTCAACCAGATCCCAGTGCAACCCGACGAGTTGCGTTGGTGGGTACAAGTCGGAATCCGAGGATTTCGCATTCGAGCGCTGTACGATACCGGTGCATCCCGAACAGTGATGGGATCAATCGGACTACAGTTAGCTACCCAATGTGGCAGAACGTTCCGGCCAGCCTCTGGCGCGGGAGCCAGAGGAGCTCGTAATCATTTGCTCCGCGTGACGGGACATGTAGATCTCCCGTTTGAGTTGGGCGGAGTCAAACGAGACATTCTGGTGTCGATTATACCAGATTTGGAGGTTGACTGTTACGTTGGCTCCAATTTTGTCCGTGCATTTGAGACAGTGCATGACCCCGTAGAGAACAGGTTAATAGTGGGAAAATCCGGTGTGAGTATCGGACTAGAGCTCGCCTGTGTCTCTACGACAGATTCAAAAGATCCGACACAGATCAGGATCGCCTCTCTCGACACAATGAAAGCCTCGTCAGCTGGTTTAGCTGATATAACGCTAGAAGAACACCAGCGTTTACAAGCTCTTCTAAACAGAGCGTTACCACCAGCTGACGCTCCACACGGATGTACAAACTTGGCCGAGCATGAGATAGACGTTGGCAATACTCGACCAATCCGGCAGAAACAATTTCCTATTTCTCGAAAATTGGAAGAGGAAATGCATCGACAAGTGTGAGAGATGCTAGCAGCCGGATTGATCGAACCTTCGTCAAGCCCATGGACGAGACCTGCATTCATGGTGCCGAAAGCTGGCAATAAACATCGTATGGTGATTGATATGAGGAAAGTGAATGCCGCCGCGAAGGGAGATGCGTATCCGCTGCTAAATATGGATCAGATCTTGCGAAAGCTCCAAGTTGCTCGCTATATATCCACCCTGGATCTGAGCAGCGCATACCACCAAATCCCTCTGAAAGAAGAATCGCGGGAGATTACGGCATTCTCAATACCCGGTTTAGGGTTATTTCAATTTAAAAGAATGCCATACGGATTGTCGAACGCAGGAGCCACCTTTCAGCGCTTGATTGACAGAGTCATAGGGCCCGAACTAGAGCCATACGCGTTCTCCTATTTACATGACATTATCATCGTCACAGAGACTTTCGAAGAGCATCTGGCGATGTTAGAACGCGTATTGGCAAGAATCCATGAGGCAGGCCTCACGATCAACCGAGAGAAGAGTGTATTCGTTAGGTCTGAGGTAAAATATCTGGGTGTTCTCGTCAACGGAGATGGGTTTAGACCAGACCCAGATAAGATAGCTCCGGTTATGCAATACCCTGCGCCTAAGAACCTAAAACAGTTAAGACGATTCCTCGGTATGGCATCGTGGTATCGGAAGTTTCTTCCCGATTTCGCCACGATTGCCGACCCTCTCACTCGCCTAACGAAGAAAAACTTCAGGTACGTGTGGGAAGAGGAACAACAACAAGCCTTCGACCACATCAAGGCACTTATAGCCTCAGCCCCGGTTCTACACCGTCCGGATTTTGCTTCGCGCTTTGTAATACAAACTGACGCAAGTGACTCTGGGTTGGGAGCAGTATTGTTCCAGGTGATAGACGGCCAGGAGTGAGTCTTGGAGTTTGCGAGTCGCTCGCTCTCCAAAGCTGAGCGAAATTACTCAGTAACTGAAAGAGAATGTCTTGCTGTGTTATGGGCTATCGAGAAGTTTCGGTCATACGTAGAGGGATATAATTTCCTCGTAGTGACCGACCATAGCAGCTTGCGTTGGACTCGATCACTGCGTAGCCCGACAGGTAGACTAGCAAGATGGTCACTTAGGTTGCAGATGCACAACTTCGATGTTGAGCATCGGAAAGGGAGCCTTAACTGCATACCGGATGCTTTGTCCCGTATGTACGAGGAAGACGGGGATGAAGAACAACCAGTCGTAGGCGCCGTCTCGTTGGTAGTAACCACGAATGACGAGTGGTACCTCGGCTGGCAGAAAAAGGTATTGGAAGAACCTAATACTTATCCTAGGTGGAAAGTATTAGGCGGCCAGCTCTACATGTATCGTCCAAATCAAGATATCGAGGAGGATTTAGGGGTAGATGACGATGCATGGAAACTGGTAGTTCCTGAGGAGGAAAAGAAGAAAGTTCTCTTGGAATGTCACGACGACCCTACTGCTGGACATCTCGGAAGGGAGAAGACCTTCGCGAGAGTATCCCGATATTATTACTGGCCGAGATACTACAAGTCAGTAAAAGAACATGTCAGAACATGTTTGATATGCCAGCAGTGCAAGGTAGAACAAAGGCCACCCCTCGGTCTGATGGGACGGCGAGTTATTCATAGGCCTTGGAAAGTCGCCGCGGCGGATATAATGGGTCCTTTAATCAGAAGCAAAGCCGGATTCGAGTATATATTGGTCTTCCAGGATTTATTTACTCGATGGATAGAGTGTATCCCTATCCGGAAAGCCAACGGCAAGACTATTCGAAAAGAACTGAAGAATAGGATAGTCTTACGGTATGTCACACCCGAAGTCTTCCTTTCCGACAACGGAACCGAATTTAAGAACCAGGTAATAGACCAATACCTGACCGAAATAGGAGTTCACCACTCTTTTACTCCCCCTTACCATCCTCAAGCAAATCCGGTGGAGAAAGTGAATAGAACCCTCAAGACCAGTATTATGGCATTTGTGGAAGGGAACCATAATACTTGGCACGAGAAGCTACCTGAACTGATGTTCGCGCTAAATAACGCACCCCATAGTGCCACTGGTAAGTCACCGGCCATGTTAAATTATGGCAGGGAGCCAGTGCCTCCCGGGACTAAGAGGAGGGAACAAGATCAGGTAGTCGAAGAGACTGTTGTTCAAGAGGACGAAGACGCCTGGTTAGAAAGGATGAGAAATCTCAGCAATATGTTAGATGATGCTGATCACCATTCAAGAGAAGAACAAGAGAGGCATGCTGAGATATATGATGCCAGGTGGAGAGAACCGAAGTTCGAGGTCGGAGATCGCGTGTGGAAGAAGAATCGCGTGTTATCCTCGGCAGCTCAAGGATTGATGGTGAAGTTGGCACCGAAATACGTTGGCCCTTACGAGATTTTGGAGAAGAAAGGGCCCAATACGTACAAACTGGCGGATCAGAACGGAGATGTTGAAGACTTGGTCCATGCAGAACACTTGAAGCCATACTTCGCTGGAGAAGAGCCCGAGGATAACGAGGAAACACACGAGCGCGATATAACTGAAGGAGAGAATGACGTCGCCCGACCACCGGGGGAAGAAGAAGAAACGGCGAAGAGCGACCTGTCACTTGCGAGAACGCAGCCGCCAGCGGGCGCTGGGCAAGATCAGGACGAGGTTGGCGTGAGCTCGCGGCGACAGTCGAGTTTCACCGACAGCGAAGCGAGAGTAAGGCTCGCGAGGCTCGCGAAACTCGCGAAGCCTTGGAAAAAGCTCGACGCCTCCGCGAGTCCAAGGAAAAAGAGATGGCCCGGGTCCAGGCCGAACTCGCAAGGGCCAGGGCAGAAGAAGAGGAGGCAGCCAGGGGTAGGAGGAGGCCTGCCCCTGGTAGGTTAATAACACCCGTAAAAGAACCCCGTCCGAGTAGAGCGAAAAGCCGCCAGAGGAGTAGCTCCAGGAGACGACCATCGAGGGGTCCCCAACAAGATCGGGCGTCCACTCCAACGGACTCAACTGGGCCTCCAAGGGCTCTTTCCACTCGTCGGCGTCTGCCCGGAAAGGCGAGACAACCAAGACGTTGCTTCTTTTGCGAGCACCTCAACGTCCGCAACCCAGCTACCTGCCCTGGAGCCGCCAATCACGACCCGCTCAACCCTTTCTATTATCGGCAAAAATGCCAAACAAATTTTGGCCGATGAAGGGGCATTAGATTTTTTTTTTATTATTATTATTGTTTTAATAAAGTTTTTTTTATTTTCCTATAACAATCGCGTTCGCTTGAGTATTCCTAGAACTTTAGCCCTTTTCAGGTATTAGCGACGCCGGATTGAGTTGCAGAGTCCTTTATCAGGAGATAAGTGACATCTGGGTGGGGGGTATCACGGCCTGCCGTACCGACGTCGCGGATAAGCCGTAGTTGAAGTAACTCATGCGCGCGAACGCGAGATGGCGCGTCGATGCAGAATCTGAGCTGCATCGACGTGATAACTAGCAGATGCGGCGAGCCGGCGACGGCCATCATATAGTTGACGGGAAAGAGAAAGAACGCGCACCCGAGTACGCTCCGCTCTTATTTCTTGATTAAGAAGAAAGTATTAGTTTCACCACTCAAAAAGTTTCGAGTGATAGTGTCGTGTACGCAGAAGCCTTCCGCAAGCTTTTATCTTTCGCCGAGGAACACTTGTGCCGCTAGACGAGGAGATTTCAAGTATTCGTGCGACTGGCAGGATCAAGCTGCCGCACAGTCTTCATCGTTGCGAAATCTCGACTACGAGACAGCTGAACCGGCCAAACCGCTGCTACAGAGGGGAGAGCTCGCTGCTATTCCAAATAGACTGCGCTATAGTTTTCGATAGAAAAGGTAAGCGTGCACGCATTCTTCCGCGCCGCGTATTAGCTCCGCGTAACCGTTGTCCAGGCTCGTCGTACCTGGACATCGGCTCCGAGTAGGCGTTCTCATGCGGTGAGAGCAAGTGCGAGGAGAGAGTGTAGGCATCGGCTTCGCACTTCGTCAAGGTCAAACGTGAGGTCAAACCACCGGCTTTTTCAAAGCCGGTGAGTGCGCACAACAGGTGCGCACATGTGTAAAACCACCGTCTATCCTCTCTCTCTCACACTTATACTTGTGTGCGTCGCGCGGCGATCGCGACTGCTCTCACACCTCATCGCATTACTCGGTGAGCTCGCACGTAGAGTACCGCTCACATGAGGCGTATTATACCTCACGTGCGCGGCGTAATTTACCGCGAGCATGACGTCAGTCTCCGAGGCAGCTGACGTCAAAGGTAACGTGCTGGCGCACCATTTAGATAGAGAAGACGCGAACTTAAATTCAATTCTTTTATATTTCTGATTTATTATCAAACCACAACCTCTTTTATTTAATAAACCTTAGTCTTTTGTTATTAACTTTAACCACTCGAATTATTATTTCGCGACCTTAGTCATTCCCCGCTCCCCGCCGTCTTCGCGGTCGTTACGTAAGAGAAAACGTATCTTTTCATCTGAGCAGCCGGCACACGAACCAGTGAACGAGAGGAGAGTTCGAGTCACTGGTGAGAAACAAAGCGCAAGTCTTTGACTTGCGTGTTGCACGGTAAGTCACCAGTTTAGGTTAACATTGCACGACGTTGTAGCGTCTGTTACCTAATCTGGTTACTCAATCTCCGGGAGTTGAACCGAGAGATACGGAATTGAACCGCTAAGGTACGCAGGAGAAACGTGCCTTAGCCAGAAAATCCACCCCGTGACAATATATATATATATATATATATATATATATATATATATATATATATATATATATATATTTATATATACACATAAATATATGAAACGCTAGTTATGCAGACACTTTCCGAAATTGAAATAGACTTATGCAGACAGAGACCGACTTATGCAGACGTCAGCATAAGTAGAGGGATTATTTCTTTAGTCACGCAAGACTTGTGCAGACACTTGTATAAACGGTATTACACTTATGCAGACAGGTCACGTGGTCTTATACATTGGTGTCAGCATAAGTCCATGTTTATATGATTATATATATATATATTATCACGAATGCTGGGGATCAGGGCAAACGCGATTGGGAAACTCCTCCTCGACGGGAAAGTTTCCTCCAAGTGACCAAGTTTAAATTCACCATGCACAGAATCACTCACAGTCACTCGCATACGCAATCAAACAAACTCAATATAAATGTGATAAAGCACCAGTAAGGTGCATTTATTAAAACCATAAAACTTATTAACTAATCATACAACTCTATAGGGTGCCAGGTACGCGCGCTTCCGTACCAATTACTTTCAACTCACTAGCGCAGACGGTTAGCACGAGGTGCTTCTCGGTTCAATCTATTTGTAGCTTTAGCTACACGCAACAATCCCGATACGCGGTTCTACGGCGAACGCGGCGGAATATAAACTATTTGTAGCTAGAGCTACAATCACAGGGTGCGAGGGTCTTGACAACGTCGCGGACGCGGGCGCACACACACGCGAGGTTTCACGGTCGGGAAGGAATAAATACGGGGGACTTACTGTAGATGCAGCGGCCAGGAAAGTTGACGGCAGGCAGAGGCTCTCTCACTCTCTTCCGCAAGGACAGGCACTCTCGATAGCTCGCACCTCCGGTCTACGGCACGACGGCAGGAGGTTGATCAGACGCGATCTAACCGCACCGCAACCGCACCTATATCCCAGCACACACTCTCACGCACGAAAAACTCTCAAGAGATGCTGCTGGCACGCCCGGGGCAGAGCAAGTGCCGGCCGGCAGTCGACCGGCAAGCGTGCTCACTCTTCGGCAGGTTCGGCGGCGCTCGGGCTCCTTCGGCTCTCGTCTCTCTCTCGGCCCTCCGGCTGCCGATCGCGGCTCGCGCCGGCTCCTCAATAGCGGCGGTGGCAACAGCGCCGGCTGTTTTGATAGCGGCGGTGGCAACACCGCGCAGCACTGCTATGGGCTGTTCCTGCTGCTGCTGCAGCTCAAGGGAATGACAGGGCAGTGGGCGGGAGGGAATACCTTTCGGGAGCGGGCGGATACGTGTGTGCGCAACTCGCGCGCAACTTCCCCGAGACCCGGACGGCACCACTTCACAATATATATCAAATGCAGCTTTTGAGGATCTATGTCAGCACGGATTCGATTCTTTGAGGATTTTTCGGACTTTTGAGGACATCCTCAAAATTCCTTCGGTATGAAACGGTACTTTTGAGGATTTATATTAATACCTTCAACGCAGAGAGGGAGTTATTTCTTTAGTCAAACATATACGAACTCTGGAGAAAAAAACTATAAATCCTCAAAAGTACCGGTTTCCGAAATGTATATGTGTATATATATATATACATATATATATATATATATATATATATATATATATATATACATATACTAGGGGGGCTGCGCCCCCTACCCGCTCCGCTCGTCAACCCCCAACTTTGAAAAATAAGACCTTGAAGACTTTGAACCTATTTATTTCCAAGGTAGTGATTTTTTTGAATATATAAGAGTACATTTATGCTATCAATTTTGATTTAAAAATCTTTTGCTGTATTTTATTTTTATTATTTTATGTATAAACTGAAACTTAAATAAATTTCGTATACCGATTTTATTTAGCTATTGATTTAGAACTCTTATAATATCGTTTAACAATTTCTCATTTATTTTATACTATTATTGCGTATATTTTATATTGTGAAATTTGTTTTCTGAAAATATAAGAGCATAATCACTTTAAAAAGCTTGATTTAAAAATCTTTTCTTTGATTTTATTTGTATTTTTATATGGATCAAATCGAAACCTAATTAAATTTTATATACAATTTTCATTTAGCTAATTATTAAAATCTCTTATCATTCAAATAATTTCTCCTTTATTTTATACTTTTATTGCGTATATTTTATATTGAGAAATGTGTGGTTTTTGAATATATATGAACATATTTTTTAATTAATATATGCAATAAATATATATACATATTTACTTATGCAAGTAATTGTTTTTTTTAATTATCAAGAATTTCTTCCCAAACAATATTTTCAATTTCTAATGAATTTTCTAAATTATTTTGTATATGAGGCGTTTCACGTCAGCTCTCCAGGCGCGGCGCGCGAGCGCGAAATCATGCTGTTTTCAGCTTGTGTTTGAAGGGCTAAGATGTATCTAAAAAAAATAATCCCGAAGTGATTTCGATGTATTTTTTCCTCAGCTTTCCGATGGTGCTATTAGTTTTTCAAAATTTTTCAATTCTAAGTATTTCTTGAATAATATCTCGAAAAAATAAAAAAACCCCTATGTAGAAAAAGGCTATATCCATGTAAAATTTCCTCCTCTTTCGATCTAGCAGGTCAAAAAAAATATTAAAAATATAGTTTTTTTAGATATAACACGTTTTATGTTTTTTTGAGGTTAGAATTGAAAATTTTTGAGAAACTAATAGCACCATCGGAAAGCTGAGGAAAAAATACATCGAAATCACTTGGAGATTATTTTTTTAGATACATCTTCGCCCTTCAAAAACAAGCTGAAAACAGCATGATTTCGCGCTCGCGCGCCGCGCCTGGAGAGCTGACGTGAAACGTCGCATATATGCGACGTTTCACGTCAAATCGATCAAGGCTCTCGACAAAATTTGAGGACACTTACAAAACTGATTTTTTGCTGAAAAAATTTGTCTTTCCAAGTACTTTAAGATGCTATATGGCAGAATTCATAAATCCAATATGGCGGCCCAGTATGGCGCCTGGAAGTGTAACAAAAATCAAGATTCATCCAATAAACTACCGCCAGTGAACATATTATTGATGAATCCCCCCCCAAATGACATAAATCTTGTTATTTTCAGACGATTCAAGATTTTTATATAACTGCTTAGTAAACCATAAATCACAAAATTTTTATGCAAACAAAGATCAATGGTCGATTTTACAGACAAAATAAGTTAGGGTAGTCATTTCGTATGTTTTTAAAGTCAATTAATCATAAATTTAAGTCAGTTCGACAGTATCGTATCACTTTGTGATCCTAACCTCAAAAGATATTGAGAAATAAGGACTTATATTCATATCGCGAATTAAATCTACTTACGATAAGACTACTTATTTCTCATATTTTTGGGATTGCTAAATCGTAATTTAAAGAAGGTTCGATAGTAACATGCCACGTTCTGATACTAACCTCAAAAAGATTTTTTTAATCCTCGTAATGCTCGACATTCTTAATGGTTGGACTGCGCAATGATTAAATCAAGCAGTTAAATTGTTACACGATTTAGTAGGAAAAATAGCTACTGTCAAGTCTTTTTGGTGTTTAGGTTAAGAATGTCGAGCATTACGAGGATTAAAAAAATCTTTTTGAGGTTAGTATCAGAACGTGGCTTGTTACTATCAAACCTACGGGGGCGGGGGGGGGTCCAGAGTTTCGACGATTCACTATAAAATTGAAGTCAACTATAGATGTTTTTCAGTTCCACAAATCATAATGCAGATTGTTCTTAATTTCGAAATTCTAAATTACGAAAGTCATATTTACAAATGTGACACTTCACCTACTATCCAAAACTTCGAATTTCATTAATACGACCTCAAAGCAAATATAAGCTGTTTCTAATGATTTATTTCGAAGTATCTATATTGTACCCCTATTAAAATTCTATTAATGAAATTCGATGTTTTGGACAGTAGGTGAAGTGTTACATTTGCAAATATGATTTTCGCAATTTAGAATTTTGAAATTAAGAACAATCTACATTATCATTTGTGGAACTGAAAAACATCTATAGTTGACTTCAATTTTATAGTGAATCGTCGAAACTCTGGACCCCCCCGAACCTACTTTAAATTACGATTTAGCAGTCCCAAAAATATGAGAAATAAGTAGTCTCTAATAATTTAATTCGCGATATGAATATAAAGTCTTGATTTCTCAATATCTTTTGAGGTTAGGATCACAAAGTGATACGATACTATCGAACCGACTTAAATTTATGATTAATTGACTTTAAAAACATACGAAATGACTACCCTAACTTGTTTTGTCTGTAAAATCGACCACGGATCTTTGTTTGCATAAAAATTTTGTGATTTATGGTTTACTAAGCAGTTATATAAAAATCTTGAATCGTCTGAAAATAACAAGATTTATGAACAGCGATCTCGAAAGCCCTATTAAGGTCATTTGGAGGGGGATTCATCAATAATATGTTTACTGGCGGTAGTTTATTGGATGAATCTTGATTTTTTTTACACTTCTAGGCGCCATATTGGGCCGCCATATTGGATTTATGAATTCTGCCATATAACATCTTAAAGTACTTGGAAAGACAAATTTTTTCAGCAAAAAATCAGTTTTGTAAGTGTCCCCAAATTTTGGCGAGAGCCTTGATCGATTTGACGTGAAACGTCCCATATATATGTTATCTGGAATTCTACATCGTGATAAAGCAACATATAATTGACCGTGTGAGAATAATTGCCTTTTGATGTATAACCCTACATAATCAAAACTTTGTTCCTGAGATTTATTAATGATCATGCAAAATGCTAATGTTAATGGAAACTGTTTTCTATAAAGAATAAACGGTAATGAAGAAGATTCTCCTATATTTAATCTAATTCTTGGAATAAAAAATCTATTACCTACTTTTTCTCCTGTTAATATTTCTGCTTCAATATTATATCTAAATAATTTGGTTATTATAAGTCTATTACCGTTACACAAACCTTTGTGTATACTCAAATTTCTAATTAACATAACAATAGCATTAACTTTTAAATCTAATTTATGAGGTGGCAAACCTTCATAAATATTGTTTAATATTTCTATTGGGAAAAGTAGATGAATGTTGTCATCACTTTGATCAACACCTTTATGAGTCGCATAATCTGTACTATAATAAATCTTCTTATCACCATTTAATAACATTAAAATTTTTTTATTCAAAAATTTAATGACTTCATTATGAGGTGCTAAAATAACAAGATCATAATCATTTATTTTATTAATATTTTTATAAATTTGTAAGAAAACATCGTTAGTTCTCCAATTGTTAGGTATTATAAAAGGATTTATATTACCGTCTCCAATTTGTAATAATAATTTTGAGAATTCATTATTCTGAGAACGAATATTGTGTTTTAATTTGAAAATTTTAAATAAATGCCAAAGTTCAGAATATTTAATAGTGTCTTCAATTATAGCACTTCTAAATCCGTTTTTCATTACTGGGGGTATTTGTCGAAAATCACCTCCTAAAATTATTAATTTTCCCCCAAAAGGTAAATCGTTTGTACATAAATCTCTTAAAGTTCTGTCAATAATTTCTAAAGCTTTTTTGGGTATCATAGATGCTTCATCCCAGATTATGTCTTCTGTTTCTTTTAATTTCTTTTTATCTGATTCTAATTTTAAAAGAGGATTTTCAATACTATTTAAATCTAATGGTAATCTAAAGGTTCTATGAGTAGTCATTCCTTTGGGTAATAGAATAGACGCTATACCAGTCCAAGCCATTGATATAATATTTTTTCCTTTTGATAGAAAATAATAAATTAAAGTTTTATATAAAAATGTTTTACCCGAACCTCCAGGACCGTATCGAAATTTATTTTATTTATATTTTTTATAAGTTGTTTGAAAATAAATTTTTGATCTTCCTTTAATTTTGTAAACATATCTTCGAATATTTCCTTACTAATTGAAATTATTTTACTATCGTATTTTATATCATTTATGATGGGATCAGGTTCAGGTAATCCAAAATCTGTACAAGGTAAATCTTCCAACAATAATAATTTATTTATATGATCTAAAGCTAAGTTATCTTTATTTTCATGAAAATCTTCACTAAAGTATTTTTTAAAATTTTCCCAAATAATATTGGCTTGAATATTTTCTGTTAGTAGAAACGAAGTAAAAAATTTACGTAATTGAAAAGGTAACATGATACGACATGCTTCTTCAAAAAGTTTTAAAATTTATAAATCGTTTTCTATTAAATCCATTGCAGTCGTACCTTCTTTATGAGTATTATACGTTACATTTTTATATGTACGTAAATCTTTAAAGGATGTAGCGCCTTTTATACGACTTAATATTAATTTTAAAGCGAATCTTTCAGAATCTTTTGGAGATACTATATTTAAACGTCCAATAGCATAATGTTTTTGTTCACGTTCACGTTTTACCCAAACTTTTTTTGCGTTAAATATATAATAATGCGGTATATTAACGTATTTTATATTATTTGCAAATTTATTATTTTTATTCAAGTCAAACAACGCTGTTAAAGTTGTTTTCCAATTATCAAGAGCATCTATTTCATAATTTTCTTCAAAAACAAGTTTTTGTTGATTTTCTGTATGAACTGCTAAACGGATAACAGTATGACTCCTTCCACATAAGGGAAATTTTTGTAACCGCCATGCTGCTTCCATTGGGCTCAAGTACCGGCCATCAATATATTCAGTAATTTCATCATATATTCTATTTCTTTTGTCATCATTTTTTTTAATGTACAAAAAGCTCTATCACTACCTTTATGTATATAATCAAAAATATATTTGATGTTTTGAATTGAAGCCCAATACTCAACATTAATATGACATTTATATTTTTCTAATAAAAATTTATTGTAAGAAACTACCATTGAATTATCTACTGGAATAATTTTTTTACTTCTTTTAAGTCGATATGTGTAATTATCAGAAGAATTATTTGTTCGTTTATATTGAGGATAATCATTTTTTTTAAATGTTGTTGACGATTGAAAAGTTTTAGGAAAATTTTTTTTAGGAACGTCTTTACATTTATCGTAACACGGAGAATTTTCACTATGTGGTCCATGTAACATATGTTTTATAACTAATTTTTGTAATTTTTTATCATTATTAGAATGTATCTCAGCAGAAATGTGTTTATTAATTGCTTCTGGTGTCATTAATTTATTTTTATGATCTAATGTTACTACAAGATGTGCATGCGGTAATTCTCTTTTCTGAAATTCAATAGTATACACATAAGCTAAAGCATTTCCAAAAATTTGATGGTTTTCTATATCGTTAAGTAAACACTTAAATTTTGTATAAAATAATCTGACTGTAATATTTGGTATATCATTGGGCGTAGTTCCAATAGGAAATGTCGTTAATACATTTTTTAATTCTTTCCACTTAGGATTATACGTCATAGTTATAAATAAATCAGGTCGACCAATATTTCTTACTATTGCCATTGCATCTTGATAATATATATCTAGGACTACCTATATAAGTTGCTAGTAGTACAAAAATATTTCCTAGTCTTCCTTTTTTTTCAAAATTTTCTGATATATTTAATACACTATTTATAACATGATCCCTCAAACCTTGATAACATTCAGTACGTAATTTTTTTTGTTTCTGCCCAAGATAATTCATTCTATTGTTTTCTATCATAATATAGGCATGTAAAAAGAATTGTTGGATTAGTCTCCCTCCAAATAAAAGTGGATTGTAATTTTCTGAATTTGGTCTGTAAGCTAATCTATAAGAATAGTGCTGTAATATTGTTAGAAGGTTTTCTTTTGAATCATATGGTTTTTTAGTATAACCAATACTCCAGCCTAAATCTCCTGAAGGAAAAAATAATGGAAGTACCATTGGGTCAACATGATGTGATAATTTACTTAAATATGTGTATTCTTTTTCATTAGAACTATTTTTCGGATAAACGTATAGATCATAATTATGAGGGATATATATATATATATATATATATATATATAATTGACCACACGAAGGTTCTGCATTTTTTTTGGTAATAAAGTATTTGGCGTTATATGACAAACTTGTCTTTGAATTTTTAAATTATAAATAGCTTTTTTCTTTTCGTATTTTACTAAATGTAGCAAAGCAAAATAAGTTATTATAATATCTGATTAAAGTTCGAAAATTATTATCATATAATAATAGGTTCTTTAGTGTTTTATTATATATACTTAGCGGAAACAAAATTATTTTATCCTTACTACAACAAATTGATTTATGATTTTCTTCTTTCCAATATACTGCCGAACAAAATTTACAAACATAACTCATATTACCAAAATATGATTCATACTCTAAATTTTTATTTTTACTACATTTCTGTTTATTTACTTTTAACGTAGAAAAGGATGATGACGCGAGATGTTCGAGGACGAGCTCGGCAACGCCTCTCTTACACTATATGTATATAAGAGAAAGAGAGAGAAGAAGAGAGAGATATAGAGAGGGGGAGAGAAAGAACTAACGAAGGCACTCAATCCGTCTCTCGCCGTTTTCTCATGCTCTGTTTGCAGTTGCTGCACTTTTCTTTGGAAAGAAAAAATACGGACAGCGTTCGACTTGTAATTGAACTGTCAAATGAATGGGTATACGCCGCGCTGCGCTCGCGTGAGTTTGGCGTTATCCTTGATTTGAATAATTAAAAAGTTTTCTTTCAAAAAGTTGCTCTGTAATTAATTGGTCTCGTTAATTGTGGAGAATAGGCGCGCATTATAATAAATGCGTGAACGCGCTTCTTGCGCTGATGGCAGGAGGGTGGCATAGTTTGTTTTCAGAAAGCAGCCTGTTATTTGTGTATCGAGGTGAAGAACTGACAACGGAGCAATGCTAAAGTTGTCGACAGAAGTGTCTTCTGCATCACAGAGAGTTGTCATTAGAGGGACAATGCGGAGGGACAATGCGGAGGGACAATGCGGAGGAACAATGCGGAGGGACAATGCGGTGGGACGCGGAGGGACGCGGAGGGACATGCGGAGGGACAATGCAGACCCCAAATAACGCAAAAAAACAGTGAATTTTACGTTATTTTGTGGAGGGCACTTGGCGGAGGGACGCGGAGGGACGCGGAGGGTTAACGACTCAATTCAGCTTACAACTATATAGTATAGTAAGATATATATATATATATATATATATATATATATATATATATATATATATATATATATATATATATATATATATATATATATATATATATATATATATATATATACACACACTTATCGGGGTTTATGCAGCCCAAGACTGTATATTAGTACCTACAGCCCAGAGTTCCCTATAGCAAGTGACTAAAGAAATAATGGATCCTGGTGTTATAGACTCTAGGTCGGGCCGCATAAACCCCTATATTTAGAAATATTATGAAGCCCGGGCTGCATCATCAAAATCGGGCTCGATCAACCCCTATATATAAAAAAACGGGCTTTATAAACCCCTTTCGAGAAATGTATATATATATATATATATATATATATATATATATATATATATATATATATATATATATATATATATATATTATATATATATATATATATATATATATATATATATATATATATATATTTATCTGCAACGGTTCGTTCCGGGACGTTTACACTGTACATCGCTGTTATTTCCGGGACGCGCTGTTTTTTCCGGGACGTCCCGGAAAATCTGTGTCTGCAACTGTTATTTCCGGGACGTGGTATTAGTCCCACACCCCAGGGATATTATTTCTTTAGTCACGCGCTTATATAGGGAACTCTGAAGAGATAAACTATAGGACCCTGTAGATTACCAGAAATAACGTTTATAGGTCTTTATATATATATATATATATATATATTTGTAAATTGCTACTTTTGGGGAGATGTAGGTACTAATATACAGTCTTGGGCTGCATAAACCCCGATAAGTGTGTGTATATATATATATATATATATATATATATATATATATATATATATATATATATATATATATATATATATATATATATATATATATATATATATATATATATATATATATATATATATATATATATATATATATATATATATATATATATATATATATATATATATATATATATATATATATATATATATCTTACTATACTATATATATATATATATATATATATATATATATATATATATATCCGCAAGCGCTTTTTCTGGGATTGTATAGGGTCCTATAGTTTATTCTCTCAGAGTTGCTCTATACAAGTGACTAAAGAAATAATCCCTCTCTGGGTACCGACACTCTAGCGAGTCCCAGAAATAACGCGAAAAACCGCTCGGTAAAACTGGGACGTCCCGGAAATAACGTTGAATCCCAGAAAGCACGGGATTGTACAGTATGAAATTCTCAGAAAATACACCTACCGACTAGTTATATATATATATATATATATATATATATATACACTATATAGTATATATATACTAGGGAGTACCCCCTACTCGCTCGGCTCGTCAACCCCCATATAAAATAAATTTAAAAATTTTATATTTTGGAATAAGTGAACAAATCACCCTGATGTTCATTATTTTTAATTATTACACTTATTTTATTACTTACTTTATAAATATTGAACAATGTTTTAAATTTAACCAATAACTGTGTTCCGTTAATTCGTTTTATATAAACTTTATTAACTATAAAGTTTGTTTGAAGAGACGAACAGTTTTCCACGTAACCCTGGGGGTTCATGGAGCGTTGGATTGTTATTTTAAGTGGCATCCTTCGCCAATAGCCCTACATTACCACTATACCTAAAATTTTATGAAATTTTATTAAATATATTTTTATATCATTTATATTACATTTTGAAATTTAGAAAAATAATAAATTAAGAATAAATGATATGATTTATATTATCTTTAATATACCCTTGAATGTTTTTATAAGCTTTTTATTATTTAGAACCATATATATTTATTTGTTCCTTTTATATATATTTTTGCTTTTAAACATTATATTGGATACATGAAAGAATTTAATATAATTTATTGTAAATGATTTTAAAATTAATATAATTTTATTTTCCTTAAATTTCAAATATTCCATTTTCATACTTAATAATAATTTACTTAATAATAATGTTCTTTTATTTCATTGAATTTTTATATTTATTACTTCTATTTAAAATTTACAAAAATATTTATAAAAAAATAATTTTCAAAGTTTAATTAAATTTTCTTTAACATATCCTGTGACGTTTTTGTAAGCTATTTATAATATGGAAATATATATTTTTATTTTTTCTGTTATATATATTTTTGCTTATAAACATTATATTGGATACGTGAAAGAAGTTAATGTAAAATAATAGAATTAAAAATTAATATAACTTAATACTATTTTTGTAAAATTTCAAATATTTTAGACTAAAAAATTGAGTTTAAATTGTATATTGAAAATATTATGTTTGCTTTTGATTTAATTTTTCATACTTTTTAATTAAATTTTGTAAATAAATTAATCATATTCTATAAGTAAATTATTACAATAGTTATTATACTTGTTTTCTTCTTTTTCATGGGTTTCTATTATTTCATTCAATTTGTCTAACTTTGTAGCATCTATATACTTCTATGTATTGATTTTGTGTTGGATCCCAAATTAACGGTGTTTGTATCATAGTAATATTGTTATTATATTCATTGATATAATTATTTAAATGTATTTCACATTCGTTTTGTTCATTTATATGATTCTGTAACTGTTCGTTTAATTCATCTAATTCTCTTGCGTGTTGTATACTACTCATAATTCAATATACATATTTTGCACAGGATCCCATCTTAATGGATTAGGTTTTGAATCACTTTATTCAGCCATCTTATATTTTACTAAATAATAGTTAATTACATTAAGAAAAGTAATTTACATGAAATGTATAATTAAAGTAAATTTTAATTATATTATGTAATTAATTATATTTTTTCTTTTATATTTTTTCTTAAATTATTTTGATCAATTATATTATGTTAGTATTCTAATATCGTTAAGAAAATCATAATATTAAAATATCATATGAATATTTTATTGTATATTTATTAAATTTTAAAATGTTATTATTTTATTTATACCATTATTAGTTTATTATATTATAATCTTATTATTTAAATTAATTATCTAATATTTCTTTCCAAACAATATTTGTTACTTCTATTTTATCTTCAGATTCATTTTGTATATATATATATATATATATATATATATATATATATATATATATATATATTGTTTGGATTTTTACATCATGAAAGTGTTACGTACAATTATCCATGGGAAAATAATTGTTTTTTTTTTTTAATATTCCTACACTATTAAAACTTTGTCCTTGTGATTTATTAATAGTTATAGCAAATGCTAATACAATTGAAAAAACCGCTGCCAATTCATTGGCACGTAGCTTCCTCAAACTTAATTTACTGATTCCTTTAATTTATTTTTAATTCCAATATTTAAAATTTAATACTTTATTTTGTACGGTGAGACTATGTTAAATGGTGTGTGACTTTCTATTCTGCTTCTTTCTATTTTTTATCATTAACAAGCAATTATTATTATACAATTTTATATTTTACAAAAAAAAATTCATGGCCCACAAAAAAACAAAAAAATGATCACCACGACCAGATATTCGAGATTAAAAATTTTTTTTTAGTGCTTTTTAATATTGATATCTCAGAGAATATTTGATCAATTTGAAATTTTAACCAATTATTACAATTATTTATTACAATATATTATTATTTAGTTAAATTTTCAAGAGATTACCTTTATTTCTTTTGATAAAAAAAGTTATTTAAAAAAACTTGTGTTTTTATTTTAAAAAAGCAGAAAATTTTGTTATAGCTTTGATTAAAAAATTTTCAAAGTTAAAAAAATTTATTTGTCTTTGAGAATTTTCTATTTATTTTCCATTTATTAATCAAAAATTCAACGCTCATCATTCGTCATCGCCTTCGGCTTAGAAACATACGCATGGAAAATATACGTCATTATCATCTATTTATTGTTTTCATATCATTTCCACATCACCTAGCGGTAGATATCATGGCGCGTTTTTTTTAAAGAAAATATAAAGCTTTTGTATTTTGAGATTAATATTAGTTTTTGTTACAAGAGCGTAAAGTTGAACTTTACGTCCGCTTTACGCTCGTTTTGCGAGCATTATTTTTCGTTATATTAGACCTAAATATAAAGTAAAACGCGAATATGTGTATGGGTTGCTGATGAAAAATTTAATTTTACGCTTATAGTACGTAAATAAATATTTTAATATTTTTAATTTACTCCAACTAAGCGTAAATTTCAACTTTATGCCCGTAAATCATAAATATATTCGCTTATTTTACGCATAGTATTACGAAAGTAAACCTTCTCGTATATTATTTAACATTTCTATCGGAAAATTTAAATGTATATTTTCATCCGTTTGATCTACTCCTTTATGAGTTGCATAATCTATACTATAATATGTTACAGTTTTATGTTCAATTAAGTTCAATATTTTATTATTTAATATATTTACTTGTTCATTATGTGAACTTAATATTACATTTTTTGAAAATGATAATTTTTATTAATATTTTTATATATTTCATAACAAACATCATTTGTTTTCCATTTATCTGGAATTTTAAAGTGATCATCGAAAATGTTTACGACTCAGCGCCCCCTCACCACCCTCGCGTCCCCTCGCCCCCCTCGCGTCCCCTTGCCACCTCACCCTCCCTCGCGTCCATTCGCCTCCCTCCTCAGCGCCCCCCTCAGCGCTCCCCTCACCACCCCTCAAAATAACGTAAAAATGTGACTGGTTATACGTTTTTTTTAAAGAAATTGTTAGAGGCTTTAAATATTCCTTATTACATCTCCGATATATCTTCTATTTCTTCTAAAATGTCCCCGATAACAAAAGCTTTTTGTCCTTTGATAATGTCCATTTCTTCAGAACAATGATAAAATTTTTAATAATATAAATATTCAGTGCTACTGACTATAGATTTATATCCTTCTTCAAGTTTATCCAAAGGAGTTATAGAAGTATCCACAACTTTGATATTATTATAATTTTGCTCGTGTAAATATAATACATTATTTTGTTATTCTAAAATGTCCCCGATAACAAAAACTTTTTGTCCTTTAATAGTGTCCATTTCTTCAGAACAATGAGATACTATTATGAGAGTGGTTATATATGGCTATTGGTGAAAGATACCACTTAAAATAAGAATCCAACGCGTCAATGAACAGTACCTCTAGGGTGACGTGGAAAACTGTTCGTCTCTTCAACCAATCTTTATAGTTAAATCAATTAAAAAAAAAAAAATAAATATACAAATAAATAAATATCAATATTATTACATAGAACTTGCGATACTCGACAATTCTTCTAATTAATTATATCATGATTTATAACTGAAACAATTGAGGGGGGAGGGGGGGGGGGCTGAGGAGGGGCTGAGGGTGTGAGGGGGCGCGAGAAGGGGGCAAGGGGGCGCGAGGGGCGTGAGGGGGGGGTGAGCCTCTAACAATTTCTTTCCAAAAACGTATAACCAGTCACATTTTTACGTTATTTTGAGGGGGGTGAGGGGGGCGCTGAGTCGTAAAAATTTTCTTACAACTATATAATATATATATATATATATATATATATATATATATATATATATATATATATATATATATATATATACACTTATCGTGGTTTATGTAGCCCAAGACTGTATATTAGTACCTACAGCCCAGAGTTCCCTATGGCAAGTGATATAATAATGGACCCTGGGGTTATAGACTCTAGGTCGGGCCGCATAAACCCCTATATTTAGAAATATTATGAATCCCGGGCTGCATCATCAAAATCGGGCTCGATCAACCCCTATATATAAAAATACGGGCTTTATAAAAATCCCCTTTCGAGAAATGTATATATATATATATATTTTGTAACCCGCGGTCGGGCTGCAGGGAATTATTTGAGTACTTTAGGTGTCGTAAATAAAAGACCATACGCAACGAATTAAAATAAAGATAACCATCAGACACTTTATTGCGTATTACTGTATCTGGGCGCCAGCCGCTCCAGCGGCACGTTGCACAAGACTCTCACTCTACAATCGCGGATCTTTGTAATTCAGAACAGCCGCCCCGACACGGCTCTTGCACCAGGTGTTAACTGTGTGCGCACACTCACATACACGGATACGTGGAGACACGACGCGCAGTCACCACGCTGACACGCCGACGGGGAAGAGGGAAGAAGGGTTCGCACTCCAAAGCTGCAAAAACTTACACTTGACGGACTTGACGGCAACTAGTAGTGATGGCGAGACACCCAGACGGACGAGGACTGCACCTGACAGAAACTGACGGATGCCCCTGACGACCGCACCCTATCTCGTGATTTCCACTCGTCTTCGAGGCTTGTTGTCTGGAGCGTGCAGGACGGAGTCTCTCGCAGTCGAGCGCTGGCCGAGAAGTGTCCCCGTGCTGCCGGTTTCCGTCTTCTTTCTCTCCTCAGCAGTTCGTACGTCGTGCGCAGGCGCACAGCGTCCCGCGAGCTGCGCGTGCCCGGTGTATCGGCGAGGCACTGGCGGTAGCGGCAGCGGCAAGGCCGCGGCCTTTTCGTAGCTCTCTCGGTCCCTTTCTCTTGTACAGAGGCCCGTGGAACGCGTGCCGGTGCGATGGCGTTTCGTGCTCGGCCGAGCATGGAACCGCTACGACAGCCGACGCCGGCGCACGCACTTATACACGACCGTGCTGTGCGAACTCGCCGGCTTCACGCATTGTCCTCCCTCAGCTGGGCTCTCTACTTCTTCGTCGGGTGTTGGTGGCGGGGTCTCGACGAGGCTCGGCAGCTTCAGCAGCAGTGCAGCAACCTCTTTGCCCAGGCAGTCACGTAAGTAGCGTCGTATTCTTCTTTAACCTTACTTTCTGCTTCTGACTGATGTTGTTGTTTTCAGACCCCGAGGCGAGACTGCATCTACGGCGCTATTGCATTTCCCCCCAGGTAACGTTCACAGAGCCTATTAACTTATTACGCTTTTTCAGATGCGAAACTCTCTGTGTCTCGCCTACGAAGTAGCTGAGTAATGTGTCCTGTCCAGGGCGGAGGCTGCTACTTGCTTTCCCTGCTATGTTGAGATGGTGGTTGTTCTGGAGCATTCCCTGCTTCTTGTCCGGCTGTCAACTTCTTGCTGCCTGCTCCAGGCGATGCTGGGGCTTCGGATCTTCTTGCGTTGGGGCAGCTGTAGCTTATCGTACCTTGGTGCTGGTGAAGTGACTAGTGAGGGCTGATGCGAGACTGGACTTAGTGACAGGGCGAGGGTAGCATGTGAGGGGATAGGTTCTTAGTATGTGAGGGGATTTAGGAACTGTGTGTCAGTGCAGTACGCGCGAACCGTACCCCGGGCAGGTAGGCTAAGTACCGGTGTGCGCGATTGAGATCCCTCCCAGCCAACGCAAGGTGCAAGACTCGCTTCAGAGGATCTGCGATTCTGAGTACATAATTATGTACTACGCAGGCTGTCCAGCGGTACACTTATTAATAGGTTTCTCTAAGTACATAAGCCTGCCTGTGCAGTAAGCTGTCGTCTCTTGTTACATGGCAGATTGCCATGTTAAAATATACATATTGCACAGAAAAATAAATGGATGCAGTATTGCCGAGATATTTCGGAAATATTGGGATTTATCATTTTATAAGCAACGATTGCAGAAATATTGATGCACTATTGTCAGCATATAGGTTTTCATTAATAGTTGACTGAATGTTGTTACAATATTGCTCTACAAAGTATCGCACTGAAATGTTGTCGAAAGATAGTGATAATATTGACGAAAGGATGAAAAAATCATAAATTCAAACATTAATGTAAAACATTGCTATAATACTGTATACATATTGCACGGCAAATTTAATGCATGCGGTATTGCTGAGATATTGCGGAAAAATTGAGATTTAGCATTTTATAACCAAAGATTGCAGAAATATTAAAGCCTTATTGTCAGAAAATAGATTTCCCTTCATTGTTGACCGAAAGTTGTTATAATATTGCTCTACACAGTATCGCACTAAAATGTTGTCAAAAGATTGTGATAATATTGACTCATGATTTGATAAATAATAAGTTGAGACTTTGTAGTATAATATTGCTATAATATTCTATACATATTGTACTGCAAAATGAAGGGATCAGGTATTGATAAGATACTAAGAGAATATTGAGAATTAATATCCTATAAGCATAGATGGCAGAAATGTTAATGTATTATTATCAGAAAATAGATTTTTTACATTATTAACAAAATATTGTTGTGATATTGCGCTGCAACTTATTACACTGAGTTGCTCGAATTTCAATACTTTACAATAAACTATACTGTAATATTGTAGAAACATTTCCTGCAAATTAAAAGAATACTTTATTGCTAAAATGTAACGGTAGTATTAAGAATTATTATCTTGTACGCAAATATTGCAGGAGTATTGATGCAATATCGGCAAAAAATATTTGTTTTTCTCCCTTTGGCAAACAATCGTTGCAATATTCCATAACAACGTATTCCACTAGAATGTTGTTGGAATACTGTTGCAATATTGACTGATGACTTAAACCATCATAAGTTTAGATCTTGCAGTATGATAATGCTGTAACATTCTATACATATGGTTCTGTAAAATGAAGGGATACCGTATTGCTAAGATATTGCGAGCACATGTACACGCGCCTACTTGTATGAGTTTATGTACTTAAATATGTAGTTTATGTAGTTTTTATACATTTGTCCGCCAGACGGCTATCGTTTGACTTAACATGTACGAAGAAAAGTTCGGTTTCTGCTACATATTACACCTCTAGTATTTTTTAAAACTCTTATCTTTTTAAATATTATTACATATTGGCACCTTATCAACTCAACTACGATGACTAAATATTTCTTAACGGAGAGAATCAAATGTGCAGATTATTTACAATGGTACTACAAAATCTGTTAAAAATCTAGTTCAGTACATTTCAAAGAACTTGAGGATCTTACTCATCCATTGATGTACCTCTGTCCTGATTTACCTTTGACACCCTCTACATATCTGTGTAAAGATGGTTACAATCGTGCTTTAGAATTAGTGAGTAGCACTGATAATGAATTTACAACGGATAATAAAAGTATCGACAACGTAGTCGATGAAGATGAATATTTTTTACCAAGTACACCAGAACGCATCGAAGTATTGTATAATAAAATAACTACATCATTCTTAGGTTCTGTATCGCCTCCTGAAAGGAAATATCTTATACGTGAAAAATCATTTGAAAATTACGTAAAAAAAGAAGAAAAGAAATATACTTTCAACATTGTCTAATACCCTCGATGTCAAGTTGAACAATGTTTATGACGTTTCTATCAAAGGAAACGAATCAACTGTGTGCCGTTGTACAGAATGGGTACAAAATGTAGGTTGAGTCTTGCAAAAGTGTTCTACGGTATCAGAAAAATAAAAATTCTGACTTTGCTACCCCCATTCTTAACGAAAAATAATATTTATCCTTATTTCCAGACGTAACAGTATACATGATAGGAAGAGCCGAAAGTTTTGTACAAGAAAAAGGAGTTTATTCGGAACATGAAGCATACACAGGCCATCCAATTGATGAAAGCACCGAAAAAATTGTTATGGAATATTATATAAATGACGATTTTAATTGTTTAAGACAGAATCCTAATAAGAGTAGCGTTATTAACGTTATAATAAATGATAACAAGTGAAGAAAGTAAACTTTTTTACTCGAAGTCTGAAAGCAACGTATAAAGCATTTAAATATGATTATCCCGAATTGAGAATTGGTAAATCGAAGTTTTATAGTTTGCGACCAAAATATGTCTTACTTAGTCCTATCAAAGAAGTTTGTCTCTGTATCTATTGCGCAAATTATGATTTATTTCTTACGAGGTTAATTAGTTTTAGAGGGAGTAATGTTAGAGAGTTGGATGAAATTCGGGCACAAATAATAAACGCAAGAATGTAAAATTTGTCCATATAGTAAGGAAATTACGTTTCATTTTCTAAAACTGTAAGATGTAAAAAGCATAGAAGAAATTACATATGCTTTGTGGGATAATGGAAACTTGATTAAAAAAACACTATTAATTTCTGCTATTAAAGATGAACTTTCTATTTGGACCATGAAGGTTAGTACTCGCATTTATGTACCAAATTTAGAACGCAATGTTATAAAAACAGAAAGAGAAAATGCTAAAAAAGACCCACATCGTTTAGTTCTTCAAATAGATTTCGCTAAAAACTGGGCTGTGACTCATAGTAAAGGAAATCATTGGGTGGTCAAAGTTCTATTTTCACAGCAGTGTCTTATCAAGGGGATTTAACACAAAAGTTTCGCCGTCATGAGTGATGACCGAAAATATGATTCAGCGCATACTTTGCTATCAGTAGAAAAAATTATAACTTACTTGAAAGAAAATTGTTAGGATAAAATACAAAAATTACCAATGCAATTATTTGAATTAAAACGAGCATCGTAAAATATAAAATGATTGCTCTCTGCTACTGGGCACGGCAAAGGAGCTGTAGATGGTATGGATGAACTTATAAAACAATATACTACTTCGCATAATCTTTGAGAGCCCCATGAAAAATCCATTCAAAATGCTAATAATTTTTGTAGAGCACATTTAAACATATACAGATGCAATTAAAATAATATAAACATTTACAAGACCTTGACGTACAAGAATTTAGATAAGTAAAATTCATTTATAGATTAAAGAAACATGTAATGATAAAGTACATTGTTTTACAGCAAAGACCGCTTCCTGAAGTCAGAACAACGAAACAGAAAAATAAAGGTAGCTATAAAAATGAAAAATCTAAAAGACAAAAATAAAAAAATAAAATACATTGAGTGTAAAACGTCTAAATGCATACAAGTAGGTACGTGTATACGTGCACAGATTTTGTACATCCTGCGTGCTTATGCGTACCTGTGCATTACTTACGTACACACAAAGATAAAAACCTTTATATTGACTGTTATAAAAAAAATCGGGCACCTATTTCAAAGAATGAATAGCACGGTCGACTACTAGGCTTCTTCTATACTTGCCTTCGGAGCGTCCACGCGCTCTTTGATCGTTGACAATATATAAGCGTTAAGCGTGAAAAATCGCTTTTCCAGCGACAAACCTGTGAATCTCAGATATATATCTAGATAGGTATTTACGTCCCCTATCATGACAAAAAAAAATTGAGCAACAAAAAAATTGATTTTTCGAGAAAAATACATTTTTCTAAAAAGTGCATAACTCGTGCATTTTTTACTTTTTTTTTTTAAATAACATAAAGGACGTGAAAGAGGGTTCAAAACTGATTGAAATTCTGTGCTACATGCTTCAAAGCTTAAAAAAACTGATGTAACAGTAGCAGTTTAAAAATGAAATTAAAAAATTTTTTTTAATAAGTGGAGTCCAGAACTGAGAAATTAAAAAAAAATTCCAAACCCATATTAAGTAGTAGTACTCAATGTGATATTCACGAAAACATTTTTGCTTCCTCATAGAGGAAGCTTTGTAATAGTAAAATTTTAATTTTCTTTAAATTGCTATAGAAACATGAATAAAGGTGTTAGAAGTTTGTGTCACATGATTTTACAAAATGTCTGTATGGATGTGTGTGTGTGTGTGTATGTGTGTGTGTGTGTGTGTGTGTGTGTGTGTGTGTGTGTGTGTGTGTGTGTGTGTGTGTATACCGCTTTATTTTCGGATCTACGCGGTCGATTTTAACCGGACGGGTCTCATTTTTTTGTTTTTTGATTCCGAATTCGGGAAAAAAATAATTGTGTACGACTAAATGATTCGTTTTTGTTTTATGTCAAATTTTTCATTTTCGAAAAATTTATTTTTGATTTTTTTTAATGATTGGATTTAAATTTTATAATCCGATGGGTAGCGTTCGAAAGAGCATAAAAAAACCTATATTAAAAAAAAATTCTCTAGCTATCACGGTTATTTTGTTATTAACAAAAACGTGTTTTTTTTTTTAAATGCTTATAACTCCCAAACTAAATGGTCATTTTTTTTGAGAAAAATCATGATAATGGAGATTATGAATAGCTATAATATGTATAAAATTGAATCCATTCTATTGGTTAGTTTTTAAGAAAAAAATTAAAAAATGAAAAAAACGTGTTTTAGGTGACGATAATTTACGGGAGTAAAATTGTGTTAATCGCTTCAAAATTCCTTGTGGAGGTAGATTTTTGGTTGCCACCTGCACCTTTCTTTGGGATAGATGATTGGTTCATAAATTTCAGAGATTTTTGAGGTTAAAATTTTTGTAACCTCTTTTTCGAATCGTAATTTCTCGAGAACGGCTGTATGTATCAGAATGGGATAGGTAGCATTTAAAAGAGAATTAAAATACCTATATTTTCTAAAAAAAAAGTTTCTAGCTATCACGGTTCTTTGGTTATTAACAAAAACGTAAAACATGAAAAATGAAAAAAATGAGTTTTGTATGTCCAACGATTCCGGACGGAAAATAGTCGTAATTTCTTCAAAATTCCTTGTGGAGGTAGATTTTGGATAGCTCTTGGTCGAGTTCTTTGGGCAAAATAATTGGTTCATAAATTTCAGAGGTATTTGAGGTTAAAATTTTTTAAACTTTTTTTTAAATCGTAATTTCTCGAGAACGGTTCTATGAATCAGCTACAGATTTCTAGACAATTTTGTATGTGGTATAGATATTATGTATGTGAATTTTCATCAAGATCATACGATTACTTTTTGATATTCAAAATTTTCCTATTTTACAAAGTTATTTTATTTGTCACCTGATAACTAGAGAAAACTTGTTTTAATTTTTTTTTTAATTTGGCGGAGACGTAGAATGTATATTATTTATTATATGCGTTTTTAGAGTAAAAGAATTCGTTTATGAATTTCAGAGATATTCGAGGTTAAAACTGATTTAGCCTTCTTTTCAATTCGTAATTTTTTGGATATATCTATACTAGAAAATGGAAATAACACGTGCTATGCGTGCGTGTTGTTCACTTGCTTTTCTTTTTTATTGAGGGTAATTTACAGCGCGATCAAGTTTTAACCTTATTAGACTCATTGAAGAATATATTTGGTTGAAATTTCAAAAGATTATCTTTATTTTTTACTCAAAATATCGAAATTTTTTGTATAGAACATTGATTGGGAAAAAGTTTGCATTTTACTTGCAGAATATGCCAGTATTTTTGTTGTAACCTTTTTGGAAAGTCTCTTGACTGATTGACTTGATTGGTGACTTTATAATAAACATTCATATGGGTAATAAACGAATATATGTAATACAGAGTTTGGTAATTTGTTCGAATTTATTTTTAAGTTTTCAAAATATTATGGATTTAAAATATTACCCAAAGTTGAAGGTGCACGCGATAACAATATTAAGAAAATCAACCAATAGTCCTAAAATTTGGGAGAGATATATTTTTTTATATCTTCAAACTGAATTCGTTGCCCAATAAAATCGAACTATTACGACGAAAGATATTTGAGGTTTAAAATAAAACTAATTGAACATATGATAATATTTTGAAAAAATTGATTTATAAAAATATCGGGTTGTCGCACGAGAAAAAGTGTAACAAGAATGAATTTTCGAAAAATATATATTAATTTATTACGAATATTCATAAAGAAAATTGGGTATGATACAATTAATTATTGTGATAAAAAATTTAAAAAAAAATGAATAAATACATTATTTTGAGGAACCTAAGTGCCAATGTATTGGCAGCGGTTTTTTTAATCGGCTTAGAAGCCCTTTTATAAGGATTAAAATCACCCTTAAAATTGGTCCTCAAAAGCGTTTTTTTAATATATCTCGGCTTCTATTGAACTTTTTCTAATCAAACCAATTGAAATGAGTTTCTCATAGAAAAAACAAGATATCCGTAGTAATCTGAACATTGAGAGTTGTATCCCTTATTTTTTAGAGAGCGAAATTGTGTTTTCTAAGTATATTTTTAATATAAAAAATCAAAAAATAACTAAAAATGGATTCAAATATTATTTTTACAAGCTACACGAAAAATTAAAGTTGACGTATTTCAGGATTTTCTTTTAAAAAGACCCTTAAGAGGGTAAACCATTCCTAACACAAATAAATTATGTATATTTTTTCAGCACTAGTTTCTTCCTAAAGATTGGTATATATGGGCTTTTGGGGTCGCTGACTACGAATCTGCAGTTAGATTTGAAAAATTCGAAACGGTGGATTCAATATGGTAGACAAATTTTTTAGGAATATTTTTAATTTTACGAAAAGTAGTATATTCAGGTTTCCAGGATTGCTGAAATTATGAAAATTTTTAACGTGGTTCTTGTACTGAGTTATATTATTATTTATTATACTAAGATTAATGTAGAATATGCAGCAGATCTTATGAAATATGAAATCCTAATCGCAACTTAAGAAGCCATCACTGTTATGACCAAAAGTACATAAATACATAAAAGCCGATAAGTCCATTTTGTCAATGATCACTTGATTACGCATATTGTATATTAAATATATCTTGAATTCAAGCCTGTATTATATATTTCTTGTGTGCTAAGCAGGCTTGTCGCTTTTCTGCGTAGATACATCTTGACACTTATTGTAATTTACAACTCTTCTGAATTGAATTATATCTTATAGTAAGCTAAACTCAATTATTTCACTTTCATCTTTTTTAGAAAAAAGGTGTATTTATTTTTATCCGTAAAGAATTATTACAGCTTCTTCCTTCGAATACTTAACTAAATCCACTTGTTTTTCTGTATTAACTTTCATACAGCAATCTCATGGATCTTGAACTGAAGCTATAATTTCCAAATTTAAACAAAACTGTCACTTCACGCTTGTATTATAATCACAATTATAAATACTTTTACATATATATCTTCACATATAATTCATTAAATTTTCAGTCCTGAATTCTCTTATGAATACAAATAATGAAACATTATGAAAAAAATCTTTCTATTTGAGGAAGCCAAAACTCTGCAAAACAAACTGTTGAAATCACATAGTTATGTTTCTCTGCTCATTTGAGCTTTTGAGTTGTCAGCTGTGCGACTGTGCCACTGTGTTTATACTGGCATTAGTTATATATATAGGTATAGGTACAAAAGGGAGTATTAATATAGTGAATTGCTGTCGAATTTCGGTCACGGAATTGTCACTTTAATAGAAGCAGAAGTGGGAAATGGTCACAAGACGATTCCACTGGATTTCGAATTCCCCAATATGGTTTATTTAATTTTTATAATAAATAATGTATGTGAATTTAATTATTTTTTTTATCCTTATATAAGGATTTATATAAGTATATACTTATATAAATAATGTTTTTTGATATTTTATAACACATTTAAGTAAATAACGTTTTCCTATCAGAAGTCTATAAAACAGGCAAAAAACAAGAAAATCAATTTTCTCGTCATTTTAAAGATAGTAAGCTCTTTCAGCGGTTTATTTAAAATTTTTTTAATTATTGATCCAAAGTACAGTTTTTTAGTTTCGAAATAACATATATAATCAAAAAATTCAATAAAAAACAATTTGATTTTTTCAAAATTTTTAGGTGTAAGACCGCCTTAATACATCTATTAAAAATAACGTTGCATTGTTAAAAATATTTAGTTTAATAATGATTCTATGATAGAGTGAATTTGACATTCTAAACTTTGGCCATTTGTTTAAAACTTATTGTACATTTTGACTAGTTTTAATTTTTTAAATGCTGTATATAAATTTTACCATAATATATTTATTTCACCATTCTATTAGAAATATTTTAAACGATCATGTCAAAGAAAAAAAATTTTAATTATATTTTTAGTGAAAGTTTAGAGGATTATTCGTATTGGTGATTGTTGAATAAATAAACTCCTTCTTCTTGACCCAACGAACCAAATCTTTATTTAACTTAACCCAACGTTTCGGACATGTATTATGTCCCTTTTCAAGGCTACATAGAAATTTACAAGTTTTAATTTACAAGAAAATTTTTTTACACTTTTAAATGAATAACGATTTACACTGCTCACCTCTATCAATAAATTAATAGGTTTATAAAGCCATCGTTAAAAAGTACGTAATAATGTCTCACAGAGACTCGTCTGCCGTCAGTTCTCGGAAATTTAAAGTCCAAACCGAGCGATAGCTCGTATTTATATTGTGCCCTCGAGTAGTGGGGAGCTGTTAGTGTATTTGTAAGCTAACGTAAACCTTTGATTTTATGTTTGTGTTTTTTCTTTTTTTCCAGCATTGAAAGTAATACATTTATATTATTTTTGTAACATTATTTTAAATTAGCAATGTCAGTTTATCGTAAAAATGTTGTTATTCATATTAATTAAAAATGAAAATGTCTTATTAAAATACTTCGTAATTTCAGTAACCTTAAAATCCTCTATATACTATTTTTCGTAAAATTTAAAATATTCTTGAAAAATTTGTAGGCCGTACTAAATTCACCATTTCGAATGTTTTAAATCTTACTGCAGATTCATAATCAGCGACTCCAAAAACTCATAGATACCAATCATTAGGAAAAATCTAATGACTGAAAAAATATACACAATTTATTTGTGTTAGGGATTGTTTACCTCCTTGAGAGACTTTTTCAAGGTAAATCCTGAGGTACGTCAACTTTATTTTTTCTTGTAGTTTGTAAAAATAATATTTTAGTCCATTTTTCATTATTTTGTGAATTTTTGTAATAAAAATATACTTAAAAAAATACTATAGGTCCCTCTAAAAAATAAGAGATGCAACTCTTAATGTTCAGATTACTACGGATATCTTATTTTTTCTATGAGAAACTCATTCCAGATAGTTTCATTGGGAAAAGTTGAATAGAAGCCGAGATATATTGAAAAAACGCTTTTGAGGGTCAATTTTAAGGGTGGTTTTAACCCTTATAAAGGGCTTCTCAGCAGATAAAAAAATGTTTCCGTGAATGTCACATTGAGTACTACTCATAGTCATAGTCATAGTAGCGGGGACGGTCAGCGGCAAATAATGCATAATTCATAATTATAATAGATTATAATAGATATAATTTTTAAACATTTTAATTCATTTTGTTGGTTGGTTTTTTAAAAATTAAAAAAAAATCATCGAATGCCTACTCAATGATATTTCCTCATTCCACACCACCTAACGGTAGTATATCACTGCGCGTTTTTTAAAAATAAAATATAAATCTTTTTTAATTTAGAGATTAAATTAATTTTTGTAACACATGAATGATTTTCGGCATTTTCCTACATAAAAATATGTTCTAAAAAGTGACTTTTTTTACCTATCGGTAAAGAAATTCATTCTCTCCCTCTGCTCTAAAATTGTGTAAAATCGCGAAAATGAATTTAGCCTTGCTTTTTAGGTTCAAAAACGCATATAATCAATTAAAAAAAAATAAATAAAACCTTGAATTTAATGTTATCCCCATTTGTATAATATAATATTTAATTTTCTTTTTTTTTTTTTGTTTTTCCGAGGTACTAGGTGAATCTTCTTCAAGAATTCAATCTTGAAAATTCAAACATATTACATTTTGACGCCAATACTATATACTTTTATAATATACTGATGATAACATCATTGGGGTTATGAGGTTTTTAAAAAAAAAAACACGTTTTTGTTTTTGATGATAACTAAAGAACCGTGATAGATAGAAAATTAATTTTTTTAGAAAATACAGGTATTTTAATTCTATTTCGAATGCCACCCACCCCACATAGAGCCGTTCTCGAGAAATTACGATTTTAAAAAAATGTCAAAAAATTTTTAACCTCAAATATCTCTGAAATTTATGGACTAATCATTTTGCCCAAAGAACTCGACGGAGAACTATAAAAAATCTACCTCTAAAAGGAATTTTGAAGGCATTAAGTCACTTTTACTCTTGTAATCGTTGGACATACAAAACTGATTTTTTTCATTTTTCAATTTTTTACTCAATATCTAGCCTACAGAATGTATTCAAATTTTAACAGATTATAGCTATTTATATTCTGTATTATTATGATTTTTCTCAAAAAAATTGACAGTTAAGTTTAGGACTTGTAAGCTTCTAAAAAGAAACACGTTTTTGTTAATAACAAAAGAACCGTGATAGCTAGAAACTTTTTTTTTTTTTTAGAAAATATAAGTATTTTAATTCTCTTTCGAACGCTATCCATCAGATTCGAATAACTCGATCCTATCATTAAAAAAAATCAAAAAAAATTTTTGAGAAAATCGAAAATTTGAAAACAAACAAAAACGCATCGCCCCAATCAAAAAACGGATTTTTGACCCGCCATCACGCAAAGAAACAAAAATAATGAGACCTGTCCGGTCAAAATCGACCGAGTAGAAGCTGAGATCCAGGCGTACACACACACACACACACACTCACACATACACACACACACACACTCATACATACACACACACACACACATCCATACAGACATTTTTCAAAAACAATGTATTTTGATTCCTAACACCTCGGATCACAATTATAACATGTTTTTACAACAACTCAAAAATTTACTATCATAAAGCTTCCTCTAGGAGGAAGCAAAAATGTTTCCGTGAATGTCACATTGAGTACTACTCATAGTCATAGTCATAGTAGCAGGGACAGTCAGCGGCCCCTTTCGGGGACTTGCCTTCCTAGCACTCAGGCCGAGGTCCGTTGTGCTTTACCCCTGGTTTATCACCCACTACCCACCTTTGCCTTGATCAGTACGATCGCTTTGCATATCGATGCTAGATCAAGCTCCCTAAAATCGTGTGGTTCCAGGAAGAAGAGTCCCCAGACCCTCCGTCTGATTGCTACCATCAGTGGGCAGCGACACAGAAGGTGAGCTGAGGTCTCCTCCTGTTCCCCACATCTCCTGCACCGATCCGTATTCACAAGACCTAACCTATATAGGTGATTTCTGACCTCACAGTGGCCTGACAACCATTCTACCGTTGCTTTGATGCTCCTTCTGGGAAACTTAGGATCTCCTTACACCAAGCGGTTGGAGCCTCTTCCCCCAAGAGGTGCCTCGCCTATCAGCAGTTCGTCAAGCGCTGCCATTCCCCTGCCGACTTCGCCGTTGTCCAACTGTCAAGCGCCCCTTTCAACACACTCTCTACCATTGGTACTTAGCGGTACAGCGCCCGGCATCGAGTCGCGCCCCTTTTTGCCAGTCGATCCGCCTTTTCGTTGCCGATTACTCCTGCGTGACTTGGTACCCAATACAGAGTGACCCTGTTCATGGAGGATAGCCTATCTAATGCTATCCTGCAGCCCCACGCCTCTTCCGAGCGAAACTCCGCAGCCCCCACCACCCGAAGTACCGCTTGGCTATGCGAGCCACCATCACCATCTGGTGATCCGCTTTCACTCTAACCCGGCTGAGGTCACGGTTTCTGCGCATTCTGTTATTGCTCTTACCTTTGCCTCGAAAACGGTGACATGCGAGTCCAGCCAAAGGACTTACAGGAATCGTCATCTCAAAGTTCCTGCCAAAGGCAAACTTGTTAGGTGTCCTATCCCTACCAAACATTATCAGATCATTTCCCACGACATCCACGAGCTCCCCATCCCAATGTTGCCATCTTCTCAGGTCACTTAGGACTCGTGTTTCTGCTCTGCAGGTCTCTGCCTTGACTACCAATCTCGAAGGCGGAATGCCAAGCAGCTTTTCCTTGGCTCTCAGGGGTACTGAAGCACGCATTCCCGTGATGCCTCTGAGGATCAGGTTCTGGATCGAGTCCAGTACCCTAGTGCCTCTCTTTCGCTCACACCTGGTTGTCCAAGCTATAGCCCCATGAAGAAACCTGGGGCGCAGCACAGCGGTAAACAGCCACAGGATCATGTGCGGCCTGAGGCCTCACGTGAAGCCAAAGATCCTCCTACATGCCCAGTAGGAGGCTATGAACCTCCTTTTAACCGCCCCCAGGTGCTCCGTCCAATTCAGTTTCAAGTAAAAAATGACTCCTAAATACTTCGCCTGTTTTGAGATCGACAAGCTCTCCCCAAACAACCGAATTTCCCCTAGCGGCTTTACTTTATACTAACTCGTGAAGTTGATTAGCACCGTTTTTTCAAGGTTAACAGCGAGTCCAACTTTCCGGCACCAATCCTCCACTATTGAAAGAGCTTGCCGCATAAGCTCCACCAATACCGTTTCGTCATGTGCCGTGATCAACAATAGCAGATCATCCGCATAGGCTTGAGTATAGAAACCCGCCTCATTTAGCCTTCGTAAGAGTTCGTCCAGGGCCAGAGCCCAGAAGGTCTGAGAAAGGACCTTCCATTGCGGACATCCCTTACTCACGTATCCTTCCACCTCTCTGGTCTCCCACCCTGCAACGACTCTCCGCTATCGCAGCAGTGCTCGTATCCATCTCTCGATACCACTGGATACACCATGCGCCCTTGCACCCTTGCAAATGCATTCCGTAGTTATGAAGTTAAAAGCTCCCTCCACGTCCAAGAAAGCTGCCAGGACCATTTCCCTATTCCTAATTCCTCTGCTTATGCGCTCCGTTGCTCCACGAAGAGCAGAGTCCACGGACTTACCCACCTGATACGCGTGCTGTGTGGTGTGTAGCGGCCTTTCCACCAGTGGTTCATCTCTGACGAGGCGGTCTACCAGTCCCTCTAGTGTCTTCAAGACAAAGGACGTAAGACTGATAGATCGATAATCCTTTGCCACCTCGTGTGTATGCATTCCCGGTTTAAGTAGGAACACCACATGTGTCACCCTCCATGAAGTGGGAGTGTAGCTTCACTTAATACTCGGCTTGAAGATGACGGTGAGAGGTTCCAGAATCTCATCCAATCTGCGCTGAAGAAGGGCCGGGAAAATCCCGTCCTCCCCAGGCGTCTTGAATGGTTCGAACGTGTTCACCGCCCACCTGATCCTGTCCGCCTGGACTACCTGCTCCGCATCCGCCTCGAATTTTGCACTCCCCACCTCGCTGGTCCCATCCTCAGGAGGCTCTAGGACCATACCCGGAAAGTGTGTGGTCAGCAGGTGGTCCAGTGCCTCTCAGCTGCTCCCTGCCCATTGTTCAGATGGGAGCTTAATCAGCCCCGTCCTGTTCACTGTTCTGGCCAGAAGTCTGCCGAGCCTCTCAGTATCTGCTCATCTCATCACTGTACTTCCTCCACCCTTCCTTTTTTGCCTGTTCAATGGCTTTCTTGTACTCTCTCTGAGCCAACCTAAAGGCCCGGAGCGTCTCCTCATTTCTGGTTCTCCTCGATCTGTTGAAGAGACTCCTGACCTTCTTTCGATGCTTACTGAGCGAGTCATTCCACGAGGGTGCCCGTTCGGCCAATTCCTTAGTCTTCAGATCGCAGCTACTCTCGAAAGCTTGATTTATCTTCTCCTCCAAGAGCACCGTTGCCCTGTTGACATCCTCAACTGAGTCGAGCTCCTTCGGGAAGTTCTCCAACCCGATCGCCAATTTCGCTTTATACTCTGCCCAGCGAGTTCTCCTCGGATTTCTCCATTGTGTCACCTGCCGTACCATTCCACCAACTTCGAAGCAAATGAGGCTGTGGTCCGACGTGGATACCCCACCCGAGACTCTCCAGCCGCTGATCTACGTTCACACGCTTCTGGAGGCGATTATTATGTCAATCACTTCCTCCCGGATCCTATTCCTGAATGTAAGTTCCCGACCCCTATTCAGTATGTCCAGATTTGTTCCTGAGATAAATTCTAGAAGAGGTTCCTCCCTACTATTGCAGTCCGAGCCTCCCCATACCGTATGGTGCGAGTTAGCATCGCATCCCAAAATGAGATGTTTGCTTTGCCGCTCACAGTCACCTATTAACTCTCTCACCAGGGCTGGAGGTGGCTCCTCCCTAACACCATAGGGAAAATGCGCTGACCCTACGACCAGCTCCACCTTTTCCCCGGTACTTCTCCTAACCCAGACTACTGCCGTTGCAAGATCTTTATCGCTGTACCTGGGCCAGGCCTCACCGGTCACGCCTGTGTAGTTTGAGAACTACACAGGCTCTGGGTGGATCTCCGGTTTCAAGAATAAGTTACCACAAGTTCCAAGATCCGCTACCCTCCCCTTACTGATCCAGGATTCCTGGATCAGTGCTATGCCTGTGTGCACTTCCGCCAAACGCTTAGCAAATACCGCTGTAGTGCTTCTGCAGTATTGCAAGTTAATCTGGGTGAAGGTGATAGTGGAGTTAGTCACATTTGCTACCCCCGAGTCCCCTACACCTCGCGCGCCCCTCTTGCCCCCCTTAAACATCAGGAGCCGAGGTTACCACTCCTTTCCCTGTGGAGGAGGCGTCCACTTGCATGAGCGCCTCAGCCCGGTCCTCTGCCTGCACCACCACTTCCTTAGCGGTTCTGATGGTGCAGTGCGCCCGTGCCAACTCGCAGAAGGGCCTGAAGTCGATCTTCCTAAGAGAGTCAACATCAGATCCCTCCAGCAGGGCGTACACCGCCGTTTCAGTCCTCTTTTTCAGTTTATCCTCGACCTCTCTGAAGCCGAGGACCTTCCACTTCCCAACTTCCAGTGTTGGATTCTGTCTCACTAGTCGTCTTATCACGACCTCGGGGGTGTGTTTCCCCGGGACGTAAATCACCGCCCTAGCCAGCTTCTGGACCTAGCCAGAATCCACCACTCTCAGCTAGGCTCTTTCCCAAGGCTTCAATTTGCTGACAGCTTCTGTCAGCCACACCTTGTCCTCCTGGTTGTTGCAGTGGAAGACTTGTGCCCCCTCTGCCACCAATTGTCCAGGAACCGTGGTATATGATCGCCCTGGTACTCGTCAATAGCCGAGTCCACCGCGGTCACCACAGACTCCCCGTGGGTACTACTACTTAATATAGGTTTGGAATTTTTTTGAATTTCTCAGTTCGGATACTTCCCTTGTAAGTAAGGATTTCCTCGAAATTTTTTGGCATCGCTGAGCGCATGAAATTTTGATGCAACAAAAAAAATAAAAAAATAGGTGTCAAATAATTTTTGGAGAAGAACATAAATACTTTAAGTCCTAAATAATCGGTGACATAGGCATACGCGAACTACCTGATTTGAGCTGGATTTAGCCATAAAACATTTAAAAGATAAACAAGAACGCGCTATACTAATATGGTGAGGTGGTGAGTCACCGATTCCGGCATGGGCCACTGTTATCAGTATTAACATACCTTATTTTTTTAATTAATGTTTTGATTGTTTATTATATTTAAACAATAAGAACATTGATTAATTAAAATTATAATTCAGTATAGTGTGACATAGTCACAGGCAGCTAGGGCTACCTTCGCGGCGAGCAGGACACATGCGCGTCGACACCATGCTTTCACCTACGACGCCGAGGAAGTAGGAGCGCCGCTAAACCACACGCACACGCGCACTAGCACTAGTGAGGGGGGGAGGGGGGGTTGAACACCTATAGCACTAATTGTTGGAGCAATATTGCCTCAAGATTACTTTATCATATTCCGTAGATTCATATCATATTTGTGAATATTCCCCCAATGCTAGTAAATATGGATGCAAACGTGAGGCAATATTGCTGCCAACCCCAACCGCTATTTCCGTTGTTCCATTGCTTTTTTAGATTGAATAGATTAGGGGATGCGGTGCAGCGATATTGGAGCAATATTTGTACATGGTTAAATAATTCTTCAGAAATACTTTCTTTTTTATAATATTTATGAACTAATTATTTCCTTAATTTAGCAATGTTAGAGGAATATTCGTACATGATTAAACAATACGTGAGGAATATTATAAGGCTATGCCTAAAAACAATATTGCAGCAAAATTCGTCCAACATATGACAACTTTTAAGGAATATTATGTTTGAATTAATTTTTCACGCAGATTTTTTTCGATTTTATTCTATCCTATATTATGGAGGTTTATCGAGAGATTGAAACAAAAATAATTTTATTTAACCCATTAAGTCCTGAATGGACAAATTTTCACTAAAGTTTTCAACGCTTATATTTTATGTGAAAATGAATTGTAAAAAGTATATGGATAAGCGCATTCGATGTAAAATTTGATGAACTTTCAGAATCTTTTGTTAGATTTTTCAAAAAATTAAACTGTCGAACACTGTACATGATTTTTTCCAAAAAAACATGGTTTTAAAAAAAAAAAAAAATTATTCATTTCGATTTTTCAAATGGAATGCATTTAAGATTTAATGATCAAAATGCAGAAAACGTGGCCTCGAGACCTAAACTTGAAAATCTAACGATTTAGGTTTTGAAAAAAATTTTAAAACACATAAAATGGCGGCTGAGACGCAGAAAAATCATAAAAATCTTCTGGAATTATTTATTCGAAAAAGATGGACTTTAGAGAAAAACTTTACTGAAGAAAAAGTTCTTAGAATTGATCAGAGAACATGCTGAAATTTTTCCAGAACCTTTTGGCAAATTTCAGAATTTTTCAAAATTTTCAAATTTTGAAAAATTTAAAAACGCTTCTTATGTTTCTGAAAAAATTCCAGCGTATTCTTTAATCAATTCTAAGAACTTTTTCTTCAGTAAAGTTTTTCTCTAAAGTCCATCTTTTTCGAGTAAATAATTTCAGAAGATTTTTATGATTTTTCTGCGTTTCGGCCGCCATTTTGTGTTCTAAAATTTTTTTTCAAAACCTAAATCATTAGATTTTCAAGTTTAGGTCTCGAGGCCACGTTTTCTGCATTTTGATCATTAAATCTTAAATGCATTCCATTTGAAAAATCGAAATGAAAAATTTTTTTTTTTTTTGAAAACCATCTTTTTTTGGAAAAAATCATGTACAGTGTTCGACAGTTTAATTTTTTGAAAAATCTAACGAAAGATTCTAAAAGTTCATCAAATTTTACATCGAATACGCTTATTCATATACATTTTACAATTCATTTTCACATAAAATAATATAACTTTCATTGAAGGCATACTCATATCAGTTTATCGTACTCTTTCGACGGTATAAAAGCATAAATATGATACGTAATAAGCACGATGGAAATCGAAAAAAGGTTTGGGCACCTTGTGAAAATAAGATTCAATTCGGTACATATGCAAAAACGATTAGGTACGATTTTCTGCAAAATGTATAATAATTCTATTAATCATTAAATATAATTCTGATGATCTTCTTTTACTCGACATTTCACCTATAATTAAAGTTGCTCTCTGCATGTCGTGTTAGGTAACGCTCTTTTCGAAAACATGAAAACTAATAATCAAATCAAGAAACGAAAATCTAATTTCAACTGTACATATCATAGGTGCTCCATGACCGTTGTCCGTGATAGTTCGGACACTGAGATTGATAAAAGTAGATTTATGAGATCGATATCATAATCAAACTGCCTTTTCATGTATGTTGATATGTAGAATCTTATTTGCTCATGTTCCACCTCAAACATTAAACTTTTTATTATAAACAAATTATCATGTCACAGTGAACATTAGATTAGTGAGTAGTAGATTATGCACCTAGGAAATAAAGTAGGATATTGACGCCCGCGAGGGACTTGTAACTCGAGGGCGTTCATAGCCCTCATTGCTCTCTAGGTGCATATAAAATATTTTTCGTATTCGCGGCCGAAAGTTATTTGTGTATCATCCCTGATTTCGGGGTCGAAAACGTCACATAACCACATTCTTAGAAATTGCGACGCCTATGCTTGCGCGACTACTTTATTTTTCTCGATTCGTGCCGCCTGTAGTGATTTGCAGCTCGAGCGAAGCGAAGGCAACATGCAGGCGACACTAGCCGGGAAAACAGTAGGAAAATGAGCATGCGCGTGGCAGTTTTTATGAGGAAGTACATGTAGCGTTACTCCCTGAAGTCAGGGAGTAAACTGAAATACTTTACGCGTGGTATTGTACCAAAAAACTATTTCAATTGGGAAGAATTATTTTTAAATTATTATCCTTAATTTGTTTATAACAAACAATTTAACAATTTTTTATGTTGGACATAAACATGTAAATAAAATGCATCAACATACGTAAATAATTTTTACTTATAGTCGCGTTCTCGGATGCCAAAAATTTCATAGTACAGACTAGAATGTTGTATGAAAAGGTGCACTGCGTAAATTAGTAATTTCGAATCTTTTTTTTCAAAAAAAAACTTCGCTGACCAACCATAAAGGGGCTTATGTATTTATTTATTACTGACCGTTTTTAACGAAAAGTTAATGTTTAAAAGACTGTTCAGTAATAAATAAATTACTACCAGTACAAACAATAATTTAATTTAATTTGTAGAAAAACAAATCAATAACGGTGATGCTTCTGATGCAGCAATTGTTTACACCCATACGATGGCTATTTATGATTTACCTAATTTTTCGTTTCATATCAATTTGATCGAATATATTCAATGTATGCTCAATTTTTTTATAAGTCGACACATTCTTTTAATAGAATATAATTTATTTTAAGCATATGTTACATTTACGATAGATCTCAAGTTTTCAATCATATTAGTACCTCAATTGGAATTAAGATAAACGAATGTCTATGAAACATTTCATATAGCCAGGTAACATCGAATATATTTTAATATTTTTTTTATTTTTGTAATTGTTTATTACCGGGTTGCATTAAGCAACTAATACAAGATCTTAAATTACCGTTCAGCTAAATTAAGACTGTATCCTGCAAAGATGCCCTTGCGTCTGTACACAGCTAGGTAACATCGAATATATTTTGATATTTTTTTATTTTCATAATTGTTCATTACCGGGTTACATTAAGCAACTAATACAAGATCTTAAATTAGCATTCAGCTAAATTAAGGCTGTATTCTGCAAAGATGCTCTTGTATCTGCACGCAGCCAGGTAACATCGAATATATTTTAATATTTTATTTTTTAAATTGTTTATTACCGGGTTGCATTAAGCAACTAATACAAGATCTTAAATTAGCGTTCAGCTAATTTAAGACTGTATCGTGTGAAGATGCTCTTGCATCTGTACATAGCTAGGTAACATCGAATATATTGATATTTTTTTTATTTTCGTAATTGTTCGTTACCGGGTTACATTAAGCAACTAATACAACATCTTAAATTAGCGTTCAGCTAAATTATGGCTGTATTCTGCGAAGATGCTCTTGCATCTGTACGCAGCCCGGTAACATCGAATATATTTTAATATTTTTTATATTTTTGTAATTGTTTATTACTGGGTTACATTAAGCAACTAATACATTATCGTAAATTAGCCTTGAGCTAAATTAAGACTGTATTCTGCAAAGATGCTCTTGCATCTGTACACAGCCAGATAACATCGAATATATTTTAATATTTTTTATATTTTTGTAATTGTTTATTACTGGGTTACATTAAGCAACTAATACAATATCTTAAATTAGCGTTGAGCTAAATTAAGACTGTATTCTGCAAAGATGCTCTTGCATCTGTACGCAGCCAGATAACATCAAATATATTTTAATATTTTTTTAATAAATTCAGTACTTTCAAAATAATGATTGAAAATTTTTAAATATTATTTCAGATTCATCTAGTATGGTTATTTAATTTTATAAATGCTCAGATTAAGGTTTAACAAATGGTCAACAAACAAAATATCTAAAAAGCACGAGAAAGTCGAAAAGTCACATTGCGAGTACTTTTTTATTTGGTTAGAACTTTGATTCAATCTTTGAAAGAACTTTCTGGATTTCGTGATATAAATAAAAGTCCATACGGATAACGATGATGGTAAAATAAAAACGCGATTTCAATTATAATATTACAATAATATAAAAATTTGTCTAACTATCTAAGACCGTTACGCGATGATAAATTTTTTTACAGCTAGTAGCAAGAAATTTAAATCAATTTTTTTCTACGTTCAGAAGCATCAGAACCGCGTCATTTTCCATCATAAACCCCTTTATGATTTATGATAATCTTCAATTTCTTTCCGTCTTACTTTCTAATCGCAAAGACAAACTTCATTGTAGTATAGCATCAGTGACATGGCATTTCCAAAGTGTGAAGGCGTCTTCTGCAGGAGCTCTTCGCTTTAGGCAGAACACAAGATATTAATAACGTGTCAAACATTAGGGATGAGGAGAGCAGTATCAAACTGCTAGGAATAAGAGAGCAGATGAAAATTTGGAGGTTAGGTTCAGCTATGCCACGTACGTAATAAAGTGCCACTCCAGTCCGAAGTGAACTACTTACTCGAGTCGGTTGCAGGAACGTGAACTTCATGAAACTTCCGCGTCGTGTTCGCGTCGGCGATGTCCTCGAGAAGTGGTAGCTGCGTCAGCCGTCCTCGAGGAAACTAGAATCGTATGAAGGCGCGTAGTCTTCTGCAGGAGCTCTTCGCCTTAGGCAGAACAAAATATATTAATAACGTGTCAAACATTAGGGATGAGGAGAACAGTATCAAACTGCCAGGAATAAGGGAGCAAACAGAAATTTGGAGATTAGGTTCAGCTATGCGACGTACATAACAAAGTTCCACTCCAGGCCGAAGCGAACTACTTACGCGAGTCGGTCGCAGGACCGTGAACTTCATTCAACTTCCCTATTGCCATCGCTTCCCCGTCGTGTTCGCGTCAGTGATGTCCCCGAGAAGTGATAGCTGCATCAGCCGTACCCGAAGAAACTAGAATCGTATGAAAGCGCGTAGTCTTCTGCAGGAGCTCTTCGCCTTTGGCAGAACAAAATATATTAGTAACGTGTCAAACAATAGGGATGAGGAAAGCAGTATCAAACTGCCAGGAATAAGGGAGCAAACGGAAATTTAGAGGTTAGGTTCAGCTATGGTGCGTATATAATAAAGTTCCACGCCAGTCCGAAGCGAACCACTTACCCGAGTCGGTCGTAGGAGCGGGGACTGCACCATAGCCGTCACCTCCCCGTCGCAGAGCCAATATCTTAGATTGAAAAGTCGCAGTCTCACTAGCCAGCTTTTTATTATTTTGAGACCACATAAGCACGTTCGCTCGCGTTTTGTTACGGTCGGCCGCAGTAAGAGCGCACGCACTTGCTTCTCATTGGTTGGGAACGGGCTCAGTGAGCGCGCACGCCAACGACGACCAATGAAAGAAGCAAGCGCGTGCACTCTTCACTGAAAAAAAAATCTAAAAAACCCGTAGACCCCACAGTGAATTTTAATTTACACTTGCAATTTTGGCTTAGCATAAAAGCAATTTAAGTCTACGTCTCCAGTGCGATCTAGAGTGTTTAACTCTCAAAGCGTTACCGACCGAGCGGTACAAAAGCATATATTACCTGAGAGCACCGTAGTTTTTCGCGTTCAAATGTCGGAACGTATCCAATGCATACTACGTGTTTGAGGTCGCCGATGATGGAGTCTAGGAAGTGCGGCCCGTAGGTTTTTGCGTCTAAGTGTCGAAGCGTACACAATGCGTGGTCAAGGTGATTGAGGTCGCCGATGATGGAGTCTAGGAAGTGCGGCCCGTAGGTTTTGGCATCTAGATGTCGAAAGTTATCGAATGCAAAGTCTAGTTGTACGCGATCACTGATGTGGAGTCTAGGAAGTGTGATCAGTAGGTTTTTTTTATACGTCCCGACACCTAGACACAAAAACCTACGGAGCGCAACACCTAGACTCCATCATCGGCCACCCCGAACACGTAGTATGCATGCGATACTTTCCGACACGTAAACGCGAAAAACTACAGTGCTCAGGTAACATATGCTTTTGTACCGCCTGCCAGTGATGCACAATATCAAGCTTCGATATCGATATAAGCTATCTATATTAATTATTTCTTTATTATCGATACCTACAATATATTGCTATTATATTATCGATATTTCTAATATCGATAATTTATCCAAGTAGACGGGGGACATGAGGTCCACGCATATAAGGGAGTCATGTAGAAATGAAAAAATTAGAAGAACGATTATTTGAATTATTTTTAAACCCAAGTAGGTGACGGAAGCGATGTCCACGCATATTAGGGAATTTTTTAGACGTGCAACAATAAGCAAGACAATTATTCAAATAATTTTTAAACCCAAGTAGGCGGGGGATATGAGATCCCTGCACATAAGGGAGTCATGTAGACATAAAAAAATTAGCACAACGATTATTTAAATAATTTTTAAACCCAAGTAGGCGGGGGATATGAGGTCAACGCATATAAGGGAGTCATGTAGACATAAAAAAATTAGCAAAACGATTTTTTAAACCCAAGTAGCCGGTGGCGCGAGGTTAGCGCATTTAAGCGAGTCATGTAGACATGCAAAAATAAGCAAAAAGATTATTTAAATGATTTTTAAACCCAAGTAAGCGGGGGATATGAAGTCCACGCATATAAGGGAGTCATGTAGAAATGAAAAAATAAGAAGAATGATTATTTAAATTATTTTTAAAGCACAGTATCGGCGGGGGATGTGAAGTCTACGGATATAAGGGAGTCATGTAGACATGAAAATAATAGCAAGAAGATTATTTAAACAAATTTCAAACCCAAGTTGCCGGGAGACGCGAGATCTACGCATATTAGGGGATTTCGTAGACGTGCATCAATAAGGAAGACTATTATTTGAATAATTTTAAAAAACCGATACTAGACTCCCTAATATGCGTGGACATCATATCCCCCGTCTACTTCAGTTTAAAAATTATTTAAATAATCGTTCTGCTTATTTATTCATTTCTACACGACTCCCTTATATGCGTGAACCTCATATCCCACGCCTACATGGGTTTAAAAATGGTTTAAATAATTGTCGTGCTTATTTTTGCACATCTACGAAATTCCTTAATTTGGGTGGACTTCATATATCCCGACTACTTGGGTTTAAAAATTATTTAAATAATCGTTTTGCATATTTCTTCCTGTTTACATGACTCCCTAATATGCGTGGACCTCATAACCCCCGCCTACTTGGGATTAAAACTTGTTTAAGTAATTGTCTTGCGTGTTGTTGTCTACGAAATTTCCTAATATGCGTGGACCTCTCAGTCCCCCGGCTACCTGGGTTTAAAAATTGTTTAAATATAATTAATTGTCTTGCTTATTTTTGCACGTATACGAAATTTCCTAATATGCGTGGACCTCGCGTACAAAGGTTAGTTGGGTTTAAAAATTATTTAAATAATCGTTTTGCATATTTCTTCATGTCTACATGACTCCCTAATATGCGTGGACCTCATAACCCCCGCCTACTTGAAATTAAAAATTGTTAAAATAATTGTCTTGCTTGTTGTTGCTCGTCTACGAAATTTGCTAATATGCGTGGACCTCCCGTCCTCCGGCTATTTGGGTTTAAAAATTATTGAAATAATTGTTCTGCTTATTTATTCATTTCTACGTGGCTCCATTATATGCGTGGACATCCTGTCCCCCGCCTACTAGGGGCTAAAATTATTTAAATAATCGTTTTGCAAATTTTTTGATAGCTACATGGCACCCTTATATGCGTGGACCTACTATCCCCCGCCTGCTTGGCTTTAAAAATTATTTAAATAATCGTCCTGCTTATTTATCCATTTCTACATGACTTCCTTATATGCGTGGACCTCCTGTCCCCCGCCTACTAGGGATTAAAAATTATTTAAATAATCGTTTCGCAAATTTTTTGATAGCTACATAACTCCCTTATATGCGTGGACCTACTTTTCCCCGCCTGCTTGGCTTTAAAAATGATTTAAATAATCGTTTTGTTAATGTTTTGATGTCTACATAACTCCCTAATATGCGTGGACCTCCTATCCCCCGCCTACTTGGGATTAAAAATAATTTAAATAATCGTTTTGCAAATTTTTTGATAGCTACATGACTCCCTTATATGCGTGGACCTAATATCCCCCATCTGCTTGAGTTTAAAAATTATTTAAATAATTGTCTTGCTTATTGTTGAACATCTACGAAATTCCCTAATATGGGTGGACCTCTCGTCCCCCGGCTAATTGGGTTTAAAAATTATTTAAATAATCGTTCTGCAAATTTTTTCGTGTCTACATGACTCGCAAATATGCGTGGACTTCATATCCCCCGCCTACTTGGGTTTAAAAATGGTTTGAATAATTATCTTGCTTATTGTTGCACATCTACGAAATTCCCTAATATGGGTGGATCTCTCGTCCCCCGGCTACTTGTGTTTAAAAATTATTTAAATAATCGTTTCGTTAATGTTTTCATGTCTACATGACTCCCTAAAATGCGTGGACCTCATATCTCCACCTACTTGGGTTTTATAAATTGTTTAAATAATTGTCTTGCTTATTGCTGCACGTCTACCAATTTCCCTAATTTGGGTGGACTTCTCGCCCCCAGCTACTTGGGATTAAAAATTATTTAAATAATAGTTTTGCTAATTTTGTCATGTCTAAATGACTCCCTTATATGCGTGGACGTCTCGTCCCCCGGCTATTTCAGTTTAAAAATTATTTAAATAATTGTTCTGCTTATTTATTCATTTCTACATGACTCCCTTATAAGCGTGGACGTCCTATCCCACGGCTACCTGGGAATCAAAATTATTTAAATAATCGTTTTGCTTATTGTTGCACGTCTACGAAATTTCCTAATTAGCGTGGACCCCTCGTCCCCCGTCTACTTAGGTTTAAAAATTATTTAAATAATCGTTTTGCATATTTCTTCATGTCTACATAACTCCCTAATATGCGTGGACCTCATAACCCCCGCCTACTTGAAATTAAAAATTGTTAAAATAATTGTCTTGCTTGTTGTTGCTCGTCTACGAAATTGGCTAATATGCGTGGACCTCCCGTCCCCCGGCTATTTGGGTTTAAAAATTATTGAAATAATTGTTCTGCTTATTTATTCATTTCTTCATGACTCCATTATATGCGTGGACCTCTTATCCCCCACCTAGTAGGGTTTAAAAACTATTTAAATAGTCGTTATGCAAATGTTTTCATGTTTACATGACTCCCGAATATGCGTGGACCTCATATCTCCACCTACTTGGGTTTTATAAATTGTTTAAATAATTGTCTTGCTTATTGCTGCACGTCTACCAATTTCCGTAATTTGGGTGGACTTCTCGCCCCCAGCTACTTGGGTTTAAAAATTATTTAAATAATCGTTTTGCATATTTCTTCATGTCTACATGACTCCCTAATATGCGTGGACCTCATAACCCCCGTCTACTTGAAATTAAATATTGTTAAAATAATTGTCTTGCTTGTTGTTGCTCGTCTACGAAATTTGCTAATATGCGTGGACCTCTTATCCCCCGCCTAGTAAGGTTTAAAAATTATTTAAATAATCAATGTTGAATGTATAACGCCATCCATTTTTATATTAAATAGTTGAGGACGATCTTTGGAGGCAAAATGAAATGTTCTTATTTCTTTATGGCAACGTTTCGTCCCCTTAGTACGCCAACCTAATCAGGTGTTTATTCAAAACACAGAAATAAATTAACATATAAAACTTTTTTTTTAAAGACAATTAAACCACAAAGTGTAAATACAAAAATCAAAATTACCGAAATTATAAACGTATATATCATACGTCGATCAGATGTTATTCTCGACTGAAAACAATAACACGTACACTGTATTTATATACGCTTGACAATGTTTACATAAAGAGTTATACAGTATCAAGTTCGTTAATAATAGGAAAATACATTGTACTTAGTCTTTGGATATCTTCCTTTTTATTAATACTATTTTGATTGCTTTTTATATAGATCATTTCAGAAATCAGTCTTTTTTCGTAATTGCTTTCAAAATGTAAAATGGATGTATTTTCGCAATCGAACTCATGTTTGTTTTCTAATCGTTGTGTACTGACAACAGACTCTTTATTTTTGTTTATTTTATGTTCATTAACGCGCGTGTGTAACGATCTTTTAGTTTCTCCTATGCATGTAGCAGAACAATTTAGACAATCAAATTTATACACCACATTAGTACGATCCCATTTTTTGGTTATGTCTTTGCTAACCGAATGATCGAAGACAAACTTTTATTCAAAAATGGGATTGTGCAGATGTTATAAGATTTTAACATATTAGATAGACTATTAAAATCTTTGGTAAACGGTAAAGACAATTTTGGTAATTTTTCATAGCAATTTTGGTGCGTATTATATGTATAACCATACTTAAGTATTTTAAATCTAATTTCGATATGTTTTTCTATAAACCACATAGGATAATCATTGTTACGTAAAATCTTCTTTATGAGTTTTATATTGCCTAAGTGAAAATTAGAATCTGAGAGTAAAAACGCCCTATCAGCAAAAAAAGAAAATTATTTTTAACCTAGTTGATAGGGCTTTATTGAACTGCCAGGAACAGAAGAGTAGACAGATCGAAAGTTGGAGGCTTCTTTCGGCTATACTACATCATGAAGTCCAAATCCAAAGTGAAGTACTTACTCGAGTCTGTCGCGGGAGCGCAGACTACATTCAACTATACACCTTTGCCCTTACTTCTCTGTTGTGTTTTCCTATGTGATGTCCTCGGGAAGTGGTAGTTGTGTTGGCTGTCCTCGAGGAGAGTAGAATGATATGAAGACGTGTTGTCTTCTGCAGGAGCTCTTCGCCTAGGGCAAAACAAAATATATTAATAAAGTGTTAAGCAGTATAGGAATGAGGATAGCAATATCGACCTGCCAGGAACAGAGGGAGTAGATAGATGGAAATTTAAGATATTTGTAGAGAATGCAAAGGGATCTTTGGAATAAAAAGTCGAAAAAGCGCATGTGTATTTCCAACTAAGACCCCCTCACCCTCGCTTAAAGTTTACCAGGATTACGAAAACACTACACAATACATGCTGAGGGGTCGTATATCCAATTTCAGATCTACTTAATCAGCCAGTATGGAGGAAATAATTTTTTTTCTTGAAAACTTCTTGGAAAACACACAGAAAATGCAGTATCTTCACACTTGCTGATTATTTAGAACTGAAACCTTATATGTAATCCCTCAGCATGTACAACATAGTGTGTGTAAAGTTTAAGATATTTGTAGAGAATGGAAAGGGATGTTTGGAATGAAAAGTCGAAAAAGCGCATGTGAATTTCCAACTAAGACCTCCTTACCCTCGCTTAAAGTTTACCAGAATTACATATACACTATGCAATACATGCTGAGGGATTGTATATCCAATTTCATATATACTCAATTAGCGAGAATGGAGAAAATAACTTTTTTTTTAAAACTTCTTGAAAAACACACAGGAAATGCAGTATCTCGACTCTTGGTGATTATTTAGAACTGAAACCTAGTATATAATCCCTCAGCATGTACAACATAGTGTGTGTAAAGTTTAAGATATTTGTAGAGAATGGAAAGGGATCTTTGTAATGAAAAGTCTAAAAAGCGCATGTGCATTTCCAACTAAGACCCCCCACCCTCGCTTAAAGTTTACCAGAATTATGCACACACTATGCAATACATGCTGAGGGGTTGTATATCCAATTTCAGATCTACTCAATCAGCCAGTATGGAGTAAATAATTTTTTTCTTGAAAACTTCTTGAAAAACACACCGAAATTGCAGTATCTCTACACTTCCTGATTATTTATAACTGAAACATGGTATATAATCCCTCAGCATGTACAACATAGTGTATGTAAAGTTTAATATATTTGTAGAGACTGGAAAGGGATCTTTAGAATGAAAAGTCGAAAAAGCGCATGTGCATTTCCAACTAAGACCCCATCACCCTCGCTTAAAATTTACCAGAATTACACACGCACAATGCAATACATGATGAGGGGTTGTATATCCAATTTCAGATCTACTCAATCAGCCAGTATGGAGTAAATAATTGTTTTCTTGAAAACTTCTTGAAAAACACACAGAAAATGCAGTATCTCTACACTTGCTGATTATTTATAACTGAAACTTGGTATATGATCCCTCAGCATGTGCAACATAGTGTGTGTAAAGTTTAAGATATTTGTAGAGAATGGAAAGGGATCTTTGGAATGAAAAGTTGAAAAAGCGCATGTGCATTTCCAACTGGGACCTCCTCACCCTCGCTTAAAGATTACCAGAATTACACACACACTATGCAATACATGCTGAGGGATTGTATATCCAATTTCAGATCTACTCAATCAGCCAGTATGGAGGAAATAACTTTTTTCCTTGAAAACTTCTTGAAAAACACATAGAAAATGCAGTATCTCCACACTTCCTGACTATTTAGAAATGAAACTTTGTATGTAATCCCTCAGCATGTACAACATAGTGTGTGTAAAGTTTAAGATATTTGTAGGGAATGGCAAGGGACCTTTTGAATGAATAGTCGAAAAAGCGCATGTACATTTCCAACTAAGACCTCCTCACCCTCGCTTAAAGTTTACCAGAATTACGCACACACTATGCAATAAATGCTGCGGGATTGTATATCCAATTTCAGATCTACTCAATCAGCCAGTATGGAGTAAATAATTGTTTTCTTGAAAACTTCTTGAAAAACACACAGAAAATGCAGTATCTCTACACTTGCTGATTATTTATAACTGAAACTTGGTATATGATCCCTCAGTATGTGCAACATAGTGTGTGTAAAGTTTAAGATATTTGTAGAGAATGGAAAGGGATCTTTGGAATGAAAAGTTGAAAAAGCGCATGTGCATTTCCAACTGGGACCTCCTCACCCGCGCTTAAAGTTAACCAGAATTACACACACAATATGCAATACATGCTGAGGGGTTGTATATCCAATTTCAGATCTACTCAATCAGCCAGTATGGAGGAAATAACTTTTTTTCTTGAAAACTTCTTGAAAAACACACAGAAAATGCAGTATCTTCACACTTGCTGATTATTTAGTACTGAAACCTTATATGGAATCCCCCAGCATGTACAATGTAGTGTGTGTAAAGTTTAAGATATTTGTAGAGAATGGAAAGGGATATTTGGAATGAAAAGTGGAAATAGCGCATTTGCATTTCCAACTAAGACCTCCTCACCCTCGCTTAAAGTTTACCAGAATTACGCACACACTATGCAATACATGCTGAGGGATTGTATATCCAATTTCAGATCAACTCAATCAGCCAGTAGGGAGTAAATAATTTTTTTCTTGAGAACTTCTTGAAAAACACACAGAAAATGCAGTATCTCTACACTTGCTGATTATTTATAACCGAAACTTGGTATATGATCCCTCAGCATGTGCAACATAGTGTGTGTAAAGTTTAAGATATTTGTAGAGAATGGAAAGGTATCTTTGGAATGAAAAGTTGAAAAAGCGCATGTGCATTTCCAACTGGGACCTCCTCACCCTCGCTTAAAGTTAACCAGAATTACACACACAATATGCAATACATGCTGAGGGGTTGTATATCCAATTTCAGATCTACTCAATCAGCCAGTATGGAGGAAATAACTTTTTTTCTTGAAAACTTCTTGAAAAACACACAGAAAATGCAGTATCTTCACACTTGCTGATTATTTAGTACTGAAACCTTATATGGAATCCCTCAGCATGTACAATGTAGTGTGTGTAAAGTTTAAGATATTTGTAGAGAATGGAAAGGGATATTTGGAATGAAAAGTGGAAATAGCGCATTTGCATTTCCAACTAAGACCTCCTCACCCTCGCTTAAAGTTTACCAGAATTACGCACACACTATGCAATACATGCTGAGGGATTGTATATCCAATTTCAGATCAACTCAATCAGCCAGTAGGGAGTAAATAATTTTTTTCTTGAAAACTTCTTGAAAAACACACAGAAAATGCAGTATCTCTACACTTGCTGATTATTTATAACAGAAATTTGGTATATGATCCCTCAGCATGTACAACATAGTTTGTGTAAAGTTTAAGATATTTGTAGAGAATGGAAAAGGATCTTTGGAATGAAAAGTCGAAAAAGCGCATGTGCATTTCCAACTAAGACCTCCTCACCCTTGCTTAAAGTTTACCAGAATTACACACACAGTGTGCAATATATGCTGAAGGATTGTATATCCAATTTCAGATCAACTCAATCAGCCAGTATGGAGTAAATAATTTTTTTCTTGAAAACTTCTTGAAAAACACACAGAAAATGCAGTATCTCTACACTTGCTGATTATTTATAACAGAAAAGTTGTTATATAATCCCTCAGCATGTACAACATAGTGTGTATAAAGTTTAAGCTATTTGTAGAGAATGGAAAGGGATCTTTGTAATGAAAAGTCTAAAAAGCGCATGTGCATTTCCAACTAAGACCCCCTCACCCTCGCTTAAAGTTTACAAGAATTATGCACACACTATGCATTACATGCCGAGGGGTTGTATATCCAATTTCAGATCTACTCAATCAGCCAGTATGGAATAACTAATTTTTTTCTTCAAAACATCTTGAAAAACACATAGAAATTGCAGTATCTCTACACTTCCTGATGATTTATAACTGAAACATGGTATATAATCTCTCAGCATGTACAACATAGTGTGTGTAAAGTTTAAGATATTTGTAGAGAATGGTAGGGGATATTTGGAATGAAAAGTCGAAAAAGCGCATGTACATTTCCAACTAAGACCCCTCACCCTCGCTTAAAGTTTACCAGAATTACACACACACTATGCAATACATGCTGAGGTGTTTTATATCCAATTTCGTATCTACTCAATCAGCCAGTATGGAGTAAAGAATTTTTTCTTGAAAACTTCTTGAAAAACACACAGAAATTGCAGTATCTCTACACTTCCTGATTATTTATAACTGAAACATGGTATATAATCCCTCGGCATGTACAACGTAGTGTGTGTAAAGTTTAAGTTATTTGTAGAGAATGGAAAGGGATCTTTGGAATGAAAAGTCAAAAAAGCGCATGTGCATTTCCAACTAAGACCCCATCACCCTCGCTTAAAGTTTACCAGAATTATGCACACCCTATGCAATACATGCTGAGGGGTTGTATATCCAACTAGTCTCATCTATTCAATAAGCACTCTCTACAAATGGTAATAATTTTTTTCATGACTGTACTAATAATAATAGTGTTGATATTTAAAACTTTCTACGAAAGTGTAAAATAAGGCAAGTATAGAAGTTTTTTCTGTATAATCTATGTATAATCTAAATATAAAACTTTCTACGAAAGTATAAAATAAGGCAAGTATAGACGTTTTTTCTGTATAATATACTCTTCCTCTCTCTCTTCCCCCGCCCTCTCTCACCCTCTCTCCCCCCTCCCCTTTCTTCCTCTCTCTCTCTTAACATCCGTCAAACTCTGTACCAAAAACTTTAATCACAACTTAAATATTTGTTTAATACAATCAACATGTTTAAAAAAAAAATAATTCCTTAAGTACGTTACGTACGTTAATTAAACACAAGAAAGTACTGAAATCAATTATATTGTAGTCAAGTACCCATAACTTAACTTGACTGACATAATACAACTTTTCGTACCTACTCAAAAATATTCAGCTAGCGGGCATGAAGTACTATTTAACACCCAAGAGGCGTAATAGCTCTCATACTCCTACAAAACTTTATAGAACCTACGCACTTTACGTCCGTGTGGGCAAAAATTATTTAAATTATATATAATTCCCCCGCCCTCTCTCACTCTCTCTCCCCCCTCCCCTTTCTTCCTCTCTCTCTCTTAACATCCGTCAAACTCTGTACCAAAAACTTTAATCACAGCTTAAATATTTTTGTTTAATAAACAAAAATAAAAGTAAATCATGATTATGCACACAGTACATGTAGGGATATTATATTTAAACGGTATTTATGGTGGACTTATAGGTATATGCAAAAATCTAGTATTCTACATTTACAAAGCTCACCGGTAAACTGCAAACCGTCGGGCCCGCCAAGTATGTATGGGAGATTGGACGACCACCCCTGCTAGAGCAGCTCTAGACTTCTCGTGTCCTCCCAAGATGCGTAATATTATAGAAATTTCAAAATTGAGAAAAAATAATGAAAAATGGGGATGTGTTGGTAACTATGTAATTTTTTTATATAGGCATTGACTTCGTAAATATCTGATAAAATTCTTATTAATTTTAGAAATAAAAAGAAGGCATAATAGTAATTAATTAATAATTTTCGTCTACCCGGGAGTAAAGTGCGTAGGTTCTATAAAGTGTTGTAGGAATATGTGAGCTATTCCGCTTATTAGGCGTTAAGTAGTACTTTATGCCTGCTGGGTGAATATTTTTGAAGTTACAACGTGGGCGTGAAATGTAATTTTACACGCAAGGTACTAAAAGTTCTATTATCTCAGTCAAGTTAACTTATGGGTATACTTGACTACAATAAATTGATTTCAGTACTTTCTTGTGTTTAATTTGTATAGAAGAATGAACAAATTAGAATAATATATTTCTGAGATCAGTCATATAGTTGTTTCGGAGAGTTGTTTGCATTACTTGACTATCGGTAATTGATTTCACAACTTTCGTTGATTGATTTGCAATGAAGAATTTGAATCTACATACATATAATTTGTTCAGTATACATTTACTCGACGAAGTAAAAGATAGTTATATATAATTTAAATAATTTTTGCCCACACGGACGTAAAGTGCGTAGGTTCTATAAAGTTTTGTAGGAGTATGAGAGCTATTACGCCTCTTGGGTGTTAAATAGTACTTCATGCCCGCTAGCTGAATATTTTTGAGTAGGTACGAAAAGTTGTATTATGTCAGTCAAGTTAAGTTATGGGTACTTGACTACAATATAATTGATTTCAGTACTTTCTTGTGTTTAATTAACGTACGTAACGTACTTAAGGAATTATTTTTTTTTTTTAACATGTTGATTGTATTAAACAAAAATATTTAAGCTGTGATTAAAGTTTTTGGTACAGAGTTTGACGGATGTTAAGAGAGAGAGAAAGAAAGGGGCGGGGGAGAGAGGGTGAGAGAGGGCGGGGAATTATATATAATTTAAATAATTTTTGCCCACACGGACGTAAAGTGCGTAGGTTCTATAAAGTTTTGTAGGAGTATGAGAGCTATTACGCCTCTTGGGTGTTAAATAGTACTTCATGCCCGCTAGCTGAATATTTTTGAGTAGGTACGAAAAGTTGTATTATGTCAGTCAAGTTAAGTTATGGGTACTTGACTACAATATAATTGATTTCAGTACTTTCTTGTGTTTAATTAACGTACGTAACGTACTTAAGGAATTATTTTTTTTTTTAAACATGTTGATTGTATTAAACAAATATTTAAGTTGTGATTAAAGTTTTTGGTACAGAGTTTGACGGATGTTAAGAGAGAGAGAGTAAGAAAGGGGAGGGGGGAGAGATGATGAGAGAGGGCGGGGTGAGAGAGAGAGGAAGAGTATATTATACAGAAAAAACGTCTATACTTGCCTTATTTTATACTTTCGTAGAAAGTTTTATATTTAGATTATACATAGATTATACAGAAAAAACTTCTATACTTGCCTTATTTTACACTTTCGTAGAAAGTTTTAAATATCAACACTATTATTATTAGTACAGTCATGAAAAAAATTATTACCATCTGTAGAGAGTGCTTATTGAATAGATGAGACTAGAAAAAATAAAAGGACTAGACACATTGTGTTGTTACATTAATAATACTATTTGTTTTGCTGATTGTTTTAAAAAAATATTTAGGGTTTCATTAATAATGTAATAAAATAATTTTAAGAAATGTAGTAAAATAAAAAATAATTATATATTAATATATATATATATATATATATATATATATATATATATATATATATATATATATATATATATATATATACCTCCTACTTAAATTCAATTATTTGATAGTATATAGTACCCTTACGTAACAGCACCTGATACTAAGTTTTTTCTCAAAACACTCTTATGCATCGATTTGCTCTTGTTTTTTTGCAAATTATAAAATTATAATTACTTTGTTCTTCTTCATTGTGCACGGATTCAATACCACTGACATTCAATGATTTATTATATTATAAAATAAATACATTGTAACTAGCCACACTACTCCAACACAATCCGCTAGCAAATTAAAATATTGGTTGCAGATAAAAAAGTAGCCATTACAGTAATTTATATATTATGGTTTCATATACGGTAATTCACAGAACAGATAGCTACTCTGAAACATTTGGCGCCCATCACCATAAGCCAATCACTATATAATAATTACATTATATTTTCAACTCTTAGATTCGTTGAAATTTTAACTAGAAACCAGTTGAATTAATAACCAATCAGACACATCTTGCAAAATTAAACACAAAAGTTTATGAACTAAGAATCATTAAGAGAAAAAAGCTTTCTCCATTCTTTTAAAATATAAAACATCTTGAAACATCTTGAATTTCTGATAATAAAAGCTTTCTTAACATTCTTGTATACTTTTTGAAATAATTAGCTGAATCTTGTGTAGAAAAATATTTACTGAGAACTCCTCTGAAACATTTTGACGTCTCCCACTGTGAGAAAATTATAAAATTAGATTAACTGAGCACTTTTATCCATAGACATTTTCACAATATTTACTGAGAACTCTTCTGAAACATTTTGACGTCTCCCACCATGAGAAAATTATAAAATTTGATTAATTAACTGAGCACTTTTATTCACAACAATAACACATCATTTTTTCTTTTTTCTCTATTTTATTGTTCACTTAACATAATCTTTTAATTGATGTTTAAGTAAATAAATATGCACAGCGCCAATATCAACAAAGTTTCTTGAAGTATAGACAAAAAATGTTTTTTTTTAACCAAGGCTCTGACCAATATTTTAAATTCTGATTTTAAGTAGAGGTTAGAAATTTTGTTATCAACACTTCATTTAACACATCATACCGATACTTTATTTTATTTATAGGCACCCATTGCCATAAGCCAATCACTATATAATTACATTATATTCGACACTTAGATTCGTTTAAATTTTAACTAGAAACCACTTGAATTAATAAGCAATCAGATACATCTTGCAAAATTAAAAACAAAAGTTTATGAACTAAGAATCATTGGGAAAAGAAAGCTTTCTCGACATTCTTTTATAGTAGAAACTCATGATTGCCACACATCTTGTATCAGTTTATGAACTAAGAATTTCTGATAATAAAAGCTTCCGTAACATTCTTGTATACTTTTTGAAATAATTATCTGAATCTTGTGTAGAAAAATTACTGAGATCTCCTCTGAAACATTTTGACGTCTCCCACCGTGAGAAAATTATAAAATTAGATTAACTGAGCACTTTTATCTGTAGACATTTTCACAATATTTACTGAGAACTCTTCTGAAACATTTTGACGTCTCCCACCATGAGAAAATTATAAAATTTGATTAATTAACTGAGCACTTTTATTCACAACAATAACACTTCTTTTTTCTGTATTTTAATGTTCACTTGATTTCTTTTTTCTGTATTTTAATGGTCACTTGACATAATCTTTTAATTGATGTTTAAGTAAATAAATATATGTACAACAGCACAGTGCCAATATCAACAAAGTTTCTTGAAGTATAGATCAGCTACTCTTCTTTATTTTTTATATTTTGATATATCGTAATCAAATTTCGATGACTGCACAAATCTTATTTATAATCTGTAAAAAATAATCACACAAAGTATCAATTTAAAAAAAATTATTTGATTATATCTAACATTTTCTTTAATACTTATCTATAAAATAACTCTTCTTTATTTCTTATATTTTGATATATCGAAATCAAATTTCGATGACTGCACAAAAATCTTACTTATAATCTATAAAAAATAATCACACAAAGTATCAATTTCAAAAAAATTATTTGATTATATCTAACATTTCTTTATAATACTTATCTATAAAATATATATCTAAAATCATTTGCCCCTTTAATACAAGTAGATAAAAGTAGATAAAAAATCTTCTGATTTGAATCTTATTTTTGAAATATATGACATGTATATTTATTATAATTATATATTAAGAGATTGAGATTTGTAGTAAGCAAGGTTAGGTAGTCAGAATCTATATATATATATATATATATATATATATATATATATATATTTATTCTGACTACCTAACCTTGCTTACTACAAATCTCAATCTCATATATATATATAATATAACACTGAAACAGGAAACCGGAAGTGGGAAGAAAAAATGATCTGATCCTGAAACATGGAGCAATTTAAGAATCGGAAACCAGACATAAAAAATTTCACTATTTAATAATTTCTAATACGAGAGCATCTTTTTACATGAAATTTTTTGTCCAGCATAGTATAACAACATAGCACCTAGTTATAATAGTTTATAATGGAAAAATGCGAGATTGAAAATTGCAGTGAATATTTCAAAAACTCGGGCACCCATTTCAATGTATATGTAGCGCGCTCGACCCTCAGGCTTCTTCTATACTTGCCTCCGGTGCGCTCCCGCGCTCCTTGATTTCAGATCTACTCAATCAGCCAGTATGGAGTAAATAATTTTTTTCTTGAAAACTTCTTGAAAAACACACAGAAATTGCAGTATCTCTACACTTCCTGATTATTTATAACTGAAACATGGTATATAATCCCTCAGCATGTACAACATAGTGTGTGTAAAGTTTAAGTTATTTGTAGAGAATGGAAAGGGATCATTGGAATGAAAAGTCGAAGAAGCGCATGTGCATTTCCAACTCAGACCCCATCACCCTCGCTTAAAGTTTACCAGAATTACACACACACTATGCAATACATGCTGAGGGGTTGTATATCCAATTTCGTATCTACTCAATCAGCCAGTATGGAGTAAATAATTTTTTTCTTGAAAACTTCTTAAAAAATACACAGAAATGCAGTATCTTCACACTTGCTGATTATTTAGAACTGAAACCCTGTATGTAATCCTTTAGCATGTACAACATAGTTTCTGTAAAGTTTAAGATATTTGTAGAGAATGGCAAGGGACCTTTGGAATGAATAGTCGAAAAAGCGCATGTACATTTCCAACTAAGACCTCCCCACCCTCGCTTAAAGTTTACCAGAATTACGCACACACTATGCAATACATGCCGAGGGATTGTATATCCAATTTCAGATCTACTCAATCAGCCAGTATGGAGTAAATAATTTTTTTCTTGAAAACTTCTTGAAAAACACACAGAAAATGCAGTATCTCTACACTTGCTGATTATCTATAACTGAAAGTTGGTATATGATCCCTCAGCATGTACAACATAGTGTGTGTAAAGTTTAAGATATTTGTAGAGAATGGAAAGGGATCTTTGGAATGAAAAGTCGAAAAAGCGCATGTGCATTTCCAACTAGGACCTCCTCACCCTCGCTTAAAGTTTACCAGAATTACACACACACTATGCAATACATGCTGAGGGGTTGTATATCCAATTTCAGATCTACTCAATCAGCCGGTATGGAGGAAATAACTTTTTTTCTTCAAAACTTCTTGAAAAACACACAGAAAATGCAGTATCTTCACCCTTACTGATTATGTAGAACTGAAACCTTATATGGAATCACTCAGCATGTGCAACATAGTGTGTGTAAAGTTTAAGATATTTGTAGAGAATGGAAAGGGATCTTTGGAATGAAAAGTCGAAACAGCGCATGTGCATTTCCACATAAGACCTCCTCACCCTCGCTTAAACTTTACCAGAATTACATTCACACTATGCAATACATGCAGTGGGATTGTATATCCAATTTCAGATCTACTCAATTAGCCAGTATGGAGAAAATATTTTTTTTTTTAAAACTTCTTGAAAGACACACAGAAAATGGAGTATCTCCAGTCTTGCTGATTATTTAGAACTGAAACCTAGTATATAATACCTCAGCATGTACAACATAGTGTGTGTAAAGTTTAAGATATTTGTAGAGAACCGAAAGGGATCTTTGGAATGAATAGTCGAAAAAACGCATGTACATTTCCAACTAAGACCTCCTCACCCTCGCTTAAAGTTTACCAGTATTACGTACACACTATGCAATACATGCTGAGGGATTGTGTATCCAATTTCTGATCTACTCATTCAGCCAGTATGGAGTAAATAATTTTTTCTTCAAAACTTCTTGAAAAACCCACAGAAACTGCTGTATCTCTACACTTGCTGATTATTTCTAACTGAAATTTGGTATATAATCCCTCAGCATGTTCAACATAGTGTGTGTAAAGTTTAAGCTATTTGTAGAGAATGGAAAGGGATCTTTGTAATGAAAAGTCAAAAAGCGCATATGCATTTCCAACTAAGACCTCCTCACCCTCGCTTAAAGTTTACCAGAATTACGCACACTCTATGCAATACATGCTGAGGGGTTGTATATCGAATTTCAGATCTACTCAATCAGCCAGTATGGAGGAAATAACTTTTTCTTGAAAACTTCTTGAAAAACACACAGAAAATGCAGTATCTCTACACTTCCTAATTATTTATAACTGAAACCTTATATGGAATCCCTCAGCATGTACAACATAGTGTGTGTAAAGTTTAAGATATTTGTAGAGAATGGAAAGGGATCTTTGGAATGAAAAGTCGAAACAGCGCATGTGCATTTCCACATAAGACCTCCTCACCCTCGCTTAAACTTTACCAGAATTACATTCACACTATGCAATACATGCAGTGGGATTGTATATCCAATTTCAGATCTACTCAATTAGCCAGTATGGAGAAAATATTTTTTTTTTTAAAACTTCTTGAAAGACACACAGAAAATGGAGTATCTCCAGTCTTGCTGATTATTTAGAACTGAAACCTAGTATATAATACCTCAGCATGTACAACATAGTGTGTGTAAAGTTTAAGATATTTGTAGAGAACCGAAAGGGATCTTTGGAATGAATAGTCGAAAAAACGCATGTACATTTCCAACTAAGACCTCCTCACCCTCGCTTAAAGTTTACCAGTATTACGTACACACTATGCAATACATGCTGAGGGATTGTGTATCCAATTTCTGATCTACTCATTCAGCCAGTATGGAGTAAATAATTTTTTTCTTCAAAACTTCTTGAAAAACCCACAGAAACTGCTGTATCTCTACACTTGCTGATTATTTCTAACTGAAATTTGGTATATAATCCCTCAGCATGTTCAACATAGTGTGTGTAAAGTTTAAGCTATTTGTAGAGAATGGAAAGGGATCTTTGTAATGAAAAGTCAAAAAGCGCATATGCATTTCCAACTAAGACCTCCTCACCCTCGCTTAAAGTTTACCAGAATTACGCACACTCTATGCAATACATGCTGAGGGGTTGTATATCGAATTTCAGATCTACTCAATCAGCCAGTATGGAGGAAATAACTTTTTTCTTGAAAACTTCTTGAAAAACACACAGAAAATGCAGTATCTCTACACTTCCTAATTATTTATAACTGAAACCTTATATGGAATCCCTCAGCATGTACAACATAGTGTGTGTAAAGTTTAAGATATTTGTAGAGAATGGAAAGGGATCTTTGGAATGAAAAGTCGAAAAAGCGCATGTGCATTTCCAACTAGGACCTCCTCACCCTCGCTTAAAGTTTACCAGAATTATACACACACACTATGCAATACATGCTGAGGGGTTGTATATCCAATTACAGATCTACTCAATCAGCCAGTATGGAGGAAATAACTTTTTTCTTGAAAACTTCTTGAAAAACACACAGAAATTGCAGTATCTCTACACTTGCTGATTATTTAGAACTGAAACATGGTATGTAATCTCTCAGCATGTACAACAAAGTGTGTGTAATGTTTAAGATATTTGTAGAGAATGGAAAGGGATATTTGGAATGAAAAGTCGAAAAAGCGCATGTGCATTTCTAACTAAGACCCCCTCAGCCTCGCTTAAAGTTTACCAGAATTACATTCACACTATGCAATACATGCAGAGGGATTGCATAGCCAATTTCGTATCTACTCAATCAGCCAGTATGGAGTAAATAATTTTTTTCTTGAAAACTTCTTAAAAAATACACAGAAATGCAGTATCTTCACACTTGCTGATTATTTAGAACTGAAACCTTGTATGTAATCCCTTAGCATGTACAACATAGTTTCTGCAAAGTTTAAGATATTTGTAGAGAATGGAAAGGGATCTTTGGAATGAAAAGTCGAAAAAGCGCATGTGCATTTCCAACTAAGACCTCCTCACCCTCGCTTAAAGTTTACCAGAATTACATTCACACCATACAATACATGCAGAGGGATTGCATAGCCAATTTAAGATATACTCAATTAGCCAGTATGGAGAAAATAACTTTTTTTTAACTTCTTGAAAAACACACAGAAAATGGATTATCTCCACTCTTGCTGATTATTTAGAACTGAAACCTAGTATATAACCCTTACCATGTACAACATAGTGTGTGTAAAGTTTAAGATATTTGTAGAGAATGGCAAGGGACCTTTGGAATGAATAGTCGAAAAAGCGCATGTACATTTCCAACTATGACCTCCTCACCCTCGCTTAAAGTTTACCAGAATTACGCACACACTATGCAATACATGCTGAGGGATTGTATATCCAATTTCAGATCTACTCAATTAGCCAGTATGGAGTAAATAATTTTTTTCTTGAAAACTTCTTGAAAAATACACAGAAAATGCAGTGTCTCTACACTTGCTGATTATTTATAACTGAAAGTTGGTATATGATCCCTCAGCATGTACAACATAGTGTGTGTAAAGTTTAAGATATTTGTAGAGAATGGAAAGGGATCTTTGGAATGAAAAGTCGAAAAAGCGCATGTGCATTTCCACATAAGACCTCCTCACCCTTGCTTAAACTTTACCAGAATTACATTCACACTATGCAATACATGCAGTGGGATTGTATATCCAATTTCAGATCTACTCAATTAGCCAGTATGGAGAAAATATTTTTTTTTTTAAACTTCTTGAAAGACACACAGAAAATGGAGTATCTCCAGTCTTGCTGATTATTTAGAACTGAAACCTAGTATATAATACCTCAGCATGTACAACATAGTGTGTGTAAAGTTTAAGATATTTGTAGAGAATGGAAAGGGATCTTTGGAATGAATAGTCGAAAAAGCGCTTGTACATTTCCAACTAAGACCTCCTTACCCTCGCTTAAAGTTTACCAGAATTACACACACACTATGCAAATAGTTCATACATATTATGGCATGGGCCGTACCACTGAATTTTGTTAGAGCATCAAATAGAACATTATATATATCTATTTTCAATAATATTAAACTTACACAATAAGCGATACCTAATTATGAATCAATAATAAATTAAGCTATAGAGGTTAATTACTATAAAGCTGTCAAAATGAAATCATGCTACCGACTCATAATTTCATTAATAATTAGGTATCGCCTATTGTGTAAACCTAATGTTATTGAAAATAGATATTTATAATGTTCTATTTGATGCTCTAACAAAATTCATACATGCTGAGGGGTTGTATATCCAATTTCAGATCTACTCACTCAGGCAGTATGGAGAAAATAACTTTTTTCTTGAAAACTTCTTGAAAAACACACAGAAAATGCAGTATCTCTACACTTGCTGATTATTTAGAACTGAAACCTTATATGGAATCCCTCAGCATGTACAACATAGTGTGTGTAAAGTTTAAGATATTTGTAGAGAATGGGAAGGGATCTTTGGAATGAAAAGTCGAAAAAGCGCATGTGCATTTCCAACTAGGACCTCCTCACCCTCTCTTAAGGTTTACCAGAATTACACACACACTATGCAATACATGCTGAGGGGTTGTATATCCAATTTCAGATCTACTCAATCAGCCAGTATGGAGGAAATAACTTTTTGTTGAAAACTTCTTGAAAAACACACAGAAATTGCAGTATCTCTACACTTGCTGATTATTTAGATCTGAAACCTTATATGGAATCCCTCAGCATGTACAACATAGTGTGTGTAAAGCTTAAGATATTTGTAGAGAATGGGAAGGGATCTTTGGAATGAAAAGTCGAAAAAGCGCATGTGCATTTCCAACTAGGACCTCCTCACCCTCGCTTAAGGTTTACCAGAATTACACACATACTATGCAATACATGCTGAGGGGTTGTATATCCAATTTCAGATCTACTCAATCAGCCAGTATGGAGTAAATAATTTTTTCTTGAAAACTTCTTGAAAAACACACAGAAAATGCAGTGTCTCTACACTTGCTGATTATTTATAACTGAAAGTTGGTATATATGATCCCTCAGCATGTACAACATAGTGTGTGTAAAGTTTAAGATATTTGTAGAGAATGGAAAGGGATCTTTGGAATGAAAAGTCGAAAAAGCGCATGTGCATTTCCACATAAGACCTCCTCACTCTTGCTTAAACTTTACCAGAATTACATTCACACTATGCAATACATGCAGTGGGATTGTATATCCAATTTCAGATCTACTCAATTAGCCAGTAGGGAGAAAATATTTTTTTTTTTTTTAAACTTCTTGAAAGACACACAGAAAATGGAGTATCTCCAGTCTTGCTGATTATTTAGAACTGAAACCTAGTATATAATACCTCAGCATGTACAACATAGTGTGTGTAAAGTTTAAGATATTTGTAGAGAATGGAAAGGGATCTTTGGAATGAATAGTCGAAAAAGCGCTTGTACATTTCCAACTAAGACCTCCTTACCCTCGCTTAAAGTTTACCAGAATTACACACACACACTATGCAATACATGCTGAGGGGTTGTATATCCAATTTCAGATCTACTCACTCAGGCAGTATGGAGGAAATAACTTTTTCTTGAAAACTTCTTGAAAAACACACAGAAATTGCAGTATCTCTACACTTGCTGATTATTTAGAACTGAAACCTTATATGGAATCCCTCAGCATGTACAACATAGTGTGTGTAAAGTTTAAGATATTTGTAGAGAATGGGAAGGGATCTTTGGAATGAAAAGTCGAAAAAGCGCATGTGCATTTCCAACTAGGACCTCCTCACCCTCTCTTAAGGTTTACCAGAATTACACACACACTATGCAATACATGCTGAGGGGTTGTATATCCAATTTCAGATCTACTCAATCAGCCAGTATGGAGGAAATAACTTTTTTGTTGAAAACTTCTTGAAAAACACACAGAAATTGCAGTATCTCTACACTTGCTGATTATTTAGAACTGAAACCTTATATGGAATCCCTCAGCATGTACAACATAGTGTGTGTAAAGTTTAAGATATTTGTAGAGAATGGAAGGGATCTTTGGAATGAAAAGTCGAAAAAGCGCACGTGCATTTCCAACTAGGACCTCCTCACCCTCTCTTAAGGTTTACCAGAATTACACACACACTATGCAATACATGCTGAGGGGTTGTATATCCAATTTCAGATCTACTCAATCAGCCAGTATGGAGGAAATAACTTTTTGTTGAAAACTTCTTGAAAAACACACAGAAATTGCAGTATCTCTACACTTGCTGATTATTTAGAACTGAAACCTTATATGGAATCCCTCAGCATGTACAACATAGTGTGTGTAAAGCTTAAGATATTTGTAGAGAATGGGAAGGGATCTTTGGAATGAAAAGTCGAAAAAGCGCATGTGCATTTCCAACTAGGACCTCCTCACCCTCGCTTAAGGTTTACCAGAATTACACACATACTATGCAATACATGCTGAGGGGTTGTATATCCAATTTCAGATCTACTCAATCAGCCAGTATGGAGTAAATAATTTTTTCTTGAAAACTTCTTGAAAAACACACAGAAAATGCAGTGTCTCTACACTTGCTGATTATTTATAACTGAAAGTTGGTATATGATCCCTCAGCATGTACAACATAGTGTGTGTAAAGTTTAAGATATTTGTAGAGAATGGAAAGGGATCTTTGGAATGAAAAGTCGAAAAAGCGCATGTGCATTTCTACATAAGACCTCCTCACTCTTGCTTAAACTTTACCAGAATTACATTCACACTATGCAATACATGCAGTGGGATTGTATATCCAATTTCAGATCTACTCAATTAGCCAGTAGGGAGAAAATATTTTTTTTTTTTTAAACTTCTTGAAAGACACACAGAAAATGGAGTATCTCCAGTCTTGCTGATTATTTAGAACTGAAACCTAGTATATAATACCTCAGCATGTACAACATAGTGTGTGTAAAGTTTAAGATATTTGTAGAGAATGGAAAGGGATCTTTGGAATGAATAGTCGAAAAAGCGCTTGTACATTTCCAACTAAGACCTCCTTACCCTCGCTTAAAGTTTACCAGAATTACACACACACACTATGCAATACATGCTGAGGGGTTGTATATCCAATTTCAGATCTACTCACTCAGGCAGTATGGAGGAAATAACTTTTTTCTTGAAAACTTCTTGAAAAACACACAGAAATTGCAGTATCTCTACACTTGCTGATTATTTAGAACTGAAACCTTATATGGAATCCCTCAGCATGTACAACATAGTGTGTGTAAAGTTTAAGATATTTGTAGAGAATGGGAAGGGATCTTTGGAATGAAAAGTCGAAAAAGCGCATGTGCATTTCCAACTAGGACCTCCTCACCCTCTCTTAAGGTTTACCAGAATTACACACACACTATGCAATACATGCTGAGGGGTTGTATATCCAATTTCAGATCTACTCAATCAGGCAGTATGCAGGAAATAACTTTTTGTTGAAAACTTCTTGAAAAACACACAGAAATTGCAGTATCTCTACACTTGCTGATTATTTAGAACTGAAACCTTATATGGAATCCCTCAGCATGTACAACATAGTGTGTGTAAAGCTTAAGATATTTGTAGAGAATGGGAAGGGATCTTTGGAATGAAAAGTCGAAAAAGCGCATGTGCATTTCCAACTAGGACCTCCTCACCCTCGCTTAAGGTTTACCAGAATTACACACATACTATGCAATACATGCTGAGGGGTTGTATATCCAATTTCAGATCTACTCAATCAGCCAGTATGGAGTAAATAATTTTTTTCTTGAAAACTTCTTGAAAAACACACAGAAAATGCAGTGTCTCTACACTTGCTGATTATTTATAACTGAAAGTTGGTATATGATCCCTCAGCATGTACAACATAGTGTGTGTAAAGTTTAAGATATTTGTAGAGAATGGAAAGGGATCTTTGGAATGAAAAGTCGAAAAGCGCATGTGCATTTCCACATAAGACCTCCTCACTCTTGCTTAAACTTTACCAGAATTACATTCACACTATGCAATACATGCAGTGGGATTGTATATCCAATTTCAGATCTACTCAATTAGCCAGTAGGGAGAAAATATTTTTTTTTTTTTTAAACTTCTTGAAAGACACACAGAAAATGGAGTATCTCTAGTCTTGCTGATTATTTAGAACTGAAACCTAGTATATAATACCTCAGCATGTACAACATAGTGTGTGTAAAGTTTAAGATATTTGTAGAGAATGGAAAGGGATCTTTGGAATGAATAGTCGAAAAAGCGCTTGTACATTTCCAACTAAGACCTCCTTACCCTCGCTTAAAGTTTACCAGAATTACACACACACACTATGCAATACATGCTGAGGGGTTGTATATCCAATTTCAGATCTACTCACTCAGGCAGTATGGAGGAAATAACTTTTTTCTTGAAAACTTCTTGAAAAACACACAGAAATTGCAGTATCTCTACACTTGCTGATTATTTAGAACTGAAACCTTATATGGAATCCCTCAGCATGTTCAACATAGTGTGTGTAAAGTTTAAGCTATTTGTAGAGAATGGAAAGGGATCTTTGTAATGAAAAGTCAAAAAGCGCATATGCATTTCCAACTAAGACCTCCTCACCCTCGCTTAAAGTTTACCAGAATTATACACACACACTATGCAATACATGCTGAGGGGTTGTATATCCAATTACAGATCTACTCAATCAGCCAGTATGGAGGAAATAACTTTTTTCTTGAAAACTTCTTGAAAAACACACAGAAATTGCAGTATCTCTACACTTGCTGATTATTTAGAACTGAAACATGGTATGTAATCTCTCAGCATGTACAACAAAGTGTGTGTAATGTTTAAGATATTTGTAGAGAATGGAAAGGGATATTTGGAATGAAAAGTCGAAAAAGCGCATGTGCATTTCTAACTAAGACCCCCTCAGCCTCGCTTAAAGTTTACCAGAATTACATTCACACTATGCAATACATGCAGAGGGATTGCATAGCCAATTTCGTATCTACTCAATCAGCCAGTATGGAGTAAATAATTTTTTTCTTGAAAACTTCTTTAAACATACACAGAAATGCAGTATCTTCACACTTGCTGATTATTTAGAACTGAAACCTTGTATGTAATCCCTTAGCATGTACAACATAGTTTCTGCAAAGTTTAAGATATTTGTAGAGAATGGAAAGGGATCTTTGGAATGAAAAGTCGAAAAAGCGCATGTGCATTTCCAACTAAGACCTCCTCACCCTCGCTTAAAGTTTACCAGAATTACATTCACACCATACAATACATGCAGAGGGATTGCATAGCCAATTTAAGATATACTCAATTAGCCAGTATGGAGAAAATAACTTTTTTTTTAACTTCTTGAAAAACACACAGAAAATGGATTATCTCCACTCTTGCTGATTATTTAGAACTGAAACCTAGTATATAACCCTTACCATGTACAACATAGTGTGTGTAAAGTTTAAGATATTTGTAGAGAATGGCAAGGGACCTTTGGAATGAATAGTCGAAAAAGCGCATGTACATTTCCAACTATGACCTCCTCACCCTCGCTTAAAGTTTACCAGAATTACGCACACACTATGCAATACATGCTGAGGGATTGTATATCCAATTTCAGATCTACTCAATTAGCCAGTATGGAGTAAATAATTTTTTTCTTGAAAACTTCTTGAAAAATACACAGAAAATGCAGTGTCTCTACACTTGCTGATTATTTATAACTGAAAGTTGGTATATGATCCCTCAGCATGTACAACATAGTGTGTGTAAAGTTTAAGATATTTGTAGAGAATGGAAAGGGATCTTTGGAATGAAAAGTCGAAAAAGCGCATGTGCATTTCCACATAAGACCTCCTCACCCTTGCTTAAACTTTACCAGAATTACATTCACACTATGCAATACATGCAGTGGGATTGTATATCCAATTTCAGATCTACTCAATTAGCCAGTATGGAGAAAATATTTTTTTTTTTTTTTTAAACTTCTTGAAAGACACACAGAAAATGGAGTATCTCCAGTCTTGCTGATTATTTAGAACTGAAACCTAGTATATAATACCTCAGCATGTACAACATAGTGTGTGTAAAGTTTAAGATATTTGTAGAGAATGGAAAGGGATCTTTGGAATGAATAGTCGAAAAAGCGCTTGTACATTTCCAACTAAGACCTCCTTACCCTCGCTTAAAGTTTACCAGAATTACACACACACTATGCAAATAGTTCATACATATTATGGCATGGGCCGTACCACTGAATTTTGTTAGAGCATCAAATAGAACATTATATATATCTATTTTCAATAATATTAAACTTACACAATAAGCGATACCTAATTATGAATCAATAATAAATTAAGCTATAGAGGTTAATTACTATAAAGCTGTCAAAATGAAATCATGCTACCGACTCATAATTTCATTAATAATTAGGTATCGCCTATTGTGTAAACCTAATGTTATTGAAAATAGATATTTATAATGTTCTATTTGATGCTCTAACAAAATTCATACATGCTGAGGGGTTGTATATCCAATTTCAGATCTACTCACTCAGGCAGTATGGAGAAAATAACTTTTTTCTTGAAAACTTCTTGAAAAACACACAGAAAATGCAGTATCTCTACACTTGCTGATTATTTAGAACTGAAACCTTATATGGAATCCCTCAGCATGTACAACATAGTGTGTGTAAAGTTTAAGATATTTGTAGAGAATGGGAAGGGATCTTTGGAATGAAAAGTCGAAAAAGCGCATGTGCATTTCCAACTAGGACCTCCTCACCCTCTCTTAAGGTTTACCAGAATTACACACACACTATGCAATACATGCTGAGGGGTTGTATATCCAATTTCAGATCTACTCAATCAGCCAGTATGGAGGAAATAACTTTTTTGTTGAAAACTTCTTGAAAAACACACAGAAATTGCAGTATCTCTACACTTGCTGATTATTTAGATCTGAAACCTTATATGGAATCCCTCAGCATGTACAACATAGTGTGTGTAAAGCTTAAGATATTTGTAGAGAATGGGAAGGGATCTTTGGAATGAAAAGTCGAAAAAGCGCATGTGCATTTCCAACTAGGACCTCCTCACCCTCGCTTAAGGTTTACCAGAATTACACACATACTATGCAATACATGCTGAGGGGTTGTATATCCAATTTCAGATCTACTCAATCAGCCAGTATGGAGTAAATAATTTTTTTCTTGAAAACTTCTTGAAAAACACACAGAAAATGCAGTGTCTCTACACTTGCTGATTATTTATAACTGAAAGTTGGTATATGATCCCTCAGCATGTACAACATAGTGTGTGTAAAGTTTAAGATATTTGTAGAGAATGGAAAGGGATCTTTGGAATGAAAAGTCGAAAAAGCGCATGTGCATTTCCACATAAGACCTCCTCACTCTTGCTTAAACTTTACCAGAATTACATTCACACTATGCAATACATGCAGTGGGATTGTATATCCAATTTCAGATCTACTCAATTAGCCAGTAGGGAGAAAATATTTTTTTTTTTTTAAACTTCTTGAAAGACACACAGAAAATGGAGTATCTCCAGTCTTGCTGATTATTTAGAACTGAAACCTAGTATATAATACCTCAGCATGTACAACATAGTGTGTGTAAAGTTTAAGATATTTGTAGAGAATGGAAAGGGATCTTTGGAATGAATAGTCGAAAAAGCGCTTGTACATTTCCAACTAAGACCTCCTTACCCTCGCTTAAAGTTTACCAGAATTACACACACACACTATGCAATACATGCTGAGGGGTTGTATATCCAATTTCAGATCTACTCACTCAGGCAGTATGGAGGAAATAACTTTTTTCTTGAAAACTTCTTGAAAAACACACAGAAATTGCAGTATCTCTACACTTGCTGATTATTTAGAACTGAAACCTTATATGGAATCCCTCAGCATGTACAACATAGTGTGTGTAAAGTTTAAGATATTTGTAGAGAATGGGAAGGGATCTTTGGAATGAAAAGTCGAAAAAGCGCATGTGCATTTCCAACTAGGACCTCCTCACCCTCTCTTAAGGTTTACCAGAATTACACACACACTATGCAATACATGCTGAGGGGTTGTATATCCAATTTCAGATCTACTCAATCAGCCAGTATGGAGGAAATAACTTTTTTGTTGAAAACTTCTTGAAAAACACACAGAAATTGCAGTATCTCTACACTTGCTGATTATTTAGAACTGAAACCTTATATGGAATCCCTCAGCATGTACAACATAGTGTGTGTAAAGTTTAAGATATTTGTAGAGAATGGGAAGGGATCTTTGGAATGAAAAGTCGAAAAAGCGCACGTGCATTTCCAACTAGGACCTCCTCACCCTCTCTTAAGGTTTACCAGAATTACACACACACTATGCAATACATGCTGAGGGGTTGTATATCCAATTTCAGATCTACTCAATCAGCCAGTATGGAGGAAATAACTTTTTTGTTGAAAACTTCTTGAAAAACACACAGAAATTGCAGTATCTCTACACTTGCTGATTATTTAGAACTGAAACCTTATATGGAATCCCTGAGCATGTACAACATAGTGTGTGTAAAGCTTAAGATATTTGTAGAGAATGGGAAGGGATCTTTGGAATGAAAAGTCGAAAAAGCGCATGTGCATTTCCAACTAGGACCTCCTCACCCTCGCTTAAGGTTTACCAGAATTACACACATACTATGCAATACATGCTGAGGGGTTGTATATCCAATTTCAGATCTACTCAATCAGCCAGTATGGAGTAAATAATTTTTTTCTTGAAAACTTCTTGAAAAACACACAGAAAATGCAGTGTCTCTACACTTGCTGATTATTTATAACTGAAAGTTGGTATATGATCCCTCAGCATGTACAACATAGTGTGTGTAAAGTTTAAGATATTTGTAGAGAATGGAAAGGGATCTTTGGAATGAAAAGTCGAAAAAGCGCATGTGCATTTCCACATAAGACCTCCTCACTCTTGCTTAAACTTTACCAGAATTACATTCACACTATGCAATACATGCAGTGGGATTGTATATCCAATTTCAGATCTACTCAATTAGCCAGTAGGGAGAAAATATTTTTTTTTTTTTAAACTTCTTGAAAGACACACAGAAAATGGAGTATCTCCAGTCTTGCTGATTATTTAGAACTGAAACCTAGTATATAATACCTCAGCATGTACAACATAGTGTGTGTAAAGTTTAAGATATTTGTAGAGAATGGAAAGGGATCTTTGGAATGAATAGTCGAAAAAGCGCTTGTACATTTCCAACTAAGACCTCCTTACCCTCGCTTAAAGTTTACCAGAATTACACACACACACTATGCAATACATGCTGAGGGGTTGTATATCCAATTTCAGATCTACTCACTCAGGCAGTATGGAGGAAATAACTTTTTTCTTGAAAACTTCTTGAAAAACACACAGAAATTGCAGTATCTCTACACTTGCTGATTATTTAGAACTGAAACCTTATATGGAATCCCTCAGCATGTACAACATAGTGTGTGTAAAGTTTAAGATATTTGTAGAGAATGGGAAGGGATCTTTGGAATGAAAAGTCGAAAAAGCGCATGTGCATTTCCAACTAGGACCTCCTCACCCTCTCTTAAGGTTTACCAGAATTACACACACACTATGCAATACATGCTGAGGGGTTGTATATCCAATTTCAGATCTACTCAATCAGCCAGTATGGAGGAAATAACTTTTTTGTTGAAAACTTCTTGAAAAACACACAGAAATTGCAGTATCTCTACACTTGCTGATTATTTAGAACTGAAACCTTATATGGAATCCCTCAGCATGTACAACATAGTGTGTGTAAAGCTTAAGATATTTGTAGAGAATGGGAAGGGATCTTTGGAATGAAAAGTCGAAAAAGCGCATGTGCATTTCCAACTAGGACCTCCTCACCCTCGCTTAAGGTTTACCAGAATTACACACATACTATGCAATACATGCTGAGGGGTTGTATATCCAATTTCAGATCTACTCAATCAGCCAGTATGGAGTAAATAATTTTTTCTTGAAAACTTCTTGAAAAACACACAGAAAATGCAGTGTCTCTACACTTGCTGATTATTTATAACTGAAAGTTGGTATATGATCCCTCAGCATGTACAACATAGTGTGTGTAAAGTTTAAGATATTTGTAGAGAATGGAAAGGGATCTTTGGAATGAAAAGTCGAAAAAGCGCATGTGCATTTCCACATAAGACCTCCTCACTCTTGCTTAAACTTTACCAGAATTACATTCACACTATGCAATACATGCAGTGGGATTGTATATCCAATTTCAGATCTACTCAATTAGCCAGTAGGGAGAAAATATTTTTTTTTTTTTTTAAACTTCTTGAAAGACACACAGAAAATGGAGTATCTCCAGTCTTGCTGATTATTTAGAACTGAAACCTAGTATATAATACCTCAGCATGTACAACATAGTGTGTGTAAAGTTTAAGATATTTGTAGAGAATGGAAAGGGATCTTTGGAATGAATAGTCGAAAAAGCGCTTGTACATTTCCAACTAAGACCTCCTTACCCTCGCTTAAAGTTTACCAGAATTACACACACACACTATGCAATACATGCTGAGGGGTTGTATATCCAATTTCAGATCTACTCACTCAGGCAGTATGGAGGAAATAACTTTTTTCTTGAAAACTTCTTGAAAAACACACAGAAATTGCAGTATCTCTACACTTGCTGATTATTTAGAACTGAAACCTTATATGGAATCCCTCAGCATGTTCAACATAGTGTGTGTAAAGTTTAAGCTATTTGTAGAGAATGGAAAGGGATCTTTGTAATGAAAAGTCAAAAAGCGCATATGCATTTCCAACTAAGACCTCCTCACCCTCGCTTAAAGTTTACCAGAATTACGCACACTCTATGCAATACATGCTGAGGGGTTGTATATCGAATTTCAGATCTACTCAATCAGCCAGTATGGAGGAAATAACTTTTTCTTGAAAACTTCTTGAAAAACACACAGAAAATGCAGTATCTCTACACTTCCTAATTATTTATAACTGAAACCTTATATGGAATCCCTCAGCATGTACAACATAGTGTGTGTAAAGTTTAAGATATTTGTAGAGAATGGAAAGGGATCTTTGGAATGAAAAGTCGAAACAGCGCATGTGCATTTCCACATAAGACCTCCTCACCCTCGCTTAAACTTTACCAGAATTACATTCACACTATGCAATACATGCAGTGGGATTGTATATCCAATTTCAGATCTACTCAATTAGCCAGTATGGAGAAAATATTTTTTTTTTTAAAACTTCTTGAAAGACACACCGAAAATGGAGTATCTCCAGTCTTGCTGATTATTTAGAACTGAAACCTAGTATATAATACCTCAGCATGTACAACATAGTGTGTGTAAAGTTTAAGATATTTGTAGAGAACCGAAAGGGATCTTTGGAATGAATAGTCGAAAAAACGCATGTACATTTCCAACTAAGACCTCCTCACCCTCGCTTAAAGTTTACCAGTATTACGTACACACTATGCAATACATGCTGAGGGATTGTGTATCCAATTTCTGATCTACTCATTCAGCCAGTATGGAGTAAATAATTTTTTTCTTCAAAACTTCTTGAAAAACCCACAGAAACTGCTGTATCTCTACACTTGCTGATTATTTCTAACTGAAATTTGGTATATAATCCCTCAGCATGTTCAACATAGTGTGTGTAAAGTTTAAGCTATTTGTAGAGAATGGAAAGGGATCTTTGTAATGAAAAGTCAAAAAGCGCATATGCATTTCCAACTAAGACCTCCTCACCCTCGCTTAAAGTTTACCAGAATTACGCACACTCTATGCAATACATGCTGAGGGGTTGTATATCGAATTTCAGATCTACTCAATCAGCCAGTATGGAGGAAATAACTTTTTTCTTGAAAACTTCTTGAAAAACACACAGAAAATGCAGTATCTCTACACTTCCTAATTATTTATAACTGAAACCTTATATGGAATCCCTCAGCATGTACAACATAGTGTGTGTAAGGTTTAAGATATTTGTAGAGAATGGAAAGGGATCTTTGGAATGAAAAGTCGAAAAAGCGCATGTGCATTTCCAACTAGGACCTCCTCACCCTCGCTTAAAGTTTACCAGAATTATACACACACACTATGCAATACATGCTGAGGGGTTGTATATCCAATTACAGATCTACTCAATCAGCCAGTATGGAGGATATAACTCTTTTTTTGAAAACTTCTTGAAAAACACACAGAAATTGCAGTATCTCTACACTTGCTGATTATTTAGAACTGAAACCTTATATGGAATCCCTCAGCATGTACAACATAGTGTGTGTAAAGTTTAAGATATTTGTTGAGAATGGAAAGGGATCTTTGGAATGAAAATTCCAAAAAGCGCATGTGCATTTCCAACTAAGACCTCCTCACCCTCGCTTAAAGTTTACCAGAATTGCGCACACACTATGCAATACATGCTGAGGGGTTGTATATCCAATTTCAGATCTACTCAATCATCCAGTATGGAGGAAATAACTTTTTTCTTGAAAACTTCTTGAAAAACACACAGAAATTGCAGTATCTCTACACTTGCTGATTATTTAGAACTGAAACATGGTATGTAATCTCTCAGCATGTACAACAAAGTGTGTGTAATGTTTAAGATATTTGTAGAGAATGGAAAGGGATATTTGGAATGAAAAGTCGAAAAAGCGCATGTGCATTTCCAACTAAGACCCCCTCAGCCTCGCTCAAAGTTTACCAGAATTACATTCACACTATGCAATACATGCAGAGGGATTGCATAGCCAATTTCGTATCTACTCAATCAGCCAGTATGGAGTAAATAATTTTTTTCTTGAAAACTTCTTAAAAAATACACAGAAATGCAGTATCTTCACACTTGCTGATTATTTAGAACTGAAACCTTGTATGTAATCCCTTAGCATGTACAACATAGTTTCTGCAAAGTTTAAGATATTTGTAGAGAATGGAAAGGGATCTTTGGAATGAAAAGTCGAAAAAGCGCATGTGCATTTCCAACTAAGACCTCCTCACCCTCGCTTAAAGTTTACCAGAATTACATTCACACCATACAATACATGCAGAGGGATTGCATAGCCAATTTAAGATATACTCAATTAGCCAGTATGGAGAAAATAACTTTTTTTTTAACTTCTTGAAAAACACACAGAAAATGGATTATCTCCACTCTTGCTGATTATTTAGAACTGAAACCTAGTATATAACCCTTACCATGTACAACATAGTGTGTGTAAAGTTTAAGATATTTGTAGAGAATGGCAAGGGACCTTTGGAATGAATAGTCGAAAAAGCGCATGTACATTTCCAACTATGACCTCCTCACCCTCGCTTAAAGTTTACCAGAATTACGCACACACTATGCAATACATGCTGAGGGATTGTATATCCAATTTCAGATCTACTCAATTAGCCAGTATGGAGTAAATAATTTTTTTCTTGAAAACTTCTTGAAAAATACACAGAAAATGCAGTGTCTCTACACTTGCTGATTATTTATAACTGAAAGTTGGTATATGATCCCTCAGCATGTACAACATAGTGTGTGTAAAGTTTAAGATATTTGTAGAGAATGGAAAGGGATCTTTGGAATGAAAAGTCGAAAAAGCGCATGTGCATTTCCACATAAGACCTCCTCACCCTTGCTTAAACTTTACCAGAATTACATTCACACTATGCAATACATGCAGTGGGATTGTATATCCAATTTCAGATCTACTCAATTAGCCAGTATGGAGAAAATATTTTTTTTTTTTAAACTTCTTGAAAGACACACAGAAAATGGAGTATCTCCAGTCTTGCTGATTATTTAGAACTGAAACCTAGTATATAATACCTCAGCATGTACAACATAGTGTGTGTAAAGTTTAAGATATTTGTAGAGAATGGAAAGGGATCTTTGGAATGAATAGTCGAAAAAGCGCTTGTACATTTCCAACTAAGACCTCCTTACCCTCGCTTAAAGTTTACCAGAATTACACACACACACTATGCAATACATGCTGAGGGGTTGTATATCCAATTTCAGATCTACTCACTCAGGCAGTATGGAGGAAATAACTTTTTTCTTGAAAACTTCTTGAAAAACACACAGAAATTGCAGTATCTCTACACTTGCTGATTATTTAGAACTGAAACCTTATATGGAATCCCTCAGCATGTTCAACATAGTGTGTGTAAAGTTTAAGCTATTTGTAGAGAATGGAAAGGGATCTTTGTAATGAAAAGTCAAAAAGCGCATATGCATTTCCAACTAAGACCTCCTCACCCTCGCTTAAAGTTTACCAGAATTACGCACACTCTATGCAATACATGCTGAGGGGTTGTATATCGAATTTCAGATCTACTCAATCAGCCAGTATGGAGGAAATAACTTTTTTCTTGAAAACTTCTTGAAAAACACACAGAAAATGCAGTATCTCTACACTTCCTAATTATTTATAACTGAAACCTTATATGGAATCCCTCAGCATGTACAACATAGTGTGTGTAAAGTTTAAGATATTTGTAGAGAATGGAAAGGGATCTTTGGAATGAAAAGTCGAAACAGCGCATGTGCATTTCCACATAAGACCTCCTCACCCTCGCTTAAACTTTACCAGAATTACATTCACACTATGCAATACATGCAGTGGGATTGTATATCCAATTTCAGATCTACTCAATTAGCCAGTATGGAGAAAATATTTTTTTTTTTAAAACTTCTTGAAAGACACACAGAAAATGGAGTATCTCCAGTCTTGCTGATTATTTAGAACTGAAACCTAGTATATAATACCTCAGCATGTACAACATAGTGTGTGTAAAGTTTAAGATATTTGTAGAGAACCGAAAGGGATCTTTGGAATGAATAGTCGAAAAAACGCATGTACATTTCCAACTAAGACCTCCTCACCCTCGCTTAAAGTTTACCAGTATTACGTACACACTATGCAATACATGCTGAGGGATTGTGTATCCAATTTCTGATCTACTCATTCAGCCAGTATGGAGTAAATAATTTTTTTCTTCAAAACTTCTTGAAAAACCCACAGAAACTGCTGTATCTCTACACTTGCTGATTATTTCTAACTGAAATTTGGTATATAATCCCTCAGCATGTTCAACATAGTGTGTGTAAAGTTTAAGCTATTTGTAGAGAATGGAAAGGGATCTTTGTAATGAAAAGTCAAAAAGCGCATATGCATTTCCAACTAAGACCTCCTCACCCTCGCTTAAAGTTTACCAGAATTACGCACACTCTATGCAATACATGCTGAGGGGTTGTATATCGAATTTCAGATCTACTCAATCAGCCAGTATGGAGGAAATAACTTTTTCTTGAAAACTTCTTGAAAAACACACAGAAAATGCAGTATCTCTACACTTCCTAATTATTTATAACTGAAACCTTATATGGAATCCCTCAGCATGTACAACATAGTGTGTGTAAAGTTTAAGATATTTGTAGAGAATGGAAAGGGATCTTTGGAATGAAAAGTCGAAAAAGCGCATGTGCATTTCCAACTAGGACCTCCTCACCCTCGCTTAAAGTTTACCAGAATTATACACACACACTATGCAATACATGCTGAGGGGTTGTATATCCAATTACAGATCTACTCAATCAGCCAGTATGGAGGAAATAACTTTTTTCTTGAAAACTTCTTGAAAAACACACAGAAATTGCAGTATCTCTACACTTGCTGATTATTTAGAACTGAAACCTTATATGGAATCCCTCAGCATGTACAACATAGTGTGTGTAAAGTTTAAGATATTTGTTGAGAATGGAAAGGGATCTTTGGAATGAAAATTCCAAAAAGCGCATGTGCATTTCCAACTAAGACCTCCTCACCCTCGCTTAAAGTTTACCAGAATTGCGCACACACTATGCAATACATGCTGAGGGGTTGTATATCCAATTTCAGATCTACTCAATCATCCAGTATGGAGGAAATAACTTTTTTCTTGAAAACTTCTTGAAAAACACACAGAAATTGCAGTATCTCTACACTTGCTGATTATTTAGAACTGAAACATGGTATGTAATCTCTCAGCATGTACAACAAAGTGTGTGTAATGTTTAAGATATTTGTAGAGAATGGAAAGGGATATTTGGAATGAAAAGTCGAAAAAGCGCATGTGCATTTCCAACTAAGACCCCCTCAGCCTCGCTTAAAGTTTACCAGAATTACATTCACACTATGCAATACATGCAGAGGGATTGCATAGCCAATTTCGTATCTACTCAATCAGCCAGTATGGAGTAAATAATTTTTTTCTTGAAAACTTCTTAAAAAATACACAGAAATGCAGTATCTTCACACTTGCTGATTATTTAGAACTGAAACCTTGTATGTAATCCCTTAGCATGTACAACATAGTTTCTGCAAAGTTTAAGATATTTGTAGAGAATGGAAAGGGATCTTTGGAATGAAAAGTCGAAAAAGCGCATGTGCATTTCCAACTAAGACCTCCTCACCCTCGCTTAAAGTTTACCAGAATTACATTCACACCATACAATACATGCAGAGGGATTGCATAGCCAATTTAAGATATACTCAATTAGCCAGTATGGAGAAAATAACTTTTTTTTTAACTTCTTGAAAAACACACAGAAAATGGATTATCTCCACTCTTGCTGATTATTTAGAACTGAAACCTAGTATATAACCCTTACCATGTACAACATAGTGTGTGTAAAGTTTAAGATATTTGTAGAGAATGGCAAGGGACCTTTGGAATGAATAGTCGAAAAAGCGCATGTACATTTCCAACTATGACCTCCTCACCCTCGCTTAAAGTTTACCAGAATTACGCACACACTATGCAATACATGCTGAGGGATTGTATATCCAATTTCAGATCTACTCAATTAGCCAGTATGGAGTAAATAATTTTTTTCTTGAAAACTTCTTGAAAAATACACAGAAAATGCAGTGTCTCTACACTTGCTGATTATTTATAACTGAAAGTTGGTATATGATCCCTCAGCATGTACAACATAGTGTGTAAAGTTTAAGATATTTGTAGAGAATGGAAAGGGATCTTTGGAATGAAAAGTCGAAAAAGCGCATGTGCATTTCCACATAAGACCTCCTCACCCTTGCTTAAACTTTACCAGAATTACATTCACACTATGCAATACATGCAGTGGGATTGTATATCCAATTTCAGATCTACTCAATTAGCCAGTATGGAGAAAATATTTTTTTTTTTTAAACTTCTTGAAAGACACACAGAAAATGGAGTATCTCCAGTCTTGCTGATTATTTAGAACTGAAACCTAGTATATAATACCTCAGCATGTACAACATAGTGTGTGTAAAGTTTAAGATATTTGTAGAGAATGGAAAGGGATCTTTGGAATGAATAGTCGAAAAAGCGCTTGTACATTTCCAACTAAGACCTCCTTACCCTCGCTTAAAGTTTACCAGAATTACACACACACTATGCAAATAGTTCATACATATTATGGCATGGGCCGTACCACTGAATTTTGTTAGAGCATCAAATAGAACATTATATATATCTATTTTCAATAATATTAAACTTACACAATAAGCGATACCTAATTATGAATCAATAATAAATTAAGCTATAGAGGTTAATTACTATAAAGCTGTCAAAATGAAATCATGCTACCGACTCATAATTTCATTAATAATTAGGTATCGCCTATTGTGTAAACCTAATGTTATTGAAAATAGATATTTATAATGTTCTATTTGATGCTCTAACAAAATTCATACATGCTGAGGGGTTGTATATCCAATTTCAGATCTACTCACTCAGGCAGTATGGAGAAAATAACTTTTTTCTTGAAAACTTCTTGAAAAACACACAGAAAATGCAGTATCTCTACACTTGCTGATTATTTAGAACTGAAACCTTATATGGAATCCCTCAGCATGTACAACATAGTGTGTGTAAAGTTTAAGATATTTGTAGAGAATGGGAAGGGATCTTTGGAATGAAAAGTCGAAAAAGCGCATGTGCATTTCCAACTAGGACCTCCTCACCCTCTCTTAAGGTTTACCAGAATTACACACACACTATGCAATACATGCTGAGGGGTTGTATATCCAATTTCAGATCTACTCAATCAGCCAGTATGGAGGAAATAACTTTTTTGTTGAAAACTTCTTGAAAAACACACAGAAATTGCAGTATCTCTACACTTGCTGATTATTTAGAACTGAAACCTTATATGGAATCCCTCAGCATGTACAACATAGTGTGTGTAAAGCTTAAGATATTTGTAGAGAATGGGAAGGGATCTTTGGAATGAAAAGTCGAAAAAGCGCATGTGCATTTCCAACTAGGACCTCCTCACCCTCGCTTAAGGTTTACCAGAATTACACACATACTATGCAATACATGCTGAGGGGTTGTATATCCAATTTCAGATCTACTCAATCAGCCAGTATGGAGTAAATAATTTTTTTCTTGAAAACTTCTTGAAAAACACACAGAAAATGCAGTGTCTCTACACTTGCTGATTATTTATAACTGAAAGTTGGTATATGATCCCTCAGCATGTACAACATAGTGTGTGTAAAGTTTAAGATATTTGTAGAGAATGGAAAGGGATCTTTGGAATGAAAAGTCGAAAAAGCGCATGTGCATTTCCACATAAGACCTCCTCACTCTTGCTTAAACTTTACCAGAATTACATTCACACTATGCAATACATGCAGTGGGATTGTATATCCAATTTCAGATCTACTCAATTAGCCAGTAGGGAGAAAATATTTTTTTTTTTTTAAACTTCTTGAAAGACACACAGAAAATGGAGTATCTCCAGTCTTGCTGATTATTTAGAACTGAAACCTTATATGGAATCCCTCAGCATGTACAACATAGTGTGTGTAAAGTTTAAGATATTTGTAGAGAATGGAAAGGGATCTTTGGAATGAAAAGTCGAAAAAGCGCATGTGCATTTGCAACTAAGACCTCCTCACCCTCGCTTAAAGTTTACCAGAATTGCGCACACACTATGCAATACATGCTGAGGGGTTGTATATCCAATTTCATATCTACTCAATCAGCCAGTATGGAGTAAAGAATTTTTTTCATGAAAACTTCTTGAGAAACACACAGAAATTGCAGTATCTCTACACTTCCTGATTATTTATAACTGAAACATGGTATATCATCTCTCAGCATGTACAACATAGTGTGTGTAAAGTTTAAGATATTTGTAGAGAATGGAAAGGGATCTTTGGAATGAAAAGTCGAAAAAGCGCATGTGCATTTGCAACTAAGACCTCCTCACAGTCGCTTAAAGTTTACCAGAATTGCGCACACACTATGCAATACATGCTGAGGGATTGTATATCCAATTTCAGATCTACTCAATTAACCAGTATGGAGAAAATAACTTTTTTTTTTTAAACTTCTTGAAAAACACACAGAAAATGCAGTATCTCTACACTTGCTGATTATTTAGAACTGAAACCTTATATGGAATCCCTCAGCATGTACAACATAGTGTGTGTAAAGTTTAAGATATTTGTAGAGAATGGAAAGGGATCTTTGGAATGAAAAGTCGAAAAAGCGCATATGCATTTCCAACTAAGACCTCCTCATCCTCGCTTAAAGTTTACCTGAAATACGCACACACTATGCAATACATGCTGAGGGGTTGTATATCCAATTTCAGATCTACTCAATGAGCCAGTATGGAGTAAATAATTTTTTTCTTGAAAACTTCTTGAAAAACACACAGAAATTGCAGTATCTCTACACTTGCTGATTATTTATAACTGAATCATGGTATATAATCCCTCAGCATGTACAACATAGTGTGTGTAAAGTTTAAGATATTTGTAGAGAATGGAAAGGGATCTTTGGAATGAAAAGTCGAAAAAGCGCTTGTGCATTTCCAACTAAGACCTCCTCACCCTCGCTTAAAGTTTACCAGAATTACACACACACTATGCAATACACGCTGAGGGGTTGTATATCCAATTTCAGATCTACTCAATCAGCCAGTATGGAAGAAATAACTTTTTTCTTGAAAACTTCTTGAAAAACACACAGAAAATCCAGTATCTCTACACTTGCTGATTATTTAGAACTGAAACCTTATATGGAATCCCTCAGCATGTACAACATAGTGTGTGTAAAGTTTAAGATATTTGTAGAGAATGGAAAGGGATCTTTGGAATGAAAAGTCGAAAAAGCGCATGTGCATTTGCAACTAAGACCTCCTCACCCTCGCTTAAAGTTTACCAGAATTGCGCACACACTATGCAATACATGCTGAGGGGTTGTATATCCAATTTCATATCTACTCAATCAGCCAGTATGGAGTAAAGAATTTTTTTCATGAAAACTTCTTGAGAAACACACAGAAATTGCAGTATCTCTACACTTCCTGATTATTTATAACTGAATCATGGTATATCATCTCTCAGCATGTACAACATAGTGTGTGTAAAGTTTAAGATATTTGTAGAGAATGGAAAGGGATCTTTGGAATGAAAAGTCGAAAAAGCGCATGTGCATTTGCAACTAAGACCTCCTCACAGTCGCTTAAAGTTTACCAGAATTGCGCACACACTATGCAATACATGCTGAGGGGTTGTATATCCAATTTCAGATCTACTCAATTAACCAGTATGGAGAAAATAACTTTTTTTTTTTAAACTTCTTGAAAAACACACAGAAAATGCAGTATCTCTACACTTGCTGATTATTTAGAACTGAAACCTTATATGGAATCCCTCAGCATGTACAACATAGTGTGTGTAAAGTTTAAGATATTTGTAGAGAATGGAAAGGGATCTTTGGAATGAAAAGTCGAAAAAGCGCATATGCATTTCCAACTAAGACCTCCTCATCCTCGCTTAAAGTTTACCAGAAATACGCACACACTATGCAATACATGCTGAGGGGTTGTATATCCAATTTCAGATCTACTCAATGAGCCAGTATGGAGTAAATAATTTTTTTCTTGAAAACTTCTTGAAAAACACACAGAAATTGCAGTATCTCTACACTTGCTGATTATTTATAACTGAATCATGGTATATAATCCCTCAGCATGTACAACATAGTGTGTGTAAAGTTTAAGATATTTGTAGAGAATGGAAAGGGATCTTTGGAATGAAAAGTCGAAAAAGCGCTTGTGCATTTCCAACTAAGACCTCCTCACCCTCGCTTAAAGTTTACCAGAATTACACACACACTATGCAATACACGCTGAGGGGTTGTATATCCAATTTCAGATCTACTCAATCAGCCAGTATGGAAGAAATAACTTTTTTCTTGAAAACTTCTTGAAAAACACACAGAAATGGCAGTATCTCTACACTTGCTGATTATTTAGAACTGAAACCTTATATGGAATCCCTCAGCATCTACAACATAGTGTGTGTAAAGTTTAAGATATTTGTAGAGAATGGAAAGGGATCTTTGGAATGAGAAGTCGAAAAAGCGCATGTTCATTTACAACTAAGACCCCCTCACCCTCGCTTAAATTTTACCAGAATTACACACACACTGTGCAATACATGCTGAGGGGTTGTATATCCAATTTCATATCTACTCAATCAGCCAGTATGAAGTAAATAATTTTTTTCTTGAAAACTTCTTAAAAAATACACAGAAATGCAGTATCTCTACACTTGCTGATTATTTATAACTGAAATTTGGTATATAATCCCTCAGCATGTACAACATAGTGTGTGTAAAGTTTAAGATATTTGTAGAGAATGGAAAGGGATCTTTGGAGTGAAAAGTCATAAGAAGCGCATCAAATCTACAATTACATCTACATTTATTATAAGTTGGTTCAGACATATAAGGTACGTCTTGAACTTCAGTACTCTCGTTCAAATAAATAAATAAATAAATTAACTTTCGCATGACTTACTTTTTTGTCTTCTCTTAGAAAAGGTCTTTGTAATATAGGCAAGTGAGGTTTTGGTTCTGCAGCGCGCGGCGCCCGCCTCGTGGCCTCGTGGTTGTGCTCCGCACGCAGTGTGTCTGTGAGCCCGCGTAAAAAAAGTTGAGATCACAAAAAGATCGCTTTAAGATATGTCTCGATTATGGCACTATTTAGTACTTTTTATGATGAAAAGTCTCAACGAATAATCAAGATGATTTTAATATTTTTTTAATCATCGCTACACTCGGCATTTTTAAGATGGTTTTAAGACATACGAAATTCATTATTTAATATCATTTTAAGATAAATTTGAGATGCATTTGAAAATTTGAAATGGATTTGAGACGAATTCGAGACGAGCTTTCGTACTGAATTTAAGATGATTTTTAGATTTTTTAATATGATGATAAGATTAACTTGAGACAAATTTTTATGACAACTTTAAGATGTCTGATAAATGAATTAATTCAAAAATTTTTAAATTTATTAAAAAATTTTTTTAATCGACTCTTTAAAACCCGATTAACGGGTTTATACCAAAAGCAAGGCAAGCATTGAAGTTTAGACTCTTGTTAAAGAGTAATTTAAAGGCTGAATCTCTTGGACTTATATACTTTCGGCGTTTGAATGTGTTTAGGGGTGCACCGATCGATGCGCCGCGTAGCGGCGGCTAGCGACAACCATGAGTTCGGTTACTTCCGATCGGTTGTTAGCGTCGTTAGACGCTACGCGGCGCATCGATCGGGGCACCCCTAAACACATTGAAACGCCGAGAGTATATAAGTCCGAGAGATTCAGCCTTTAAATCACTCTTTAACAAGAGTCTAAGCTTCAAAGCTTGCGTTGCTTTTGGTATAAACCCCTTAATCGGGCTTAAAGAAATGATTAACAAATTTTTTTTTTAATTTTGGAATCAATTCATTTTCAGACATCTTAAAGTTGTCATAAAAGTTTGTCTCAAGTTAATATTATCATCTTAAAAAATCTCAAAATCATCTTAAATTCAGTACGAAAGCTTGTCTCGCATTCGTCTCAAATTCATTTCAAAATTATCTCATATTTATCTTAAAATGATATTAAATAATGAATTTCGTATATCTGAAAACCATCTTAAAAATGCTTTCAAAGGCCGAATGTAGCGCTGATTAAAAGAATATTAAAATCATCTTGATTATTCGTTGAGACTTTTCATCTTAAAAAGTATTAAATAGTGCCATAATCGAGACATATCTTAAAGCGATCTTTTCGTGATCTCAACTTTTTTTACGCGGGAATTAAAGGAATGGCTCAACTTACGTCGCAAGCAGAGAGTAGTTACTCATCAACTGAATTTCCTCAAAAGCTGCGAAGGATTCAACTTAACACCTAGCCACATACACAACAGAATATAGAAATTAAAAAACTTTACATTCCGAAGTAAGTCTTGTAGAACCAAATTATCAATTGACGCTGAAAAGATTGCCAAAAATTGCTTAAACTAGAAATTAGGGATAGTAGTTTTCAAAAAAATGCATTAGAACTCGCTACTCATCGTGTATTTATTGAGATTAAAAATTTAAACATTGATTTTCACATTAAAAAAAATTTTTTAATTTAAGCAATATTAATATCAAAACTTTGGATAAAAACCTTAAACACCGTTTCAACATAAAACTTCATTTGATCAAAAAGAGATGTAACTACCATGATTGCCGCATACATATAAATATTGAAAAATGTTTTAAAAATGTTTCTAATACACATATTCCGACCGATGTCGCTGAAATTGTTTCTCTGGGTCGCAATTTCGCATTTACACAACACAACATGCATAAATCGATTGTTTTTAACACCATAAAAAACGTAGAATCAATGTTTGTTTCCTCGCAACTCAATACCGATGACAACAGTAAAATTAGACAAGACATTGTGAAAGCTATAAAGTTTCAAAATAATTGTAAACAACCAACGAAACATAGTGACTTATCTTTACTTAAGAAAATCAAAACCGCTCAAAAATTTATTAACGATAATAAAAATATATTCTTTACACAATCTGATAAAGGCAATGTTACCGTGTGCTTAGAAAAATCTGACTATGTAGAAAAAATGAATAGTTTATTGAATGATAATAAGGTGTTCAGAGAAATAAAAAGAAAACCGTTAAATACATTACAAAATAATATCTATAGGATTCTGAAAAATCTGAATGATAACAACTTTCTAAAACAAAAATATCATAATATACGACTTATGCAGACAAACACATCTCTTGCTAAATGTTATGGATTACCAAAAATCCATAAACCAAAACTATCCTTTAGACCGATAATTTCAACTGTGAACAGCCCTACACATTTCTTAGCAAAAATAATTTATGAAAACCTCAAAACATGTTTCCCTCTTTCTAAATCACATATAGATAACAGTTTTGATCTAATTAATAAAATTACGAATATAAAAATTCCAGATAACTACACACTGATATCTTTAGATGTGGTTTCACTTTTTATAAATATCTCTGTAGACATTGTTATCCAGAGTTTGGAAAAACGAGCGCAGTATATTCTCAACAATTGTAAAATACCGTTCGGTGATATTATTTCCTGTACCAAATTTTTATTTGAAAATGTATTTTTTACTTTTAATAACAAATATTAACAACAAATTTTTGGGACACCTATGGGTTCTCCAATCTCTCCGTTTTTTGCTGATCTAGTCGTGGAAGATTTAGAAATTGCTTGTTGGAAGAAACTAAAAACTGAATTCAACATAATACCTATGTTCTATTTTCGATATGTTGATGATTCGATTTGTTGTATCAAAAAAGACGATATTCATATATTGAATCAATGTTTTAACAATTTTTATCCCAACCTTAAGTTTACCTATGAAATTGAAATAAATAACAATATTAACTTTTTAGACGTGTCTCTCATTAAATAGTATGGTAATATTATCACTGACTGGTATTCAGATCGATGTCATCTAATAGAACTTTAAACTACTACAGCAACCACCCGATATCATTAAAAAAGAATATAGTTTTTAACTTGATTGATAGAGCTATCCTTTTATCAGATAAACGTTTTCATAATAGAAATATATTGCGGGTTAAAGATATACTTAAAGAGAACTCATATCCACCAGAGTTTATTGACAAACATATAAGATCTAGACTATTTAAAATTCGTTTTCAAAATAAAACAAACAGTCCTGTAAATACTAACCGCCACAACATTAAAGTATCACTTCCATTTTATTCAAAATTTTACAACAATTATTCAAAATTTTTACGGAAACACAATATTGTAACGATCCCAAATATAGTTAATAAACTCTCAAAACTAGTTGTTCTTGGTAAAGATAAAACCAACAAACTCGAGCAAACGAATGTGGTTTGTGAGTTCCCTTGTAAAGATTGCAATGCACGGTACATAGGCGAGACATAACGTGCCCTAAATAAACGAATTGCCGAACATCGCAAGAATAATAATGATGAATAGGTTGTCAATATACATAAAAATAAATATAATCATGAATTTGATTTTGAAGCAGTAACAATTAGAGATATTGAAAATAACTACAATAAAAGACTTATTTCCGAAATGTTATTTATTAACAGTACACCAAATACAATAAACAAAAAAGAAGATACACAGAATCTCAGTAGAGAATACAAATCTATCTTTAAGCTGTTACATAAAAAGTAAAGTATATTCTCGATCTAATTCAAAATTTGTTATTGTTTACGTTTTGGTAGGAAGCCAATATATATATATATATATATATATATATATATATATATATATATATATATATAAGTCATGTTGCTATGTACTTTCACATTACTCGACGAATCGCTGTGCGATAACTTAATTAATTCGTTTCGCATTTTTTTTAAATTTTTTAACCATTGTAAGTTAAGACTAGTGTGAGCTCGTGCTGTTAATTATATTATAATTTTTTTAATAAAGCCTGAAGAGGTCGACAAAGCCGTCGACGAAACGTTGCAACTACTTAACATTGTAGTCTATTTTCTTTCCTGCTCCCAACGGATCTGGTCAGAATTGACCAAAACAATTTTTACAGATGTTATTGTTAGTCGTATCATTACTTTTAAAATCTTTCATGTATGAATCATTTTGCTTTCTTCGTAAAAAAAAATTTCTTAGAATTTCATTAATCAAACTTACATTATTCCGATCGCATTTTTATAAAATTATTAACTTTCTTAGGAAATATAGTTGCTTTTCACAAAATTCTGACAAGTTGATACGAACAATTGTAGACAAACGGATAAGCGGTTATAATTTTAAATTGTATATTTGGTAAAATCTGGATCACTTTAGGGTTATATTCTAGTTGACCAAGAAGTAGGATGGTTTTGCTTCAAACGGAAAAGTTCAGCTGCAATTATAATTCTCTATTGCTGTATTAAATTTGGAAAAATAAGAAGAAATTATGATAGATGTTAATATTGAGTATGTTGTCCATATCCTAAAACAAAAATGTTATGTTATTATTTGTTATAATATTGTCTTTGCTTGTTTTTCATAATTAGTTCAGATATTATTTTGTTCATTTTAATAGCGTTGAAAATTCTTTTATGCTGATCCTTTTGAAATTTATTCATATTTGGTTCTTTAATAGGCCATGTTTTGTCTCCCTTTTTAAACCTTTTTCTGATAGTAAATTTATTCTAGTAATCTTTAAATTTTAATTTTAATCTTGTAAGTTTTGATAATTTCTTAAAATATTTTTTATAATTAGATATCCATTTTAGTTTTCTGACGTTTTTATTAGATTTTACTTTGATAGGATAATTAAAAACTAACTGCAGTTCGTGGACTTTATTAAGATTTGTATTTAGATTGATTATTACGTTATGATCTTGATTACCCAAAGTTTCTTTTAGTTGACTTTTATTCTCATGCTGTTCTTGGTGTTCTTGATTATCAAATATTTTTAGATGATTTTCATTCTCTAAATCTTTTTTACGTTCTTGATTATCAAACCTATCTTTTGATTGATTTTCATTTTTGAAAATTACTTTACTATTATTTAGTAAGTTCTTTAGATTTTTGGTATCATTTATAAAGACTCTTTTGAATGTATTGATGCTATATTCTCTTTTAACGAATTTTCAAGCGAGTTTTGTTGGAATTTAGTTTTCATTTGGTCATCTTCGGATTCAAATGGTTCAGCTAAAGCAAAAGTTATGTCTAAAATGACTTTAAGATCATCATAAAAAGTTACTGTTTCCAAGAAATTATTATCTTCTTTATTATTTTCATTCGAAATATCATTCTTTTGGTTATTTATATCAGATTCATTAAAACCAATTACATTAATTTCATCACAATCCTCATGAGTTTTTATATTAGATTCGTTGAAATTCATTTCTTCATTAGTCTCATAATTTTTTACAGTAGATTCAATAAAATCAATTAAATTTGTTTCCATAATTTTTTTTAATTTCATGATTATTTTTGCAAATTTCTATAAAATTAATTTCATTAGTATTTTCATGATTTTTTATAATTATATTATTATTCTTTGGTTCAACAGTGATTTCATGTATTTTTATGAAAGGTTGGATAATTAAATTGATTTCTTTATCATCATTAATTATTGTAGATTTCTCTATGATATTAGTTTCCTGTTTATTTTTATTTACTTTATTTTCTGTAATTAGTTCATTACCATTATATCTTTCAATATTCGTTGCATTAACTTTGTTTTTCTGAATTTTTGATTCGTTAATTGTTTTTTTTATAACATTATGGTATGATTCATCAGTATTAATACTTGGATATTGTTTGATTTCCTCACATTCTTCAGTAGTATGATCTGGATTTTTACAAAGATCACAATGATTTCCCATTGCATTATATTGCATTTTAAGATTTTTAAGTTTTCTGCAGTTGTCGATATCATGCCCGATTCTTGTGCAATAATCACATTGAATTCATTTTCTATTTACTGTATTGGGTTGTTGATTATTAAAAATCATGTTCCTTGGTTTGTAATTTTGTTGTTGGATGTTATTGAATCCGTTTGTATTCCTTGAATTGCTTTGTGTGTGGTACGTGTATTTGTTTTCTAGACTTCTATAATTTGGGCTAATATTCGTGTAATTGGTATTCATTTTTAAACTTGTATTTCGATCTGGGCAATATGCTGCAGTATTTGTGACCGCCTCGCAAATTTGGAAAATTATTCTATTTCTTAAAATCGCACGCTTGCAATCTGATGCATCGTGGTCTTCTTCCTTACATAACGCGCACCACATTATTTTTTCGTTTATACACGGAAAAGTCATTGGGCACGTTGCAGCCTCTTACAAGCCTTCGGGATAACCAATTGATAAGAGCGCGGTGCTCTCATGCTTTAGACGCACGGCTCACTCACATCGGGCGCACGGCGCGCCCCGCATGAGGCTCCCGCAGCACGAAGATGCCGAGGCTGCGGCAGCTCGCTTTGTGGTGTTACAGCAAGCCGGAGCTAATGGTCGTGCCGTTCTCTTTTTTCGCGAATTTTCACGCATTACTGTTAGTTCAAGATGTTAATTATTTTCTGCAGTAAAAATCTTATCAAACGCTGCACAAATGAGTAGCCGTCGGCTCGTCGCACTGATTATGCGATCATGTACCGCGCTTAAAATTGAGACAGCGGCGCGCCCGCGTATACCCGACTTGCAGCGCGCCAACTCTGCGGATGCGCTGCAAGCCCAAAAGTGAGCGTGATGCAGCACCGAGGTGATGGTGGCGCCGGGCGCTCTTCGCAGAGGCTACGGTGTGCTCAATGACTTTTCCGTGTAGGGCAGTATTTCATCCAGTGCCCGAGTTTATTGCATTTCGTGCATACTGCTGACAAGCAGTCTTTAGTTGAGTGACCCGTGCTTCCGCAATAATCACAATCAAGTTCATATTTCTTTACAACAGGGCATTGAGTAGCTGTATATCCTATGATTTGACAGTATTGGCAATAAACTTTATTTGTTTGGTTAAATGTACACTTATCTACAGAATATCCTCTATGATTACAGCGTTTGCAGAAAAGTTCCATTTTATTTTTAGCATTCTTGCAAAAATATGATATATGATCTTTACTTTTACAAAAAGCACAAACTGCATTAGAGCAAAACAATGCTTCGTGATATTGATCTCGGCAAATTTGACAATGAAATACTTTAGTATAATAATGGTTTTGTTGTTCAAAATTATAAAATATATTAGCTTGATTATTCATCATCGCTTTTTCATTTTATTAAATGTTCGTAATTATTATTGTAGTTTATTTTTGAATTTATCTTTTATTTTGTTTATTATTGTCTTTCTTTCATTTTCTCGTTTGAGTGTTGTTTATCTTTTATATTATAATATTTAAATATTTTTTTCATTTTCTTATTTTATTATATTCCCTTTTGCAATGTAATATTTTATTGTAATCTTGTTTTTGTATGATTCTTCATTGTAATATTCTTACTTTTATTGTAATACTTTTCGTTTGTTTAGTTATTTTTTATTATTATTTTGATTTCCTTATTTTGATTAAAAATGACTCGATTATTTTATACACTGATTATATCTCTCATATGTTTTCTATTTTGTATCGTGTAAATTCTCTATTATTTATTTTCTTTTATTTATTTCTCTTCATTCGTTTCTTATGTTTTATTCTTTATTCTTTTTATTTATGTATCAGTATGGTTAGTAATCTAGTCTTAAGTTTCTTTTCGAAAGCGTTCGTTTGGTTATTTATATCGTCTACTTGCTTTTGCTTCCTCCTAGAGAAAGCTTTGTAATAGTAAAATTTTCAACTTCGTTAGAACTCTCTATAAACATCATTAGAGGTGTTAGAAGTTTGTTTCATATGATTTTAGAAAATGTCTGTATGGATGTGTGTGTGTATGTGTGTGTGTGTGTGTGTATTTATGTATACCGCTTTATTTCCGGATCTACGCGGTCGATTTCAACCATCAGGTTCTCATTTTTTTTGTTTTTTTATTCCGAATTCGGGAAGAAAATAATTTTTGATGATTTACTGATTCGTTTTTGTTTTATTTCAAATTTTTGATTTTCGAAAAATTTATTTTTGATTTTTTTAATGATCGGATTTAAATTTTTGAATCGGATAGGTCGCATTCGAAAGAGCATAAAAAGCCTATAATTTAAAAAAAATGTTGAAAGTATGCGCGCTTCCCGCGTGTGTGTGTGCGAGTATCTATGTATGCGTGAGTACAGGAAGCGCCCTCACTTCACCCTTCGTGCGGCTGTCTCCGCGAGCGCCACTTCTCCCAGAGCGCCGGACCCGAGCGGACGTGTGTGTGCGAGAGAGAGAGAGAGAGAGAGAAAGACTTATTCAATAAACCTCAACGTTCAAATATACTGTGACTCGTTATTTCACCTCATCCTCAACCAACATCCCAACAGGTTATGGGCCCAGGACGTTTGACTGCGCCGAGCCGAGAGGCCCAGGAGGCGACAAAATAAAAAGGTATGAGAGTGAAAATAACCGAGTCATGAGGAAAGGTCCTTTGTCCGCGAGTGACAAAAATCATGACTGCTGCCGCGCCGTGCGTGGAGAGTCGCGTTCGGGAGAAGAAAACTGTCGAGAGTTATAGAATCAGAATAGTATCGAACGCAGCGAAAATACATGCGAAGTATATCGTAAGTCTAGTTAAAAATGTCTGACGCCAACGAAAGCAAACAAAAGTTAAATCTATAAACTGCAACCTGTGCGATACGGGAATTTTGTCTTGCTAGAGGAGTTTGTATATAGAAAAGTGATGCGAAAGTCAAAAGCAAGCGAAGCTCGGAAGTTATACTTAAAAGTGTAATATAGAAAACTAAAACATATAGAGTAAGAATAATTCGAAAGATAAAAGTGAGCGAAGGTCGAAAGTTATAGATAAAAGTGTAAGAATATAGAGTAAGAGTGATTCGGAAGTTATACATAAAAACGTAAAATCGGAAAGCAAAGTATATAGAGTAAGATTAATTCGGAAGCTAAAATTGAAATAACTAAACTGCCTAAGTTCGTGGAATCTCAAATCACGGTATATTGTTTGCGTCGGCCGAGCGTGTTCGAACAAGAGTTTTCGGTTGTTTATACCGGTGACGGGAGGCGGACGCGTTTCTCGGAATCGGCACGTACTTCGCGATGAGTTCTCGCCGGCACGTAAATACAGGCACGATCGCGATCGGAGGGAGCATGTATATATACATATATAAACATGCATGCATTGAAAAACTCAAACCGAAAACTGACTGCGCAGTCTAATTAAATAAATTAAAAGTAAACACGCACAAAATTAAATGTTCACAAACAATTTACCGATAATAATAAATATATGCATATATGATGAAACTGATTTGATCTATTCCATAATAGATGACACTGCCTTCCTGCTATTTTTGAATATCCAGGAGGTTATTCATGAATTTCAAACAAAACACGCGAACGAGCGTATGTGGGTGGAATTGATAGAGAAAGAGATAATATTTATAACTGAAACAGGAGTGTCATATAAACTTGGTACAACTAATTTATATTCAATATGGCTTGTGTTCAGCAAATTGAATGACAATTCTAATCTAACTCTTTTACAGCAAAGCATTTTATAACAGAAGAGGAAGAAAGGTTGCTGAAGAAAGCAATAGGAGAAAGAACAGAAAAGCTGTATTTGCCTTATTGCAAAATTAACAACTTAGAATGTGCCAAAATAAAAGAGAAAGAGCGTGATGAAAAAATAGTGAAAGAGCGTGACGAAGAAAAAGAGAAAGAGCGTGATGAAGTAAAAGCGAAAGAGCGTGACGAAGAAAAAGAGAAAGAGCGTGATGAAGTAAAAGAGAAAGAGCGTGAAGAAGAAAAAGAGAAAGAGCATAATGAAGGAAATGCAAAAGAACTTAATGAACTTGGTAGTCCGCACGCCAGTAAGGGACTACGAGTATGTTTTGAGTACAAGCAACTCACGGAGCACATTGCTGCTCATTGTTCTCAAAGACTGGCAGACGGAATAGCGAAAGCAGCGGCAGCAGAGAAAGTAAAAACATCGAAAGACAGTGTAAAACTAGTGGCAGGCAATATTTCGGTAAGCGAACATCAGAATGAGAAAATAATCACAACATTGGCAGGTAAACCTAAAATTAAAAATATACAAACAATAACCTCTATGAACAAAATTTTCATAAACAGGTATGTAAATGTAATTGAATCTAAACTCTTTGACTCTATTTTGACAGAAATCCAACGCCAGTTGTCAGAAATGGATAAGCGGATGAAGCGAATGGAGTTAACTCAAAAGAAGCTGGCTGACAAGGTTGAGGAAAATCACAACCAAGTATTTGAGTACATGAATAGGGAACTAAACACGATGTGGATCGAATTGAGCGAACAGGTAGAAAAATAATATCTCTGATGATAATGAAGAACAATCATTCAATAAACAAGCGTGTTTAAGTTTCACACAAATGTCTTCTGATAATATTAATAAAACGGAAGTGATTCAGATAGTTAAAGACAAATTGCGAAGGATAAATATAGCGAACGATTCAAATAACGGAAGTTTTATTGTTGTATCGAGAGAATTAACAGAAACATTAAAGTCCGGACTATCGGAAAAAAGATCTGTTTTTAAATGAGATTATAAATTAACTAAACAGACAAAGTTTGAATATTTATTGACTTCTTGACGTCAGAATTAATAGCGAATGATATTTTGTATGTAATCGATGAGACTGTCAAAGCGAATGATAATTTGAGTGAATCAGCGAAAGAAAAACACAAATTTAAGGTACGAGACATTCTGATAAACCACATTGATAATGAATATCATACGAAAGTAATGGATATTAAAGATCCAGTTTTGTTAAATAGAATTAAAGAAATTAAAATGAGTAAAGTCAATACAACTTCTTATACATTAAGGAGACAGTTATATAATATGCATTATAAGCCGGAGAAAGAAAAAGCAATCGAATTTATTGATAAATTTGAAGAAGTTGTTCGCAATTACAATAATCTTTTGGAATTCAAACTTTGTCTGTCGACGAAATTCGTGATGTATTTTATAACGCAGTAGTTGGATCAAACAACAAAATTCAAAGTGTTGACTTCGTGATGAGAAGTACAGCTGATAAACCCCTCAGTGTTGATCAAGCAAAGATGATTCTATTACAGATTGAAAGCGTAAGAACCCAAGCGAAAGACCAGGCGAAAGACAAGCTGCAGCGATGGCGACAAACCTTGAGGTGGACACCACGCCGATCAAGTGTTACAACTACGACGACTTTGGGCACTTGGGAAGGAACTGCCCACATGTCGGCACATGATTGGGAGTCTGCTTTGAGTGCAAGCAATTCACCAACCACATCGCCGCTCAATGTTCTAAAAGACTTGCGAGGGAAGGTCGGAAGAACTCGCAACAAAGGTACGAAAGTAGAGTTTTTCATAACTATAACAGAAATAGAATCGAAAGTAGAGGCACTAAGCGAAAGAATGAAAGGAAGTACGATAATAGCGCTAAGAGATATAGACTAAATAACAATAGCAAAGAAAATCATGAGTACTCAATGACAGAGCGTAAAGGTATAAAGCGAAAGTTAGAAATAGAGAAGAATAGTGCTCTCAATGTCACGAATCTAGAAAGAAAGAAAAATGAGAATGTTTTACTGGCCGAATTTTTAGCAGACACAGGTGCTACTGAACATTTAACGAATTCGAGGCTCATATTTAAAACTTTTAATAAACAAGCGAAAGAAATTAAATGCGCAAACAAAAATGAGTATGCTAATTTAAGATCGGAGGGAGAAGGTCATTTTCAGGGTTATTTTGAGATAGACAAATTGATCAATCAAAAAAAAGGGCCATACTGGGTAATACAATTTGAAATTAACCACAAAGGTAGCGAAAGAGATCAATTAAATGATAAAATTGTAGCGTATGTGACTACTAGGCGTATGAAAAATCAAATAATACTGAAACTGTGAAAGAGAACGAAAGAAATGATCAAAGTGAAAGTTATGTTGAGGGTAGAATAACGAAAGCGTCGAAAATGCTGATTTAGAAAATACTGTGTTAAACCGAAAGTTAAATATTAGCGAAAGTAAAATAAGTGAGCGAAAAGAAAAATTATGATACATACACAGAAACCCAGAACGAACCTTCTACTTATAATAAAGTTATGCTGTGGCACGCAAGAATGAAACATGCGTCATTAAACTACTTGAAGGCAATGCAGCGAAAGTATCCGCATATTAAAGATTTAAATCAAACGGTTTTTGATGACGGAATTCTTGATTGTGAAGTATGTATGATCTTGAAGATAAATCGATTGTGTCTTAAACGAACTCGACTTAGAGCGACAGAGCCCTTGCAAATTGTGCATTCGCATACAATGGGGATGATAAGTCCAGTCACTTATCCAAAGAAATGCAAGTACATTTCGGTGTTTGTAGACGACTATTCTCGCCTTGCCATAGCATACCATATGAATACAAAAGACGAAACTGCGTTCTGTTTCGACTCCTTTGTCAAGAGCGGCCGAAATTTATTAGGGAAAGATGCGAGTGTGCTATTTAAGATCCGATCAAGGGATAGAATTCACTGGCGGTAAAATATCTAAAGTTTTGAGTAAGCTGGGTACGGAATTACAACGTGCCTGTCCTGATACACCTCAGCATAATAAAGTAGCGAAAGTTTTAATCAAACGATACAAAAGAAAGTGCGAACGTTGATAAATGACTCTGGACTACCCGAAAACATGTGGCATTTAGCTCTAGGAGCAGCCGTATACGCTTATAACAGAACTCCACGTGCATCTGTAGATATGTAAATTCCTATTCAAGTGTTCAAGCCTGACTATAGGACTGACTTAATGCAAATAAAACGCTTCGGATGTTTGGCGTACATGAAAATACAGCGAAAGACTGGACCAAAATTCAGATCCATAGGAAAGCGAATGATTCTAGTTGGTTATAAAACGACTGGTTACGTCCTGTTCAGTCAAGATGAAGGCAAGCTGTACGAAAGCAGGGATGTTAGATTTAATGAGAAATTAGTATTTGTTGATAAATACAAAATTAAGGATCTTGAACACTGGGAAAAGGTTGAAACCGAAATAGACACAGACACCTAGTTTACTGAATTTGAAAAGGAAGCGGAAGATGTAGAAACCAAAACAGATGTGAAACGAAGTAGAGGAAGACCACGAAAGAACAAAGCGAACGATGATATACAAATTTTAGACAATGATACACATGCCTTATTGGAAAATATAAATGGTGAACCTGTTACATATAAAGAGGCTGTAAATGGCTCAGACAGACTAAAATGGACGGAAGCTATAGAGAATGAATTAGAATCATTAAACAAAAATCAAGTCTGGAAGCTCGTTGACAGATCCTCGATAAACTAGTATAGGGTGCTAAAGAGTAAGATAGAACCAGATAACAACGTACAATATAAGGCTAGACTTGTAATAAGAGGTTTTAAGGATTGCAATGAGTATGAGCCTCAAGAGACATATGCGCCAGTGTCTCGACTACCACTTATACGAACTATACTAGCTATAGCAAACAAATGTGATTTTCATATTTGTCAAATGGATGTCAAAACAGCCTTTTTGAACGGACAACTTCAGAGTGAAGTTTACATGGAAATTCCGGAAGGAATAGAATGCTTGAATGAAGTAAGGAAGCGAAAGGTTTGTAAGTTACAGAAAGCATTGTACGGTCTGAAAGTGATTCCGAAATGCTGGAATGAAAAATTTAAAGAGAAGGCTGCAAAAATGGGTTTGACACCCGATCCTGATGAGCCCTGCTTATTCAGTAGGAATGAAAACAATAAAGTTTTAATACTGATTTTGTATGTTGATGACATCTTAATCACTGGTAAAGATTTTGAGAAAATCCAAGAAGTCAAGCAAAAGTTAAATCGAGAATTTGAGATGAGTGATATTGGAGAACCGAAATATTACCTTGGATTGGAGATCGAACGAAACAAGAAAGCGAAAGTACTGAAACTGAGTCAACAAAAATACATTGACAGAATACTGAAACGATTTGGTTACGAAAAAAGTCACCCTCAGAAAACCCCCATGGTAATGAATCAAGTATCCAATAAAGAAAGAATAGGATGTGAGATAGAGAACGAAAACAGTATCTTTGCGAGAGCAGAGAATCAAAATAACAGATTGTACAGAGAGATCGTAGGATCTTTGTTGTACTTAGTGAACGACAGCAGACCCGATATAGCGTATGGAGTGAACGTTCTAAGCAGACATCAAATTGACCCTAAGGAGGAAGATTGGAAGATGATTGATCGAATGCTTCGATATTTGAAGGGTACAAAGACTCATAGTATTAATTACTATGGAGATGGTAATGACATGCAAGGATATTCTGACGCAAGTTTTGGTGACTATGAAGGAGCCAAGACTACGAGCGGCTGCGTAATAAAATTGTTCAATGACACGATTACTTGGCGAACAAAGAAGCAAAATTACGTTGCTCTATCTACCTGTCAGGCAGAATACGTAGCAATGAGCGATTGTTGTCAGAAAATGATGTCAATTCATAATTGTCTTAAAAGGGTTCTAGATTGGGATTTTACTCCCGTCGTATTATGGTGCGATAATAAAGCGGCAGAAGCGAATGCTAAAACGAACGGTGGTAGTAAGCTCAGACATATGACTGATATTAAAGAGCACTATGTACGAGAATGTGTAGAGCGAAAGTTAGTGAAAGTAAATTGGTTAGCTTTAAAGCGACAGATTGCGGATGTATTAACCTTTATCGTTTGATCTACATGTAAATCTGATTAAACTAATTCTATGTTTCAGGCACTAAACCATGAATCTTCTTAGATCCCACAAGATAGAAAATCAAATATTTATTTTTGTACTTTAGATTGTTTATATATATAGATAAGATTGTTTGTAAGCGAACGCGTAAAGCGCGGGAGGGAGTGCTGAAAGTATGCGCGCTTCCTGCGTGTGTGTGTGCGAGTATCTATGTATGCGTGAGTAGAGGGAGCGCCCTCATTTCACCCTGCGTGCGGCTGTCTCCGCGACTGCCATTTCTCCCAGAGCGCCGGACCCGAGCGGACGTGTGTGTGCGAGAGAGAGAGAAAGACTTATTCAATAAACCTCAACGTTCAAATATACTGTGACTCGTTATTTCACCTCATCCTCAACCAACATCCCAACAATAAATTATCTAGCTATCATGGTTCTCTTGTTATTAATAAAAACGTGTTTTTTTTTTTTTAAAGCTAACAACTCCTAAACTAAACGGTCAATTTTTTGGAGAAAATTCACGATAATGCAGAATATAAATTGCTATAATCTGTGAAAATTTTAATCCATTCTGTTGGTTAGTTTTTGAGAAAAAAATTAAAAAATGGAAAAAATGTATTCTCTATGTCGCACGTTTTATGGAGTAAACCTGGATTAATCGCTTTGTAATTTCTTATAGAGGTAGATTTTGGATAGCTCTCGGCTAAGTTCTTTGGGCTACATGATCGGTCCATAAATTTCTGAGATATTTGAGGTTAAAATTTTTTTAACCTTTTTTCCAAATCGAAATTTCTCGAAAACGGCTGTATGTATCTGAATCGGATGGGTGGCGTTCGAAAGCGAATTTAAATACCTATATTTTCTAAAAAAATTATTTTTCTAGATATCACGGATCTTTTGTTATTAATAAAAACGTAAACATAGAAAAATGAAAAAAAAATGAGTTTGGTATGTCCAACCATTGTGGGAGTAAAATAGTACATTACGATACGTGTGCCTTAAGTAGCCCATTATTGCACGGCGTGAAGTTAGGGCCCGAGCGCAGCGAGGGTCCTATCACGCCGTGTAATGGGCTACTTAAGACTCTAGTATCGTACAATATTTTATAGTACAGCCTAACCTAAGCCCGGTGTCACGCCTATCCGTGAGCTAAGCAGTCCTTTTTTGCACCGTGAGGTTAGCGCACGAGCGTAGCGAGTTGTGCGGGCTTAGGTCACACTGTGCTATAAATTGACTTAATCGCTTCAAAATTCCTCGTAGAGATGGATTTTGTATAGTTTTCGGTCGAGTTATTTGGGCAAAATGATTGGTCCATAGATTTAAGAGATATTAGAGGTTAAAATATTTTTAACCTTTTTTCAAATCGTAATTTCTTGAGAATAGCTCTATGTATTCGAAGGGAATGGGTAGCATTCAAAATAGAATTAAAATAGCTATATTTCCTAAAAAAAAAATTTCTTTTATAGGGTATTCTGTTATTATAAAAAAAACGTAAGCATTGAAAAATGAAAAAATAAAAAAAATGAGTTTTGTATGTGCAACGATTGCTGGAATAAAATTGACTTATTCGCTTCCAAATTTCTTGTAGAGGTGTATTTTTTAGATTTTTATGTCGATTTCTTGGGGCAAAATGATTGGTCCATAAATTTCAGATATTTGAGGTTAAAATGTTTTTAGTAAAATTAATAAATGAAAAAAATTGAGCTTTGTATGTCTAGCGATTTTGGAAGTAAAATTGACTTAATCGCTTCTTTAAATCATTTATTAGATGCAATTAATAATGTGTCAACACAAAAGTATTTATGATAAGATATAAATAATACAAAATACCCTACCTACTTGGAACGCATCTAATACACATTCAATTCACAATATATCAAAACCCTTTCCATAGTTAATATTACCCCCAAATTATTTCACTGTGATATTTTGTATAATTAATAGATAATATTTCGTAATAAAATTTCACAAATATATTGTTTATTCCACAAATATATGGTTTATTTCAGTGGAAATGACGCGCGATAAGCATGCGTGTTGTTTTCTTGCTTTTTCTAATTTAATAAGCTATTAGGTTCATTATTTAAAAATATTGCAACGAGGTATAATGAAGGTAGGTTAATGAAATTGTCGATCACTCAAAAAACGTGTATTTTTTTATGAATAACTAAAGACAGTATTATTTAAATAAAATTAAAAATATACCCCTGCAGCGAGTTTTCAATCATTATGAAAGCAGATAAGATTATGAAAATAAACAATTTATTAAAATAATACAGATGTTTGTTATTTCTTAAAGAACTAATTATTTTGAAATATTTTCGAATACTTGTTTTTCAGAGAATATTTCATAAATCGACTCAAAATTTTAACCACTTATTACACTTATTAAAAACTATATTTGGTTAAAATTTCAATACATTTTCTTCATTTGTTTTTGAGAAAAATTATTTTATAAAAGTATAAAAAAAGAAATTGATAAATTAGTTTGAGGAAGCTACGTGCCAATGAATTGGCAGCGGTTTTTAAATCTGGGTTACTTTGTGTCGTCTGTCTGGTTATAATCCCTTTTTTCCCTTGTTTGCTGCGTTTTTCTGATATGACATGACATATTACTCTTTTGCTTATGCTTGTGACATGGCAAATTGCATGCCACATAAAAGGCAGGAAGAGATGTGCACGGCGGCCACGGCGAGCTACGTCTCGACACACGACGCACACACATGCACGCGCCCGTCCCTCCCCGCTGCCTTCTCCACGCACTGGTCCCTCCCCTCCTGTATCCAGCAGGCCAGGAGACGGAGGAACCAGCAGCAGCTACAGCGAGGACAAGCTGTAGCTAGAGCATGAGCAAGCTCGCTCTCCCAGGCCGCTGACAGGAGCAGCCGACGCGCGGGACCAGAGAGAGAGAGAGAGAGGCACTGTACTGTAGCGCCGTCGGCCGTCCATGGGAGACACCGCGCGCGAGCAGCAGGAGTCATGTGGACTGCTCGCTCGCGCTGCGGTGAAGAAGACGGCCGATCGGCGAACTGGAGCGGCAGAGCAACGTGCGCGCACCGGCCGGCATCCATTCCGTTGCCTACCGTCGTGCCGCGTGCCGCAACACGTGCTTTCGCGACCTACGCCCTCTATTAACGCCCTCTATATAACGTCTCTACCGGTGCCACCGCAGAGCGTCGTCGTCGCCGAGAGAGTGAGAGAGAGAGATCTGCCACGAGAGTCGACGTGGTGCAGCTCGACGAGAGAGAGAGAGAGAGAGAGAGAGAGAGAGAGAGAGAGAGAGAGAGAGAGAGCAGCCTGCCTCAGCACATCGTCCTGGTCGAGGTTTGTCCCCGGCGTATTTCCCATCCCCGGTTCCCCCGCCGCGAAGTATGTGTGCGCGTCCGTGTCGAGAGCGCGAGACTCCGAATTCGCGGCAGCTGCAGCCCCTGCTGGAGCTGTAGTTTAGAGTGAGAGTTTTTGCTGCTCCCGGCAGAACTAGTCCGCGAAGAATTAGTTTGGTGCGATTGATGCACGCACCTGGCGCCCGTTATATGTAATAACTAGATCTACATTCAATAAATTCTAAGTCCATTACCTCGAGTGTTACTTCGATTTATTACCCGCGAACCTCTGCCCTGATACTTAATATTTCTTTTTAAATATGATTTTATTATTAGTATAACTATATATTTTTTTGTGTATTATTTATTTGGCAATTTATTTATTTATTCGCCAATTTTATATCTCTACCCTTAATGTTTTCCGTGTAATTTGATTTCTGATATTCTTATTTCTTGTTTATGTAAAATATAACATTTATCTATTCAATGATTATTATTTTGTATTATTATTTCATTTTTCTCATTCGTGTTAGATTTATTTATTTAAATTTCTTCTTATTTATTTATTCATTTGTTTATTTTTTCCACCAATATTTTAGTTATTTGTTTTTACTGATATTATTTACTTATTTGTTTCTTAATGTTTTCCTTGTATCAATTTTTTCACTTTAATTTGTTGTTTGTCAAATATATTTCCGTGATGCTATTTACTTATATATATTGATTTATTTTGATTTTATCTTTATGTGAAATCTTTTTTTTTTTATTCGTTTACGTTTGATTATTTGTATTTGGGTTATCCTTTCTTCTTTCCCTATTTCTATAATATCGTCTATTTTCTTCTTTTATTTATCTGTTAATATGTTAGTATAGTCTGGACGAGTCGTACATGCTTATCTTCCGAAGTTTGGGCGATTCATTCTACAATGATCCCCCCGACTTCTTACTGCAAAGCAAGAAGCTCGGACTTATTCTATATTAGTCATAAATGTCATAAGAGTATTTCCCCGTCTTCCAAGAACTTATTTGATCTACTTTCAACCGTTTATAGCTTGATTTAGATGATCTAGTGAACTTTCGTTCGATTCCCGGTACCGGAACCACTGTTACGTCCTAAAAATAGTTATTTTTATTCTTTTATTTTAAACAGTTAAGTCCTGACAGTCGAGATAATACTCTTATGTAATTTTTATATATATATATATATATATATATATATATTTTTGTATGAATATGTGGTTTTATTATTTTAGTTATATTTGGATACTTACTCTTTTATGGTGAAGGGTTCTGTGAATAAATTGAACTAAATAAATTGAATTTATACTGCTTGTATTTATTAACTGATATTTCTTTAACTTGTAAAATAATTTAGGCTCTTATTGGCCTATACAAATAACTACTCCTTCTGTCGGCTGGAGTGATCCGGAGTTCGCGAATTAACTGCGAGATACTGATTTGTGTGTTGAGAGTCGCTGTATTTATTAAGCGGTTAATTTGGGTTAAAGATGATTTTGACGCTGAGTCAAAATCATCTTTTTAAACAAATTTAGTAAACATTTAAATATCATCATTTCGATTTCACACTTAAAAGTGCTGATTCTAAACAAAGTTGCGATGAGCGGTTGGTTTCACAAGGTCAGTGGCTCGCTACATCATGCTGGCTGTTGCGTAGCCGAAATTGTTGTACTGTTAAAATTCGCACTCACATCGTTTTGTGGGTCAAAGAAATGAATATTGGGATTTAATAACGTCACAGACATATCAGTTTATAATTTGTCTTGTCCCATCGCGATGCCGCTTGCATTGGAATGCAACGTTGTCAAAATTCGCATATACGACATTTGTATGTCAGAAAATTACTGGCGATAATTATGCATTGTTAATTTGATTTTAGAGATACGTCACAGACGTAACATCTACGTAAAAATTGAAGATTTTTCATCTTGTGTCGTTTGTGTGCTCCGCACGCCCCGCTACTAGCAGAAATAAATTACTTTAAAAAAAAGTATCAAAACAGTTAAAGGTTCCGTGGATTTCCTCACATAAGCCGTAAATTTCAAACGTTCTTGTCCTGTTTTTGATTCCGCCTTTGCATTGGAGACTCAAAAGTTTGCGCCTTACGGGGCGTTAACTAAAATTAATTTTGTTTCAAACTCTTGATAAATCTCCATAATATATGACAGAATAAAATCGAAAATTGGACGAATATTGCTTTTAGGCATAGCTTTATAATATTCCTCATTTAACATTCCTCACATATTGTTTAATCCTGTAGGAATATTCCTTAAACATTACCAAATTAAGGAAATAATTGGTTGATAAATATTATAAAAAAAGAAAATATTTCTGAAGAATTATTTAACCGTGTACGAATATTGCTAAATCAATGGAATAACGGAGATAGTGGTTGGCAGCAATATGATGACTTCCATTGGGTGCAAACTTCTTTAATGGAATCTCATAACTTTTAGACTTATGAAGAGTCCTATTATAGGCATGGATAGCAGCATCTACTGCTAATTCCCACATGTTCTTCGGCAAACCTGATTCGAACATGTATGCTCGTTTTTAGCGTTAGAGTTTGCTAATATAGATATGATTCTAGAACTATATTCTTTAACTGCAGCAACTACACATGAAAACGTGTAAGTAGCGCTTAAGAATTAGATATGATAAATTTATCATACTAAAATATATTTGCAAAATAATGATCATAATTTTTATAGACATAATGAGTGAAAAAAAAAAATTGGTTAATTAAATAAAAACCGTTAGACAACCGAAAACGCAAGGGCCAAATCTAATAAGACTTGGCACGGGGGAATGGGCGGAAGATGAGAGGTCGGCAATTGACTGCCTCTTGGACACGCACTTTCCCCAGCATGATACAGTCGCGATGGAACAGCATGAGCTAAGGGCCAGCGGTACAGATTGGGAGCTAGCGCGACGAATCTGCGCCGAGGACCGAGTAAGATGGGCGGTGAGTACTTTCGACCCCTTCAAGGCACCGGGAACAGATGGTATCTTCCCGGCGCTGCTACAGAAAGGGCTCGATCTACTCGCCCCTATCTTAGTAAAACTTTTTCGAGCTTGCCTAACGTTTGGGTACATACCAGAATGTTGGCAAGTGGCCAAAGTGGTATTCATGCCAAAACCTAGCATCGCACAGCACTCAAAGCCGAAAGACTATAGACCTATCAGTCTGACATCCTTTGTCCTCAAGACAAGGGAGAGACTGGTGGACAGATACATTAGAGAAGAACCACTAGCAGCTCATCCCCTGCACGATAGACAGCACGCATATCAGACAGGTAAATCGGTGGATACCGCTCTGGCTGAGGCGGTGACTTTCGTGAAAAAAGGGATGAAGAACACAGGATTGGTTTTGGCTAGTCTACTTGACGTGGACGATGCCTTTAACCATACCACGAAGGAAAGCATTGTGAAGGGCGCCGAGGACCATCTGGTACCCAACACGATTAGCAGATGGCTTTGGCGCATGCTTAGCTGCAGAAGAGTGAAGGCCCACTGGGGCTCGCACTCAGAAGAAAGAAAAGTAGGAAAGGGCGGTCCGCAAGGAGGAGTGCTGTCTCCTACGATGTGGTGCTTGGTGATTGATGAACTCATCAGACTACTGAATGAGGCAGGCTTCTTTGCCCAAGCCTATGCGGACGACATCCTTATACTAGTGAAAGCCGACGACGAACACGTACTTGCAGGACTAATGCAACATGCGTTAGGCATAGTGCAAGCTTGGTGTGAGTCCGTCAGGCTGTCAGTGAATCCAGATAAAGTTAACATGATATTGACCACTACCAGATGTAAAGTCAAACCTATCGGGGGAGTGCATCTGGGTGGCAAACCCCTGAAACTGGTAAATGAAGATAAGTATCTGGGAGTGACGTTAGATTCCAAACTTAATTGGGGAAAACACATAAAGTATATATGCGAGAAAGCTACCAATACCTTCTGGGCCAGCAGGAGAGCTTTTGGTAACACCTGGGGTCTGTCACCAGACAACGTAAGGTGGATGTATGAAGCTATCATCAGGCCCAGATTAACGAACGGAGCGCTGGTATGGTGGTAGAAATGCTCACTAAAAACTCACCAGAGCTCTCTAGACAAAGTACAAAGACTGGCAAGAGGGGGCATAACGGGCTCTCCGAGCACTACGTCCCTTGCAGCCCTTGAACTAATACTAGGAATACCACCACTGCAAGTTTTTATCAAAGGCGAAGCAAGCAAGACTTGGTGGCCATTAGAGATGTCATTGGGACAGGGGGAGGGCTTGACCAAGAACTTGGTCAGGTCCTACCCCCTGATATCGAAGCATCGGGGTGTGACAAAATAGGGCGAAGGATTATATTCCGGAAACCCTACAAAGTTCACATCTGCGACAGAGAAGAATGGGCCAACGGTACCCACCCCTACACCCAATGGGGTGTAGTGTGGTTCACAGATGGCTCCAAAAATAAGAATGGCGTGGGAGCGGGTGCCTGGGAGCAAGGCAGCTCTACGGAGCTGGTGTCCACACTTGACTCTCACGCATCGGTGTTCCAGGCAGAAGTAAGAGCCATAGCGGAGTGTGCTGCAGTGCAACTAACTAGGGACAACTGGGATTGCCCCATCACCATCTGCTCAGACAGCAAAGCTGCACTGATGGCCTTCAGCTGCATCAGCATTTACTCCAAAGAAGTATTACATTGCATAGAGATCCTCACGGCCCTGGCCCGCAATAACGCGGTCATCCTGATTTGGGTGCCGGAGCATGTGGGGATCCGTGGCAACGAGAAGGCGGATCGCCTGGCGGGAAGAGGCGCTCGTCGGGTCAGAGCAACTCAGTGCTCCGTAGGTGTTCCGCCGACTGAAATTAAGAAAAGAACCTCACTCTTAATGAGGGAGGAAATACTCAAGAAATGGCGGGAGTTGCCAGGTTTAAGGCAAGCCAAAAGAATCTTAAGTGACTCCCCGCCAGAACAATGGCTTCAAGACATAGGCAGGTTGAGTAAGCCTAGGCTAAGAAGGGTAGTGGGCTGGCTCACGGGCCACTGGTGGGTCAGATACTATCTCTACAAACGCACAATTTTAAACGAGGGAAACTGCAGATGGTGTGGAGGGCCGGAGGAGTCAACCTTCCATCTCCTCTGCCGGTGCCCGGCCTTTGTGGGTACTAGGCGGGGGATGTGAGGGGAATGCTTCCTTCAGTCTGAAACTTTAAGAGAACAGAGCCTTCAGTCCATCTCCCAAGTTACAGAGCGGATGGACAGAAGGCTTCAGAGCAGCGGAAATTAGAAAAAGTTAAAGCCAAGAGGTACAGCACAATGGGCGCAAGCCTGAGTGCTGGGCAGCACGTCTCGGAAAAGAGCCGCTCGCCCCCCCTCAACACATAGACATAGACATAGACATAGAAATAAAAACCGTTGCGGTCGATAAGTAGGAACCTACATCTTTATCATTTTATCGGATTTTAGAACAAGGACAGTTCATGAAAATACTAATGAATCGTCCCGGAAAGATTTCTGAGTATATCCCTTGCATGTACAGAGGGCTTAATTGATGTACCTTTTTCAAATAAAGGTTTAAAGTCGGAGTAATAAATGATGAATTTAGGTTGATTTTGAACTGCATACCGCCTTAAATTTGCGGTATAACTATAGATTCGCCATCTTTTGACTCCACTATTTTGCGGCTAATATTTATGCACTCAGCGTAAATTTTTCCGATATTGCTTTTGCTTAGAAAAAATTACCAGACGGTGTTAGCCCAAACGGGAATGGACTTAGGGGTAACATTAGGGCCTTGTCCGATGCCCTAGAATAATCCTGACATAGCACCTCATAAGGTCCGAAGTAAGGCGAATAACGGCGCTCCTATACGGCCCTGACAGGTTATCCGGACTAGTTATTTTTCTTAATTTCGTGCATTAAAATAACTAACCGCATGTGACGTTCTAGAGTCCCCGGAATGATAAAGAAATCATCATTCAGTAGTGTTAGACAAATTACCCACATAATAACGCGAAAGTAACAAGAAAAAAATTTAATTTTAACCTCAAAAAAATATTATTATTGTTATTTTTTATAAAATAGTTAATACATATGTATCAGAATAAATTCGCGAATACATCTTGCATTACAATATATATATATATATATATATATATATATGCATATATTTTAGTAAACTTTTATAAATAGTATATGTAAAAGAGTGTGTAACGTGGTTTTACAAAGATTTTAATTAAAATTTTATTGTGAACTATGCACGCAAATATCATGATATTCTTATTTTTTTTTTATTTTATTTATGACTTTGTTTATTAGTTATTGCTAAAATGAAGTTGTTGTGAAGTGTTTTATTTCATCATCTTTACTTCTACTAGGCCTATTTTCGTAAAATTTAGATCAGCGAAATCAGAAAAATTTAACTTAACATAAGTTAATAACTACAAATTAAAATGTAAAAATAAAATTAGCAATATGTAAAGTCGAAGGAAGTTGTAACGGTCGAAATTTTATGGCTTTTCGGCGACGCGTAGGCGCGCACGTGCACAGCCAAGGTGGCCTGACTTTCGGGGTAAAGTCGTAAAACCTTTCCCTTTTTTTTCACATATGAGGAAATGCTTTCGCCCTGTAGGAAAGTTTTCACTTTTAGATGTTCCGCGTTTTTCCATTTCATTGGAAAGGGCCGGGATACAGTGTCCTGCATCTGCATGCCATCAAATCTGACCGTTACTTTGTGCGAGCCAACGGTTCGAATACGAGAATTGTTTTGGACTCGATTTAGGAGATAAAAATAAAGGAAAAAGAAAAACAAAAATTTTTTTCTTATCGATACCTAGAGGACTCAACGTAAAGGCGGTCGATATTGCAATTGACATGACCGTCCGACGTTACAAGAGTTTACATGTCTATAAGATTTTACGTGTCTATAAGATTTTACGTGTCTATAAGAATTTACGTATCTATAAGATTTTACGTGTCTATAAGGGTTTACGTGTCTATAAGGGTTTACGAGTCTATAAGGGTTTACGTGTCTATAAGGGTTTACGTGTATATAAGAGTTTACGTGTCTATAAGAGTTTACGTGTCTATAAGAGTTTACGTGTCTATAAGCTTTTACATGGGGCCGAATCCATCTCAAATCAGACAGCCCGCGTATGCCTATTTCACCTATCATGTTGAAATAAAAATATTTATGTTCTACTCGAAAAAATATTTTACACGTGTTTTTTTATTTTTTTGTTTCATCAAAATTTCATGCGTTCAGCGATACCGAATAATTCCGAGAAAATTCTTTCATTGAGAAAAAAAATTTTCAATGTGATTTTCAGACTGCTATTGTTTCAGCACTTTTTCAAGCTTCTAAACGTGTAACACATAATTTCACTCAGTTTTGAGCCCTCTTTAACGGCCTTAATGTCATTTTCAAAAAAAATAAAAAATCCACGAGCTATGCACTTTTTACTGAAAAATTCATTTTTTAGAGAAGTGCCTTTTTCTCGAAAACCCCATGTTTTTTTTGCACAATTTTTGTTGTCGTGATAGAGGACGGTAATGCCTAGCTAGACGTATTTGTGAGATTCGGTACTTTTTCCCTGGGATAGCGATCACTAATGAGATAACACACAAACAAATTTTTCACGCTTAACGCTTATATATAGTCAATGATATTAGAGTCAATGTAAAGGTATTTATCTTTGTGCGTATGTAATATACATGTACGTGCGCCTACTTATAGGAGTATATGTACTAGTACATTTGTCCGCTAGATGGATATGGTTTGACTTAACATTTACAAAGAAAAGTTCGGTTTCTGCTATATATCACACATCTCGTCTTATTTAAAACCATCATCTTTTGGAAAATTATTACATATTTACACCTTATCAACTCAACTACGATGTCTCAATATTACTCAACAGAGAGAATCAAATGTGCAGACTTTTTAGACAAACACAAACAAATTATTTACAAATCTAGTTCCGTACGTTTAAAACAACTTGAGAATCTTGCTCATCTATTGAAGCACCTCTATCCTCATTTACCTTTGACGCCTTCTACATATCTGTGTCAACATTGTTACAATCGTGCTTTAGAATTGGTGAGTAGTACTGACAATGAATTTATAACGGATAATGAAGTTACCGATAACGTAGTTGATAGAGATGAAGATTTTTTACCAAGTACTCCAGAACGCATTGAAGAATTTAATAATGAAATAAGTACATCTTTCTTAGGTTCTGTATCGCCTCTTAAAAGAAAAAATCTTATACATGAAAAATCAATTGAAAATTACGTAACAAAGAAGAAAAAAAATACTTTCAACATTGTCTAATACCCTTGATGTGAAGTTGAACAATGTTTATGACGTTTCTATAACAGCAAATGAATCAACTGTATGCCATTGTACAGAATGGATACAAAATCTTGGTCTAGCCTTGCAAAAGTGTTCTATGGTATCAGAAAAAATAAAAATTCTGACTTTGCTACCTTCATCCTTTACAAAACATGAAATTTTATCTTTATTTCCAGAAATAACAATGTATATGATCAACAAATCGAGAAATCTTGTTAAAGAAAAAGGAATTTATTCAGAACCAGATGCATATTCAGGCCATCCGATTGATGAAAACATGGAAAAAATTGTTATGGAATATTATTTAAATGATGATTTTAATTGTTCAAGACAAAGTCCTAATAAATGTGACGTTGTTACAATTAAAGTTAACAATAAAAAAGAGAAAGAAGTTAAGCGTTTTCTTACTCGAAGTTTAAAAGAGACGTATAAAGTATTTAAAAATGATTATCCAGAATTGAGAATTGGAAAATAGAAATTTTATAGTTTGCGACCAAAGTATGTCTTACTTAGCCCCATCAAAGAAGTTTGTCTCTGTATCTATTGCACAAATTATGATTTATTTCTTACGAGCTTAATTAATTTTAGAGGGAGTAACGTCACAGAGTTGGATGAAAGTCGGTCACAAATAATAAATGCAACAATGTGTTCTGAGCCATCTGATTTATGTTATTTACAAGAATGTAAACTATGTCCAGGGATTAAGGGAATTACGTTTCATGTTTTAAAACTGCAAGATGTAGAAGGCACAGAAGAAATTACATATGCTTTGTGGGATAATGGAAACCTGATTAAAAAGACACTATCAATTTCTGCTTTTAAAGATGAACTTTCGGTTTGGACCATGAGGGTTAGTACTCCCATGTATTTAAAAATATACAACGCAAAGCTATAAAAACAGAAAGAGAAAGTGCTAAAAAAGACTCACATCATTTAGTTCTTCAAATAGACTTCGCTGAAAACTGGGCTGTGATTCATAATAAAGCTGTTCAAGGAAATCATTGGGTTAATGATCAAATTTCTATTTTCACAGCAGTCTCTTATCAAGGGGATTCGACACAAAGTTTCGCAGTTATAAGTGATGACCGAAAACATGATTCAGCGTATGCTTTGCTAGCAGTACAAAAAATTATAAAATTCTTGAAAGAAAATTGTTGTGATTCAATTTAAAAAATTACCATCGTATCAGACGGCGCTGCGAGTCACTTTAAAAATCGCTTTCAATTAGATGAACTAAAACGAGCACCGTGTGATATAAAATGGTTGTTCTCTGCTACTGGGCACGGCAAAGGAGCTGTAGATGGTGTGGGTGGACTTATAAAGCATTATGCTACTTCGCATAATCTTCGAGAGCCCCTTGAAGAAGCTATTCAAAACGCAAATGATTTTGCAATACATGTTCAAAAATATACTGATGCTATTAAAATAATACATTTACAAGATGCTGAAATAGAACAATTCAGAAAAGAAAAAATATTGATTGGCTTACAACTCCAAAGTATCCTGGAATTCAAAAAACTCATATATGGGTTAAAAAACATGTGACGATAAAATACATTGTTTGACAGCAAAGACCGCTGATCGTCCGCTTACTGAATTAAGAACAATGAAGCAGAAAAACAAAGGTAGTAAAATAGGTATACAAATGAAAAAAAGGTATAAAAATAAAAAATCAAAAAGACGCAAATAACAAATAAATACATAGTTATGTGTACCTGTATATTACATACACACAAAGACAAATACCTTTACATTGACTCTAATATCATTGACTATATATAAGCATTAGGCGTGAAAAATTTGTTTGTGTGTTATCTCATTAGTGATCGCTATCCCAGGGAAAAAGTACCGAATCTCACAAATACGTCTAGCTAGGCATTACCGTCCTCTATCACGACAACAAAAATTGTGCAAAAAAAACATGGGGTTTTCGAGAAAAAGGCACTTCCTTAAAAATGAATTTTTCAGTAAAAAGTGCATAGCTCGTGGATTTTTTATTTTTTTTGAAAATGACATTAAGGCCGTTAAAGAGGGCTCAAAACTGAGTGAAATTGTGTGTTACACGTTTAAAAGCTCGAAAAACTGCTGAAACAATAGCAGTCTGAAAATCACATTGAAAATTTTTTTTCTCAATGAAAGAATTTTCTCGGAATTTTTCGGCATCGCTGAACGCATGAAATTTTGATGAAACAAAAAAATAAAAAAACACGTGTAAAATATTTTTTCGAGTAGAACGTAAATATTTTTATTTCAACATGATAGGTGAAATAGGCATACGCGGGCTGTCTGATTTGAGATGGATTCGGCCATGGATGTAACACAGGTCAGGTGAGAAATACGTGGCTTTAAGCTTTTACGTGTCTGTAAGACCAACGTTGTAATTTTTACGTGGATGTAACACTGGCCAGTTGGAAAATACGTGACTTTAAGCTTTTACGTGTCTGTAAAGATACGTGGATTTAGTGCGAATAGTCACAGCGTTTTAATTATTTCATAAATCAAATATTTTGTTCAGCACTATTACTTTCTTCTTCTAATGTGAAATCTTTCCCAAGAACCTATTTTTTTTTCGTTTTTGACTTCAATAACAGATCAAATCAGCCAATTGAATTGTCTGTTCTTTCCTTAATCGTATAGTGGTCCAGGCGGTAGAGCAGAAAAAGTAAGCACTTGTGGATTCGATTGGAAGTTCAACATTTTTTTGTGCAAAAAGTTGTCAAATATTATGTAGAATGGGATCCCGTGTTTGCCTACTGGAAAAAATAGGAGACAATTTTAGTAGAACAACAAATATCAGGAAATTACGAAAAATTACCTATTTTTGACACATTTTTAGCTGTAACTTGAAAACAAAGACTTAGATCGAAAAAAGTTGTTCTTGTTTATTTTTCAATTTTCTATAAAATTACAATAATTTCGAATTGAAAAATCAAAAAATGCATTGAAAATGGGCGAAAAATAAGAAAAAATCATATGTATACCTAACGAATTTTTGAAAGGGAGTCAATATTAATAAATATTGATGAAACTTCGTGAAAAGATAGTTTATCATATGCCGATTCTACCCTGAAAATTTCGCATCGATTGATTAAATGGTTTTTGACTCTCACATTTATTAATTAACAATTACCTAAATATTTATAAAATTGTATCTTATGCGATGGGTTTAAATAAAGGATCAAAACGAGCGCTGAATTCTTTACACTTACTAGTGATCATAATAAACAATAACCATTACCAAAAATACCTGTTTTTATATGTTAACAGTCATTCAGAATGTTTCAAAATTTTTTCTAAATTTTTACGTTATAAACAATTATCATCAATCAAGGATTTTTCCACTCAAAATAAAAAATCCAGACACATATGAATACTTCGTTTAAAAACGATTCAATTAAAACTAGAGCGGCAAAATTTCATCGATTATATTCGGAGATATTACAGCTCAAACTCAATCTCAATTTATAGCTTACCCAATAGTGAACTTTTATACTTTCGACAACCGTAGTTTGCATTCCCAGCAGATAAAAGCTTAATGTAAAAAAACTAAGGAAGATGCTGTGATCACTGGAATTTCGGAGTGGGAATGCTCGAGTGCAGCTGCATTGGTGCGCGCTGCTAGTGTTTCAAAACGCAATTGCGCGATAAAAGTTGACTTTTCTCGATAACGGTAGCACTTATCAAGATGATTTTTTTTTATTTTAATTTCATAGAGCGTAATGTGAGGAATACGAATATTGCATTAAAAATCATTAAAACAAATAAACTTTAAGCAAATTTTGAGCTCGAAAAATTATATAATTTTCTTTTTCATTAAAAAAGTAGCTACAATATGAAATTAATGTTTTCTAGTGGTCCTTTGACACGAAGTACAAGTAATGCTGACTTTGACTTTAACTTTCATAAAAACATGCCCCAAAATTTACGTTTCTATAATTTAAATGACAATATTTTTGCTTTCTCCTAGAGGAAGCTTTGTGATAGTAATTTGTTGAGTTATTGTAAAGACATGTTATAATTATTTTTCGAGGTGTTAGGTATCAAAATACATGATTTTTCAAAAATGCCTATGGATGTATTCGTGTGTGTGCGCGAGCGAGCGTGCGTGCGTGTGTGCGTGGTGTGTACTCGATCGATTTTAACCGGACAGGTCTTATTTTTTTGTTTTTTTTTTGTGTGATAGCTGGTCAAAAATTCGTTTTTTGATTTATGGATGCGTTTTTGTTTTATTTCGAATTTTCGATTTTCTCCAAATTGATTTTTACTTTTTTTTTAATGATAAGTTCGAGATATGTGAATCGGATGGGTAGCATTCGAAAGAGAATTAAAATACCTATATTTTCTTAAAAAAAAAATTTCTAGCTATCATAGTTCTTTTGTTATTAACAAAAACGTGTTTTTTTTTTTATAAAAGCTGATAACTCCCAAACTAAACGGTCAAATTTTGAGACAAATCATGATAATGGAGAAAATGAATAGCTATAATCTGTAAAAATTTGAATCCATTTTGTCGACTAGTTTTTGAGAAAAAAATTGAAATATGAAAAACATGAGTTTTTTTATGTCAAACGATTACGAGAGTAAAATTGACTTAATCGCTTCCAAATTCCTTGTAGAGGTAGATTTTGGATAGCTCTCAGTCGAGTTCTTTGGGCAAAATGATTAGTGTGGAAATTTCAGAAATATTTGAGGTTAAATTTTTTTTAACCTTTTACTCAAATCGTAATTTCTCAAGAACGGCTCCGTGTATCAGCTCCAAATTTATAGACAATTTTGCACATAATATAGATAATATGTGTGCGAATTTTCATCAAGATCGTACGATTACTTTTTGAGATATTTGATTTTGAAAATTTTTGTATTTTACAAAGCCATTTTCTTTGTCGCATGATAACTAGAGAAAACAAAAATTGGTTTAATCATGTTGAAATTTTGTGGAGATGTAGAGTCTATATATTATCGTATAAGTCCTTTAGGTAAAAGAATTATCTCATGATTTTTAGAGATATTTAAGGTTAAAACTATTTTAGTCCTATTTTAAAATCGTAATTATTCGGGAACGCATTTATGTATACTAGAAAATGGGAATGACATGCGCTATGCGCGCACGTTGTGTACCTGCTTTTGTTTTGTAATAGCCATTCATTATTTTTAAGGTTAGAACCTTTTTCTTACATCAGAAATTCCAGAAAGAACACATAAATACGGACAGGCATACTACTAGAGACAAGTACCCTATGTGTGAAATTTCACGAAGAAAATGTAATTTGATGTAAAGATTATTTAGGAATTTTAAAAGGTTTTGACCAATTATTTTATTTATTTTTCACACATAATTAAAAAAAAATCATACTAATTATTTTATTCATATTTTATACATAATTTAAAAATTAATACTTTTTAACCTTCATAAATGAATTTAATTATATTATATTAAATTTATTTAATTATATTTCTATATTGCCAATAGTTTTTTGGTTCGTTGTTACCTTTTTTAAAGAATCGCATCCTAAGTGTCTTGTGTTTTTACTAAAGTTATGGCTTTACTTCCATAAGAACCCGTGTATAAGAGTTGAACTTTGAAGTTGAATTATTCCATAACGGAGTTGACAAAAGATCTGAAATTTCGCACACTTATAGGAAATGAATCGAAGAACAACAATATTAAGTTTTTGAAATGATGTAACCATCTTTATTTCGGTAGTCAACCTCCTTAACGTACTTCGGCTATGCCCTCATGTCTGACTTAAGCTAACCTAGCTTATTTTTATTGTCACTGTAGCTGCGCATCACCGTGCGCGGAGAAGGCCAGGGAGTGGGCTGTCGCGCACTTGTGCTGCCAGCGCGCGAAAGCTTTGCCTCCAATAGGAAAGCGCGCGCGAAACTTGCACCAATCAGAGGCCAGCGCGGGTAGTATGGACCAATAAGGACGTGATCACTCGCGCATTCTTAGTCGGAAGAGCGGGCTCCTCACAGCCATAAACACGCGTGCTGAGCCATGTGTCATTCATTCTCATTTTCGTTCTCATTGCGAAAGGTCGCAACCAGAAACACCTTCCTTATTATAAAACAGCACTGTTATTTATTTTAATCAAATAAAGAGTGTAAATTGTTTGTAGACGTTTTCTTTGTTTTAACAGTGCTGTTTGAGAGCCCACTCCCTGACGATTCCAGCTATTTTGATCGGAGATTGAAGCTGTTTCTGCTTTTTTTCTGTCAGTGTATGGAGTGACATCTTTGACCCTTGTAGTGCTATCTTTATATGTTTTTATATTTCTTTAGGGCAAGGAGAAAAGCAAGGAGGAATACATAATAGAATGTATACGGAAAATTGTTATTTAAATAAATAAAATTTTTTATATAAAAAATTTCTTCATGTCAATTCTTCTAAATGTACCTCTTTTCTGTATAATTTTTATTACTTCATTTTTTAGCTTGTATGATATTAATTTATTTTACCGATATTTTTGAAATGCTTGGCATGAGAAAATTTGTTCATGTTTTAATATATTTCAATGTGTTTTTTATTATTATTCATATTATAATATATAATTTTTCTTTTTTATTTTTATTACTTTCACTATATCGACACATTTTATTTATATGTAGACACAGTTCTGCAATATAAGGATGTTTTCCTCACATTTTGGTAATTTTTTATAAAAATGTGGATAGATTTGGCCCAAATATTGCTTCTTTTACTGCTACACACCGAAAAATTTCGTTTATTGGCAATGTTAATCGAAACATTGAATTTGTATAAGCAATATTTGCCCAATAGTTGCCCATTAGTGAGAATAGTTGCCCAAGATATATCTAAAGATTGGCCGTGTGTGGCTTCGACGCAGTGGCATTATAAAGCCAATATTTCTCCATATATTGTTTTTTATAGGCCACATCTTGTCCATACTTGGCTAATACTATGTGCAATATTTGGGCCATAGTAACTTTTTTTACGCGGGTAATTGTATTATTTACGAGAAACCTTTAAGTGACAGTGCTATTCGTATCTTGGAAGAAGATGGTATCCAAAGTTTTGGAGTTTCGTAAATTTTCATCCATCAACCGGTATACAAACTGTGCTAAATCTTACACTAAGGAGGAAAGTATAGAATTAGCTGAGAAAAAATTTAAAAAATCATTGCCTAGTTGTCCTTTGACACGAATTACAAGTAATGCTGACTTTGACTTTAATACGTTTTGTTTTATCTGTGAAAGAGATGCCAGTGATGATATCATTGCAAAGCAAGCTAAAGTAGCAAAAGACAAGAAACGAGCGGTTTCTGTTGTGACTAGTGCAGATTTGAGAAAACCTTTAATAAGTAAATTGGAAAGTGTTGATGATAGACAGTGTATAGATATTTTATCTCGTATAATGATAGTTAGTAGCTGTTGGCGCCCGATATCATATGAACTGTCATAAACTATTGTATAATAAATTTAGAAAAAATTCTGAAGTCTACGAATCTACTGTATACAAAGCGGCAAAGTTCAGTTCTAGGTACATAATAGAAAATAAGGAAGAGTGTCAGTTTAATATTAAAGATATATGGAAAATTTTGAATGAATTGAATGGCCCATTTTAAATTTTGCAAAAAGGCGCCTAAAAATATTTTTGGTGACGATATTATTGTACACACTTCCAAATACGAGCCAATAATAAGTTTTATTAATAGTTGGCAAAAAATTTTTACCGATAATTGGTACAAAAATAAATCGAGAAATGAGATAGAAGAGCGCAAGAGTGTCGTTAAGAGCGCCGGAAAAATTATTTTGGAAGATATTCGAGCGAAAGTGAATGATTGCAACTCTTATCCACCACCAGATGATTTTCTTTTAGACGTTTTAACTGTAATTTCAGAAATATTGCAAGAGTTACTGAATGAAATAATATTGAAAGATAAACGCTCTGTCCATAAGTATATGACAAAAATTACAAGTACGAGGGGTGTTCAAAAAGTAAGTTTCCCTGCTCCGGGAAAAAAGCAAAACACAATTTTTAGGTTAAAGTAACATATGTATTTATTGTTTGACTTATAAACTATTTTTCTACATAGTCCCCTTGGACTTGAATACATTTTTTATATCTGTTCTCAAGCTTTGACAAACCTTGTTTATAAAAATCCGTGCCCTGTTTTTTAAAGAATAATTTAACGATGTTTTTCACTTCATCATTTGAATTGAAGTGATGGCCACCCAAATGAATTTGAATTTTTCCATTTGAATTTTTCCAGTAAGGTTTGTGTTTTTTTTGCTGAATGAGGCCGTGCATTGTCGTGAAAAAGCAACACTTTTCTCGATAATTTTCCAGGACGCTTTCGTTTAACGGCACTTTTAAGTTTATTTAGCACTTCACAGTAACGATCTGCATTTATCGTGGTACCGGATATGCACTAATTCAGTGTGAATTTCGTTGCCATTAAGCCCTTTTGCAGTTAAAAAGCGAATAACTGCACGCAACTCACAGGTGGACACGTTTTTCACAGGTAGCTCCATGGTTTCCGAGCCGATACTGATGAAAAAAATTTTTTCGGCAGCTAAGACCGGTTCCGCTCTTATCGGTATATCCTAAACTAAAACTATGTTCGGTCCCAGCTCGCTAGATGGCGCTGGGGCAAAACGGCAGACTAGGGAAACTTACTTTTTGAACACCCCTCGTATTTCTCATGCGATTATAGCAGTAGCTCGGCCGAGATCGTTCTTGTCTTGTCTGCAAATTGGATTAGCAGCAATGCTTAGTAGAAGGTATGGATCAAAAGAATTACTAAAAATTTTTAATTCTTTAGGTTTTTGCGCTACTTATGAAGAGTCTTTACTACTTGAAACATTTGTTTTATCACATCCACAAGTTTTGCAACACAGCGATTCATATTTTCAATATGTGCTCGATAATGCGGATCATAACATCAATACCATAGACGGTCGCAATACATTTCATGCTATGGGAGGCATCGAAATCGTAACACCCCATTTATCAGTCACTGAAAATACGTGTGTTCCTAGACTGAAGAAAATCTTCAGTTCTGAAGTAATTGGACAATTTGGTAAAGTTAATTTACAAACTTTCTATAAACGTTCAAGTTCCGGCATGGAAAATATTTTAGTGAAAGATTTAAATGACCTAAGGTCCGTGTCTTTAGAGATTAAAATATCAGCAACTGAACTTTTATGGCTCGGTAAGCAGAAGTATAAATCAGACTCTGAGGGTTTATGCAACTAATAACAGAAAAACAAGTATTTCAAAATAGTAAAATTAATTTTTTACCATTCCCGAATGCTCCGCCTAGCCATTACGGCATAATATATACTGTTCTGTTTGAAGCAGATAGAGGGTGTAAAGAAAATGGCCAAAGACATTCCTTTGTGGCATTTGATCAACCATTGTACTATAAAACTAGAGAAATCATTGTATGTTGTAAAGATGAATTACCAACAGTAATTATGAGACTTGGTGGATTTCATCTTGAAATGTATTTTATAGGTGCTGTAGGATTTATTATGAATGGTAGTGGATTAAGTGAAGAAGATACCCATTTTTGGCCATAAAATCGATTTTTTTTTATCATTTTAAACTACTTTTTAGTCATTTTTCTACCCGGTAATCTACTTCTAATGTCATAATTTTCATATAATTATTTAATTTGATTTATTTTAACATTTATCGTTAGAAACACAATTTAGCGTTTTTTGCATTTTTTATAATACTTTTCTCTTTTTGACAAATCCAGTTCATGTACAATTATACCCCTCTACGTCGCTAATTTTCCTTTGAAACTATACAATTACTATTCAATTTTGATATTTAAACTTAGTTTGCTCATATAATTTTATAAATAAATCGTCCAGCTGTTATAATAAACTCCATTTGAATCGAGCCATCTATATCGACCGTCTTATCGACTACGGCCCGTTCGTTACACGCAATAAGAAACAGGGAACAGGTATAGTACGTGGGTACTATATCTATATTCATAAGATACAAGTGCTGTTCCTTATATACATATATAGATATAGTAACCTGTGTTACTTGCTGTATCTGTTCCGTTCCTTTTGTACATAGCGGGTCTAACTTCGCGTTTATTGTGTTTCTGATTCGATAAGAAAATCGTATATATTATCCTCAAAAATTTGTTTAGTTTTGCTGCAGTAAAATTGTAATTAAAATCCATTGAAAAAGTTTAATAACACTTATCACACAATATTAATATTTAATTAATAATTAAATAATAATAAAAAATCATTATTAAAAAGTGTTTGCTTCTTGTAGATATTCAATTTTGTTTTGAAAATGCACGTTTTATTCAGTAAGTGGCATGTGCTAAAAAGCAAATATGTTTCGAAAAAAAAGAAAAAACAAATGCAAATGGTGGTGGATAAACGAAAAAATTGATAGCGGTAGAGGCCCTGAAAAGACAGCGGTGAAAACAAAACTAAACAACCCTGTTTATATAAGTGAAAGTGATGAATTCATTCTGGTTCGCACAAGTTTCTTTTGTAATTTTTAAAAAGAAACAATTTGTAGTGCTTGTTTTAGAAAATATAATAGTGCTTCAGTAACTGAGAGAAACGGATTGTGCGTAAAACTAGTGTTATACTGTAAAAATTGTGAAACTGTTATCGGAGAAAATTTTACAAGTGCACGAATGGAATCTACAAATAATAGACAAGCAGCATTTGTGGTGAACCGAAAAGCTGTAGAATCTACCAATGATATCCAGAATATAACTTTTGGTTTGAAGCTCACAAGAGTAGTCAAGAGTGTAATGCCAATTATGAGGGTGCTTCTGGTAGTATGGAAGTCCTGGCTGCTGTGAACATTTGGAGTCGCTTGGTTCGAAAGAATGGTATGACGTATTTAACACTTCTGTCTGATGGAGATGCAAAAACTTGGACTCGGCTTAATGAAGGCACCTTATGGAAAATCTATTTTAATATAATAAGAAGAATGCATCAACCATGTACAAAAGCGAATGGGTAATTATAGGCCTCAGAGAACTTGCTACTAAAGAAAAGGTAGAAAGTCAGATGGAGCGCTTACAGTTACTAAAATTAATGAGTTGTAGAAATATTATAGAAGAGCAATTGTAAATAATATGTATGATTTGAAGAGTATGCAAGATGCCATCCAAGCTAGTTTATACGATTGTTCGTCGACAGACCAAAGACCTGCAGCAGATGTCCAAAGGGTTCTTCATCATGGTGCTTTTATAATAAAGGAGAATGAAACAGATCAAAGAGAGTATTGGCATATTCCAAAATATCAGAGAAGCTTTATTGTGAAGAGAATGCGAAACAAGCCAAGCGTATAGACTACAGAGCTGGTGAACATTAACCGGTAAATAATTGTTTGATACATAATTTATATAATTTTTCATTAAGGCCATGTGAAGCCGTGAATTTCAATATTTTTTAAATCAACATTTAAACGTTTATTTGGAAAAAGACGAAGGTCAAGAGCTCCGTACACGTAAACACTATATTCAGATTTTTTTGGGTGATTTTATTGGTATTTTCATGAGATATCCATGTTTGAAAAGTAGCTTAATTGCAGATTCATAATTACCGACAGTACGGTTTTTATTTAATTAAATAAATTCTCATCATTTTTTTGGAAAAACACGAACATCAAGCGCTTCGTATATGTTAATACTATACTCAGATTTTTTTTTTGGCCAATTGTATTGGTACTTCCATGAGATATCCATGTTTGAAAATTATGTCGGCATTTCATATCTCCTTAAAATATGTTTGCTTATGTTTAAATACATTTTTAAGCATGATTAGTTTATTGTTTGTGTTGTTTGGCATAACCAGTTTTGATGTACGGGTTTTTTGGGTTCATTTTCTAGAATATATTTACTGCAAAATTACATTGAGACTTTTAGATTACACCTTAATTTTCAATTCCTGTTCCACCATAAAATCATTAAAAATTCGAGTTTTTTAATCAATAAAAAGTAACTTATGCCTTATTAGCAATAGAAAAAATAAAATCAGCTTTTGAATAATATTGCAACGTAAATTTGTATATTTGGGTACTAAAAACATGTATCTACCACTGGTACACATTGATCGAAAGCCATTGTGCAGAATGCTAACTGAATATATACCTTTTTTACAGGTGTTTTGGCCAGCGCAGCTTATAAAATCTCTAAAATTAGACCAAAAGAGGTTTTTATGGGCTACTTTTTGTATATATTTGTATATTTTTGAATAAAAAAAATTTCCCTGAATAATAAAAAAAATGGCCTCTCATGTACCCTCTTCCCTTAAAGGAGCTCTATTGCGAAATATTTGCTGAAAATTCAGTTGAAAAAATTTTAGGCGGTCATGCTCATGCTAGAGTAGTAAGAGGTCATATTTCAGCGCATTTAGCTTTGGGATAAATAATTCTCTCTTCATTTAATTTTAGTGAAAGTGAAAATGAAGTTGTGCATAATCTTCTGCAATGTATCGATGATGACTGTCAAAAGCGAAGAATTTTGCTCTATTGTTAATAAATTTCAAGATCATATTAAAAACATTGCAAATGATGGACCTACTGCGCAGCTGTGGCTACAATATTTTAATATGGTGACCGTATTGAAGCTGAAAGATCTGGAAATTGGGAGCTTCACCTACATAGTATAAGAAAGGTGATTCCATTTTTCCATGCTAGTGGCCATTATCTATATGCTAAATCTGCTCATTTGTATCTTCAAGACATGTATGAATTAGAAAAAAAAATGGATGTATTGGAATATGATAAATTCGTTAAAAATAGTTATTTTACTCGTAGGCGTTCAGGTAAATTCTGGTCAGGAGTTTGGTCTGATATGGCTATAGAACAGATACTTATGCGATGCATGAAAACTCATGGAAGGGGAATAGGTGATAGTGCACTAACGAAATGGGTTTTAACAATGCCTGTTCTTATTGATGTCTCAGAATTAGTACAGACAATTTGCAATATTACTTTTGCAATATCAGAATAACACGTTGATTCCAGAACTTCTTGATTATATAAACTTCCTGATTTTTCTGATCGTTAAAACTGCAGTGGAAGTGAGCAAGCCAGGAAAACCTTCTGTAATTGGCGCCGAAAAAATCGATGTTTTAATAATTTTTGTACAAAGAGCACCGGCAAACTATCTCGTTTACTTTTTAAAACGTGCAAAGGATAAAAGTGACAAAATAGTACATTATGTAACAAGGGAGGAAAGTCGCTCTTGATTCCCGCGGGTGGGTTCACTGCCCGAGCAAGCGAAGCGAAGCGAAGCGAAGCGAAGCGAGTTACATATAGTACTTTATTCCCATCTCAACTGTGGCCACTTTTTTATTTGGAAAGTGGGACCGACGGAAATATGAGGAGTGTTTGTAAACATGGGCGGCGGCCGGCAAAAAGAGGGAAATATGGCCATATTTTCCTCTTTTGCGGGAAATATCGTCATATTTCCCGCAAACGTTAAATTTGTTGAAAGGGGGAAACAAATCTAACTTTTGTCCCGCTTTTCAGGGAAAAAAGTGGCCATATTTGTTGAAATGGGAATAAAAATCTTTTCTTCCAATTCTTTTCGGAATAATATTTTAAATAATTTAATAGCATTCATTCATGCATTTTCTGCACAAGCAGGGCAAAGAAAAAGTCGTAAAAATTCATGAAAAAGATTCAAAACTACGAGAAATCGTCGCAGTTTTCTATTCACCTATTGCTACAAAAATACCAATCGCAACAGCCGGCCAAGAGGTTATGCGGGTGTTGTACAGTGGTAAAAGTAAAAATGAAATGACTTAAACTAATTTGCGATATAATATTTTTCAAAAATGCTCGCAACAAAAAACATTTTATTTAGCGACATTACGACCAACAGATCTGCAAAACTTCACTCATATAGAGTTTACTAACAAGGAGAGGCAGGTTGGTGTGAATTACCGATTACCATGAAACTTTGCTGGTGAATAGAGTATCAAAAAATATTCGAAACGTGTTTTTTTATTTTTGCCAACTCGCTGGTTTAAGGGGTTAAAACCACCCCCGAAATGATAAAAATAGGTATTTTCGACATTAAAAACGCATCAGTTTCAGATAGAAAATAGTAATAAATAATTATTATGATTATATGACTCGAAAGAGAAACAAAAAATATTCGGCACGTGTTTCTGATTTTTTTTCCTTCGAGTTTATATATAGCGAGTAAAAACCGCCCTTACAAATACAAATATTCATTGCCCAATTTTAATTTATTAACGCTATTCTCTCGTTAGAATCACATTTAAAAAAATGTTTTTAATAATTAGATAAGGCATCAAGTGGTGCCTCCCGCTTTGACCTTGCGGTCCAATTTGAAGGTCATTTCAAGGTCAACTTCGATTTTTTTAATAAAAACTTATTTTTTATCGGAAATGGAGACTTGAATGTTTTATATTTTTATCAAGCGGACCTCAGGGGTCATTTCAAAGTCACTGATAGTTCTCAACACTAAATTGTGACAGTATGGTGTTTAATAAAAATTTACGTAAGTGGAGATTGCAGGAGTTAAAAATTGTGGCAAGAGACCTCATTTTACCTAACATCTCAAGGTCATCTGAAGTTCGATACGTCCACGTCATCGATTTTGGATCATGCGGAGATTTAACCTTCATCATAATGATACTCGATCCTGACTACAACATTACCATTTCATACATCCACCATTTAATACCAATAGTTTTTTTAATAAGTGAAATCTAAAAAATTATTTGTGTTAACAAGAAATTTTAAATCAGATATGAAGTATAGATCCAGCAAAATTTTTTTCGTAAATTGTAATTTTTTACGACTTGTATGATATAAATAATTATTGATCGTACGCAGTTAAAATAATATGCTTTATTCTGTAGGTTTTGTAGTAAGATTATATGTAGTTATAAATTAAATCATAAAATTACCAAAAATCGAAGACATGGCAGTTCGAAATTTTATCCATACTTTCTTATATTTATAAATAAATTCCTTATACAAGAAAAATATACCATGTTTACATAACTATATATATCTATACAGTTATAGTATTTTTCGATACTAGTGCGTAAAATAGGGTTTTACGCACCGAGTGTGGTGCGATCACACGAGGTCGGAAATCCTTACGCACAAATATCGAACATTATTTTTTGATACGGTGTGCGTAAAATGCGATTTTTAATAAATTTTTTAATATATTTTAAATAGTGTTTTACACATCCGAGTGCATAAAATCTTTTACGCACCAAAAACAATGCGTAAAATCGCATTTGACACATACTGTATCAAAAATTAAATTAAGAATATGGTTATTCACACGAATAATAAATTTAGGGTCCATATTTTGTACAATAATGTAAATCTATGAAGAAATGCTTGAAACATAATTGTTTTTTATAGCATGCACATCTTATTATTGCTGTTTCTCCACATATGTCACAAATCGGTTCTTGTTCTGTATTAAAACAAAATTCAACTGGATTTTTAAAGTTTATAGGTTTAGTCACAGCTTAGCCACTTTGGTACCATCCATATTTAAATACATCCTGAAATCTTGGCGAAGAAAGCTGATTGTACGTTAGAGACTGCATTCTTATACTATTATTTCGTTCATGCAAATTAACATTGTAGTTGAAAACTTTCTAACAAAGTTCTTCCAGAAAGGGAAACCATACACATCTAAAGGCTGAATCATGCCTGTTGTGCCTTTCGGTATTATTTTCAACTTTAGGTTAACATGTGTTGGTATAACCTCTCTTACTGGTTTTTCATATTGTCCGCTCCATGAAACTGGAGAGTCTCCGCTCTATGGTAAAAATATTTCTTGTTTTCAAGTTTGAAGTAATTCTTTAGATAATTTTCCAGAGTTTGATGCTTCAACGCGTACATTTGTTGGTACAAATAAATTTTCAATGACACGTGGTCCAAATGTTCTTCTATGTACAAGCAGCATATACTGTAGTGGTTTTCAAATGATTGGTAATCTACTATATTTTCAAATTATTTGTAAAAAATTGAGAAATCTATAAAAACAGAGAAATATGTATAATTCCGCAATTCGGAAAGTAAAAATATTTTACAGTTGATTTTAAGAATTATTTTTAGATGGCAAGAATAAAAAAAGCACGTAACGAATATTTTTAGTATATACTTGGATAAACAGAAATCGAAATCAATTATAACTCGGTTCCAGCGTCAGCTGCTTATAAATAGTATATCACAGTCGTATGATGTATGAATAGAAAAATCAACATTAACCAGTGAATAATGATTTTTTTAAATGTCATACTTACAACACGGATACTAGTACATTATGCAACAAGAAAGTATAGTTGGAGATTATTTCCGCAGGTGCCTATAAGGCAGTAATCACTCGAGGAAATAATCGACTTTACTCCGTGCTGCATGTACCGTGAACTGTATTCACGACCTAATTGTGTAGCCCCACTTTGTTGTCATGAAAGACCTCCTCACCCCTCCCGTTGTTATAACCTTGAAATAACCTCTGGGACCTCCTTACCAAGGCCATAATAACGTATTTAAACGTAGAAAATTTCAGTCTCTATGTCAGGTAAATAAAATATTGGTTCCTATTAAAAAATTCGAAGTTGACCTTGAAATGACCTTCAAATTGGACCCCAAGGTCAAAGCGGGAGGCACCACTTGATGACCTTGTCTAATTATTAAAAACATTTTTTAAATGTGATTCTAACGAGAGAATATCGTTAATAAATTTAAATTGGGCACTGAATATTTGTATTTGTAATGGCAGTTTGTACTCGCTATATAGACTCGAACGAAAAAAAAATCAGAAACACGTGTCGAATATTTTTTGTTTCTTTTTCGAGTCATATAATCATAATAATTATTTATTACTATTTTCTATCTGAAACTGATGCGTTTTTAATGCCGAAAATACCTATTTTTATCAATTCGGGGGTGGTTTTAACCCCCTAAACCAGCAAGTTGGAAAACATAAAAAAACACGTATCGAGTATTTTTTGATACTCTATTCACCCGCAAAGTTTCATGGTAATCGGTGATTCACACCAACCTGCCTCCCCTTGTTTATTAAACCAAAAAATATAAAAATTTATTAAACCCGGTAGATTGGTGGAGGAAAATCAATGAAGATGCACTTGCGCCCATGTATTTTGAAGGTCCTTTGGTATCCGATAACATTTTAAAAAACAGCTGCCAATTCATTGGCACGTAGCTTCCTCAAACTTAATTTACTCCTTTAATTGTTTCCTTTAATTAATTTTTAGTTCCAATATTTAAAATTTAATATCTTATTTTGTACGGTGGGACTATGTTAAATGGTTTGTGACTTTTTATTTTTACTCTTTCTATTTTATATCATTAAAAAGAAATTATTATTATACAATTTTATATTTTACAAAAAAAAATTCATTGACCACAAAAAAAACAAAAAAAATGTTCATCACTACCAGATATTCGAGATTAAAAATTAAAAAATTTAAGATTAAAAACCGATATTCGTAAATTTTTAAACAAAACTTTTAACCTCAAATATTTTTGGTCGTAATGTACAAATTTTTTTGGGCAACGAACTCGATCTGACGATATATAAAATCTACATCTGTTCCAAAGTTCAAGACGATTGGATAATTTTTACTTTTTTTTTGATGCGACAACGAAAACCTAAATTTTTTCTAAAATAATTTTTTTCTAAAAAACAAATGAAGATAATCTCTTGAAATTTTAACCAAATAAGTGTAATAGTGGTTAGAATTTAAAGTCGATAAATCAAGTATTCTCTGAGAAAACGCGATCCAAAATTTTTAAAAAAAATTTTTCACCTCAAATACCTTTTTTCGTAATGGACCGATTTTTTTGGGTAACGAAATCGATCTGAAGGTGTATAAAAGCTACATCTGTGCAAAACTTCAGGACGATTGAATAATTTTTACTCTCGTTATCGTGCGACAACGAAAACGCAAAATTTTTTTAAAAATAATTTTGTTTTTAAAAAACGAATGAAGATAATCTCTTAAAATTTTAACTAAATATAATCTTTAATGAGTTTATTAAGTGGTTAAAATTTTAAGTCGATAAATCAAGTATTTTCTGAGTAAACACGAATCGAAAATTTAAAAAAAAAATTTGAACCTCAAATATCTTATAACCTCAGGTATATAAAAGTTACATTTGTACCAAATTTCAGGACGATTTGATAATTTTTACACTTGTTATTGTGCGACAACAAAAACGTAAATTTTTTCTAAAATAATTTTTTTCTATAAAACAAATGAAGATAATATCTTGACATTTTAACCAAATATAGTCTTCAATAAGTGTAATAAGTGGTTAAAATTTCAAGTCGAGATATAAAATATTTTTTGAGATATTAATTTATGAAATATAAAAACGTTTTCCTTAATAACAAATGACAGAGTGAAGATAATTTAAATATTAAAAAAAGAAAATGTAGGTAATTTCAATACCTTTCAAAAGAAGTTCATTATATTATGTATTGGGTCCTTGAATAAGATCTCGCTGTTTTCTAACAGATGGCGCTACCAGGACTAAGTGTATGTAATTTCAGATACTAACGCATTCTATAAGGATGTACTGTCGGTAAGCTTGAACTTAAGTGTATGTTAGTTCGACATAGTGTAAGCAGCGCTTTTTGTTCTTACTACTAAAAATGTCAAGTTTTGTGCCAAGTAAAGAGTATTTGCGGGGAATTTTATTGCACTATTTTATTAAAAAAAAATCTGCAGCTGAAGCGCACAGGATTCTTGTTGAAACTTACGGTGACCATGCTCTGTCGGAAACGACATGCAGAGACTGGTTTCGACGCTTCGAAAATAACGATTTTGATCTTGGAGATAAAGAATGTGCTAGTGCACCAAAAAAGTTTGAAGACGAAGAATTGGAGGAATTACTAAATGAAAACTCATGTCAGACGCTAGCTGAACTTGCAAAATCATTACGAGTAGATGAGACAACAGTTTCGAAACGTTTGAAAACGTTAGGAATGATCCAGAAGCAAGGGCATTGGGTGCCGTGTGAGTTGAAGCCGAGAGACGTCGAACGGCGTTTTCTCATGTGTGAAGTGCTGCTTCAACGGCAGAAAAGGAAAGCTTTTTTGCATCGTATCGTGACTGGCGATGAAAAGTGGATACAGTACGATAATCCTAAGCGTAAAAAATCGTGGGGTGAGCCCGGCCGTGCATCAACATCGTCCGCAAAGCCAATGGTTCGATGGAAGCCATCAATGGTTCTCCTCTGCATTTGGTGGGATCAGCAGGGTGTAATTTATTATGAACTGCTGAAACCGAACGAAACTATCACGGGAGATCGTTATCGACTGCAATTGATGTGTTTGAGCCGAGCCCTAAAGGAAAAACGGCCGCTGTACGAGCAGAGACACGACAAGGTGATTTTGTTACATGACAATGCTCGGCCACATGTTGCAAAAGTCGTCAAAGAAACTTTGGATGCGCTTCAATGGGATGTCCTACCTCACCTGCCGTATAGCCCAGACATTGCTCTTTCCAACTACCACTTATTCCGGTCGATGGCTCATGGCTTGGCTGAGCAGCACTTCCATTTTTATGAAAATGCCAAAAAATGGGTCGAGTCTTGGATAGCTTCAAAAGACGAGCAGTTCTTCCGAGATGGAATCCGTAAATTGCCAGAAAAATGGGAGAAAGTAGTGACTAGTGATGGGTAATATTTTGAGTGACAAGCTTTTTACTACATACTTTAAATAAAGCATCAATTTTCACAAAAAAACAGCGAGAACTTATTCAAGGTCTCAATAATAATGACTGTAAGATATAAAAAAGTCAAAAAAACTACAAATTCAAAATCGTTTTTTGGTTATAAAAAAAGAAAGTCAATAAAAACTCAAATCCATTAGGGTACCGAGTTTTTTTTGCGAGACGAAAATCGGTCGATTCGTTTCCGAGATATAAAGAGTTTACATACACACAAAAACAAAATAAAATGAGACCTGATCGATTAAAATAGACCGAGTAGAAGCTGAGATCCGGGCGTATACACACACACACACACACACATACACACACACACGCATGCACGCCCCCCCACACACACATGCACGCATGCACGCCCCCCCCCCCCCCTCCCACACACACACATACACACACACACACAAACACACATCCACGAAAAAATATTTTAAAAAATCAACAAATATCGACATATATCGCTTTAAAACATCTTTTTGAACATTTTTTGTCTCGAAAATTTTTTTCACCGTTACAAAGCTTCCTCTATGAGGAAGCAAAATAATTCTTACAAATCAGTAGGACAATGTAAAAAAATATGTGGTTGCGTTGAAGACGGCTCGCGATGCTCTGATTATTGCAAATACTGTCATGGGCAAAAATGTAAGAACAGTGAAGTTTTGCACGTATCATTGAATGAGAACATAGAGGAAATTGTTGAAATTGAAATCATAGATAAATTAGAGGAACTCGACACTCATTTCTGTGATGAAAATGAAGATTTTCAAATATCCACTGTCAGCAACAGTGAAATTAATGATGATGAAGATTCAGAAATTGATGCTAATTGTACGACGCCTTTAAAAAAAGCGAGGCTTGATTTTTGATAAATTTGCATGTGTATATTTAAATACTTTTTCATATTTTGTGATAAAATAAATTTATTTATAATGTCATTTTAATAAATTGTTCATTCTTCAGTTTCCTTCTATTCCTAAAATCATTAATTATTAAGTGCATGTATATTTATAAAAATAATTATATATAAACTAATGACGGACACTTGAAATTGGCGGATAGCACCAAAATAGAAAAAAAAAATTTTTGACATCTAAATTATAGAAACGTAAATTTTGGGGCATGTTTTTATGAAAATTAACTTAGAAAACATTAATTTCATATTGTAGCTACTTTTTTAATGAAAAAGAAAATTGTATAATTTTTCGAGCTCGAAATTTGCTTAAAGTTTATTTTTAACATTAAAAATATTACTTATGTCGACTGCAATTTAATATCAACTGATAAGAATTTTTCCATCGGTCTTACAGTCTTACAAATTAAATTAAAATAATTAATATTTATGGCAGTCAGATTGCCCTTGTTTATAATCACCCCCGCAGAATCTGAAATAAAAACTTAATTAAAATCTGGAAAAAACTTTGTTAGCAAAGGACGATCTGACTGCCCACCATCACCACATTGTCCGACGTTTCGAGCCTGCTCCGGCTCCTCCTCAGGGACTGAAATAAAACCCGCGATACACCTCCTTATATACCATGCACCCATACCCCCTTCTTTTCTCTTACCCCACCACCCTCCACATTCCCCTCTCCAACTTGCCATTCTCACTTAAATTAATAAAGAATGATAAATGTTATCTAATTTACTTGACTCTATCATTAAATTTACATTATTCCGATTTCTTAGAATGTGAATACTTTCAAGGCTTTCCCTCTTATATTTATTCTTAATCCCCTGTTCCAAAATATCCACACTCCCAAAATCGAAAGAATGCAAACTATTTAAACAATGTTCTTTCAAACCCGATGTACAACTTGAGCTGCGTAAACTATATTGATGTTCATATATTCTCTTTTTCAAATATCTACCCGTTTGACCAATATAACAACCATTACAATCCCTACAATTAATTTTATAAACAACTCCCGATTTCAAACATTTATCATCCTTGTCTTTACAATTACTAAATAACCTTTCTAAATTATTATCATTTCTAAAGAAAACTTGAATATTATGTTTACTAAAAACCCTTCTAATCCTTTCCGACAAACCTCTAACATATGGTAAACTAAAATATGCATTCTTTCCATTTCTATTCCTTGTTTGATTATCTACCCGCTGCTTCAATCCACCATTATAAATTTCCCACACTCTCTCATCAATCATTTTATCAATAAATTTTACGGGATAACTATTTTTAATAAATGTTTCTCTAACTAAATTTAAATTCTTTTTCCTAAAATCTTTATGTGACAATTTAATCGCTCTGTCAATGACACCTTTGATCGCACCTGTCTTGTTTCCGAATTGGTGGTGAGAATCAAAATTTAAAAATCTACCTGGCCATGTAGGGTTTCTATACCAATCTAATTTCACTCTATTAATATTACTTCTAATGACTCTAATATCTAAAAACTCAATTGATAATCTTTCTCAACTTCTTTTGTGAATTTAATTCTATCATGGATAGAATTAAACACATCCACCATTTCATCCACAAAACATTCTGGTACAACTGCAAAAATGTCATCAACATATCTTTTAAAAATAATTGGCTGAAAAACCAACTTAGACAAAGCAATACTTTCCAATTTTTCCATTACTAAATTGGCTATAACAGGTGACAAAGGTGATCCCATTGGACAATCATATCTTTGTTTATGTAGACTATTATCAAAAGAAAAAAATTGTGTTTTTAAAAACCAAATTAAGTGCCTTTATAAATTCATCTTTTGTTAAACTAGTATGTACTTTAATTTCAGACCATTTATCTTGTATAATATCATTCAACAACTCTAAAGGTATATTTGTAAACAAAGATACTACATCCAATGAAACCATCCTATGATCATTCGGAATAATAATATCTTTCATTATACCATAAAAACTCCAACTATCTTTAATATATGAATTTGTTTTACCCACTATCTTGAACAATATATTAGACAAAAATCTAGCAAGTCTATACGTCGGAAAATTTATCGATGATATTATTATTCTATATGTCAACTGTTCTTTGTGAATCTTAGGAAGCCCATAACATTTAGCTACAGTGCCATTTTCACATTTTAAATATTTAAACATACTATCTTTAATATAGGCTTTTGTTTTCCAATGCATCAATAATTCTTTCAATTTATCTTGTAGTCTATTGATATGTGGATTCCTAATTTTCACATAAGTGGTATCATCCTCCAACATAAGTTGAATTTTATTAATATAATCCCTTTTATCCGAAACTACAGTTACATTTCCTTTATCTGCTTTTTGGAAGATCATATTCGGATTCTCTCTCAAGAATTTCTTCGTTATTTTTAATTCATGGAATAAATTACTATTCAAATAATTATCAAATCTATGTTCTCTTTTAAAATTATCAACAACTTTAACTAAAGAACGCCTACATTCTTTTTTAAACTCCAGATTAAAACTACTCATACTACTTTCTACCTCAGCGATGATATTCTTGATCGGAAGAGATTTACTTGAATATGATATTCCAAATTTAGCACCCTTTGACATGATATTTACCACTTCTTCTGATATTACTTTGTCAGTTAAATTTCTAAACCAATCCTTATTAACATTGTTAGTTTGATTGACCTGAGAGTGTTTTCTATGCTTTAAATATTCAAATTTTCTTTTTAATTTACTCCTATGGTTATATTTTATTTTTTCAAAGTGCCTCTTTTGACCACGAAAAATTCTTGCAAATGATTCTGTTCTATTTTATTATATAAATATCTTTCAAGCTCTAATAAATATTTATTCAAACGATTAATTTCAAAATTCAAATCTCTAATTTCTAAGTTAAGTAATTTATTTTTGAAAAAGAAAATATTTTTCCGTAGATCATAAGAAACTCTTTTATTGTAATCCCGATAAAAACCCTTAACATCAAATTTTTTCCAATATGTTTAGGAAAAATATTTTATTTTTTACACCTTAGAAGAAAAATGAGGTGCTCCTTTAAAATTACGCTCCTTAAAACCAGTTTTACCATTTTGAGCAATAATCTTTTACCACCTTCCCATAAATCCCATATATATCTCTAAAAAACATTTTACCCCACCTTTAATAGACCTTAGTTTTATCATTAAAAATATTACTTATGTCGACTGCAATTTAATATCAACTGATAAGAATTTTTCCATCGGTCTTACAGTCTTACAAATTAAATTAAAATAATTAATATTTATGGCAGTCAGATTGCCCTTGTTTATAATCACCCCGCAGAATCTGAAATAAAAACTTAATTAAAATCTGGAAAAAACTTTGTTAGCAAAGGACGATCTGACTGCCCACCACCACCACATTGTCCGACGTTTCGAGCCTGCTCCGGCTCCTCCTCAGGGACTGAAATAAAACCCGCGATACACCTCCTTATATACCATGCACCCATACCCCCTTCTTTTCTCTTACCCCACCACCCTCCACATTCCCCTCTCCAACTTGCCATTCTCACTTAAATTAATAAAGAATGATAAATGTTATCTAATTTACTTGACTCTATCATTAAATTTACATTATTCCGATTTCTTAGAATGTGAATACTTTCAAGGCTTTCCTCTTATATTTATTCTTAATCCCCTGTTCCAAAATATCCACACTCCCAAAATCGAAAGAATGCAAACTATTTAAACAATGTTCTTTCAAACCCGATGTACAACTTGAGCTGCGTAAACTATATTGATGTTCATATATTCTCTTTTTCAAATATCTACCCGTTTGACCAATATAACAACCATTACAATCCCTACAATTAATTTTATAAACAACTCCCGATTTCAAACATTTATCATCCTTGTCTTTACAATTACTAAATAACCTTTCTAAATTATTATCATTTCTAAAGAAAACTTGAATATTATGTTTACTAAAAACCCTTCTAATCCTTTCCGACAAACCTCTAACATATGGTAAACTAAAATATGCATTCTTTCCATTTCTATTCCTTGTTTGATTATCTACCCGCTGCTTCAATCCACCATTATAAATTTCCCACACTCTCTCATCAATCATTTTATCAATAAATTTTACGGGATAACTATTTTTAATAAATGTTTCTCTAACTAAATTTAAATTCTTTTTCCTAAAATCTTTATGTGACAATTTAATCGCTCTGTCAATGACACCTTTGATCGCACCTGTCTTGTTTCCGAATTGGTGGTGAGAATCAAAATTTAAAAATCTACCTGACCATGTAGGTTTTCTATACCAATCTAATTTCACTCTATTATTATTACCTCTAATGACTCTAATATCTAAAAAACTCAATTGATAATCTTTCTCAACTTCTTTTGTGAATTTAATTCTATCATGGATAGAATTAAACACATCCACCATTTCATCCACAAAACATTCTGGTACAACTGCAAAAATGTCATCAACATATCTTTTAAAAATAATTGGCTGAAAAACCAACTTAGACAAAGCAATACTTTCCAATTTTTCCATTACTAAATTGGCTATAACAGGTGACAAAGGTGATCCCATTGGACAACCATATCTTTGTTTATATAGACTATTATCAAAAGAAAAAATTGTGTTTTTAAAAACCAAATAATGTCTAAGTTGGTTTTTCAGCCAATTATTTTTAAAAGATATGTTGATGACATTTTTGCAGTTGTACCAGAATGTTTTGTGGATGAAATGGTGGATGTGTTTAATTCTATCCATGATAGAATTAAATTCACAAAAGAAGTTGAGAAAGATTATCAATTGAGTTTTTTAGATATTAGAGTCATTAGAGGTAATAATAATAGAGTGAAATTAGATTGGTATAGAAAACCTACATGGTCAGGTAGATTTTTAAATTTTGATTCTCACCACCAATTCGGAAACAAGACAGGTGCGATCAAAGGTGTCATTGACAGAGCGATTAAATTGTCACATAAAGATTTTAGGAAAAAGAATTTAAATTTAGTTAGAGAAACATTTATTAAAAATAGTTATCCCGTAAAATTTATTGATAAAATGATTGATGAGAGAGTGTGGGAATTTATAATGGTGGATTGAAGCAGCGGGTAGATAATCAAACAAGGAATAGAAATGGAAAGAATGCATATTTTAGTTTACCATATGTTAGAGGTTTGTCGGAAAGGATTAGAAGGGTTTTTAGTAAACATAATATTCAAGTTTTCTTTAGAAATGATAATAATTTAGAAAGGTTATTTAGTAATTGTAAAGACAAGGATGATAAATGTTTGAAATCGGGAGTTGTTTATAAAATTAATTGTAGGGATTGTAATGGTTGTTATATTGGTCAAACGGGTAGATATTTGAAAAAGAGAATATATGAACATCAATATAGTTTACGCAGCTCAAGTTGTACATCGGGTTTGAAAGAACATTGTTTAAATAGTTTGCATTCTTTCGATTTTGGGAGTGTGGATATTTTGGAACAGGGGATTAAGAATAAATATAAGAGGGAAAGCCTTGAAAGTATTCACATTCTAAGAAATCGGAATAATGTAAATTTAATGATAGAGTCAAGTAAATTAGATAACATTTATCATTCTTTATTAATTTAAGTGAGAATGGCAAGTTGGAGAGGGAATGTGGAGGGTGGTGGGTAAGAGAAAAGAAGGGGTATGGGTGCATGGTATATAAGGAGGTGTATCGCGGGTTTTATTTCAGTCCCTGAGGAGGAGCCGGAGCAGGCTCGAAACGTCGGACAATGTGGTGGTGGTGGGTTGTCAGATCGTCCTTTGCTAACAAAGTTTTTTCCAGATTTTAATTAAGTTTTTATTTCAGATTCTGCGGGGTGATTATAAACAAGTGCAATCTGACTGCCATAAATATTAATTATTTTAATTTAATTTGTAAGACTGTAAGACCGATGGAAAAATTCTTATCAGTTGATATTAAATTGCAGTCGACATAAGTAATATTTTTAATGATAAAACTAAGGTCTATTAAAGGTGGGGTAAAATGTTTTTTAGAGATATATATGGGATTTATGGGAAGGTGGTAAAAGATTATTGCTCAAAATGGGTAAAAATGGTTTTAAGGATTGTAATTTTAAAGGAGCAACTCACTTTTCTTCTAAGGTGTAAAAAATCAAATATTTTTCCTAAACATATTGGAAAAAATTTGATGATAAGGGTTTTTATCGGGATTACAATAAAAGAGTTTCTTATGATCTACGGAAAAATATTTTCTTTTTCAAAAATAAATTACTTAACTTAGAAATTAGAGATTTGAATTTTGAAATTAATCGTTTGAATAAATATTTATTAGAGCTTGAAAGATATTTATATAATAAAATAGAACAGAATGATTTGCAAGAATTTTTTCGTGGTCAAAAGAGGCACTTTGAAAAAGTAAAATATAACCATAGGAGTAAATTAAAAAGAAAATTTGAATATTTAAAGCATAGAAAACACTCTCAGGTCAATCAAACTAACAATGTTAATAAGGATTGGTTTAGAAATTTAACTGACAAAGTAATATCAGAAGAAGTGGTAAATATCATGTCAAAGGGTGCTAAATTTGGAATATCATATTCAAGTAAATCTCTTCCGATCAAGAATATCATCGCTGAGGTAGAAAGTAGTATGAGTAGTTTTAATCTGGAGTTTAAAAAAGAATGTAGGCGTTCTTTAGTTAAAGTTGTTGATAATTTTAAAAGAGAACATAGATTTGATAATTATTTGAATAGTAATTTATTCCATGAATTAAAAATAACGAAGAAATTCTTGAGAGAGAATCCGAATATGATCTTCCAAAAAGCAGATAAAGGAAATGTAACTGTAGTTTCGGATAAAAGGGATTATATTAATAAAATTCAACTTATGTTGGAGGATGATACCACTTATGTGAAAATTAGGAATCCACATATCAATAGACTACAAGATAAATTGAAAGAATTATTGATGCATTGGAAAACAAAAGCCTATATTAAAGATAGTATGTTTAAATATTTAAAATGTGAAAATGGCACTGTAGCTAAATGTTATGGGCTTCCTAAGATTCACAAAGAACAGTTGACATATAGAATAATAATATCATCGATAAATTTTCCGACGTATAGACTTGCTAGATTTTTGTCTAATATATTGTTCAAGATAGTGGGTAAAACAAATTCATATATTAAAGATAGTTGGAGTTTTTATGGTATAATGAAAGATATTATTATTCCGAATGATCATAGGATGGTTTCATTGGATGTAGTATCTTTGTTTACAAATATACCTTTAGAGTTGTTGAATGATATTATACAAGATAAATGGTCTGAAATTAAAGTACATACTAGTTTAACAAAAGATGAATTTATAAAGGCACTTAATTTGGTTTTTAAAAACACAATTTTTTCTTTTGATAATAGTCTATATAAACAAAGATATGGTTGTCCAATGGGATCACCTTTGTCACCTGTTATAGCCAATTTAGTAATGGAAAAATTGGAAAGTATTGCTTTGTCTAAGTTGGTTTTTCAGCCAATTATTTTTAAAAGATATGTTGATGACATTTTTGCAGTTGTACCAGAATGTTTTGTGGATGAAATGGTGGATGTGTTTAATTCTATCCATGATAGAATTAAATTCACAAAAGAAGTTGAGAAAGATTATCAATTGAGTTTTTTAGATATTAGAGTCATTAGAGGTAATAATAATAGAGTGAAATTAGATTGGTATAGAAAACCTACATGGTCAGGTAGATTTTTAAATTTTGATTCTCACCACCAATTCGGAAACAAGACAGGTGCGATCAAAGGTGTCATTGACAGAGCGATTAAATTGTCACATAAAGATTTTAGGAAAAAGAATTTAAATTTAGTTAGAGAAACATTTATTAAAAATAGTTATCCCGTAAAATTTATTGATAAAATGATTGATGAGAGAGTGTGGGAAATTTATAATGGTGGATTGAAGCAGCGGGTAGATAATCAAACAAGGAATAGAAATGGAAAGAATGCATATTTTAGTTTACCATATGTTAGAGGTTTGTCGGAAAGGATTAGAAGGGTTTTTAGTAAACATAATATTCAAGTTTTCTTTAGAAATGATAATAATTTAGAAAGGTTATTTAGTAATTGTAAAGACAAGGATGATAAATGTTTGAAATCGGGAGTTGTTTATAAAATTAATTGTAGGGATTGTAATGGTTGTTATATTGGTCAAACGGGTAGATATTTGAAAAAGAGAATATATGAACATCAATATAGTTTACGCAGCTCAAGTTGTACATCGGGTTTGAAAGAACATTGTTTAAATAGTTTGCATTCTTTCGATTTTGGGAGTGTGGATATTTTGGAACAGGGGATTAAGAATAAATATAAGAGGGAAAGCCTTGAAAGTATTCACATTCTAAGAAATCGGAATAATGTAAATTTAATGATAGAGTCAAGTAAATTAGATAACATTTATCATTCTTTATTAATTTAAGTGAGAATGGCAAGTTGGAGAGGGGAATGTGGAGGGTGGTGGGGTAAGAGAAAAGAAGGGGGTATGGGTGCATGGTATATAAGGAGGTGTATCGCGGGTTTTATTTCAGTTCCTGAGGAGGAGCCGGAGCAGGCTCGAAACGTCGGACAATGTGGTGGTGGTGGGCAGTCAGATCGTCCTTTGCTAACAAAGTTTTTTCCAGATTTTAATTAAGTTTTTATTTCAGATTCTGCGGGGGTGATTATAAACAAGGGCAATCTGACTGCCATAAATATTAATTATTTTAATTTAATTTGTAAGACTGTAAGACCGATGGAAAAATTCTTATCAGTTAAAGTTTATTTGTTTTAATGATTTTTAATGCAATATTCGTATTCCTCACATTTCGCTCTATGAAATTAAAAAAGAACCGCTGCCAATTCATTGCCACTTAGCTTCCTCAAACTTAATTTACTGATTCCTTTAATTAATTTTTAATTCCAATATTTAAAATTTAATTCTTTATTTTGTACGGTGAGACTATGTTAAATGGTTTGTGACTTTTGTGAAATCTACTTTTTATAAAACATTTTTTTTCTGAAAAATAAATGAAGATAATCTCTTGAAATTTTAAACAAATATAGTCTTCTATGAGTTTAATAAGTGGTTAAAATTTTAAGTCGATAAATCTGGTATTCTCTGAGAAAACGCGATACGCAAAATTAAAAAAAAAATTTTTAACCTCAAATATCTTTTTTCGTAATGGACCAATTTTTTTGGGCAACGAACTCGATTTGAAGATATATAAAAGCTACATCTGAGCCAAATTTCAGGACGATTGGATAATGTTTACTCTTGTTATCGTGCCACAACGAAAACGCCGACATTTTCTAAAATAATTTTATTCTAAAAAGCAAATGAAGATAACCTCTTAACATTTTAACCAAGTATGTAATGAGTGTAATAAGTGGTTAAAATTTCAAGTCGATAAATAAAATATTTTTTGAAAAATTAGTTTATGAAATGTAAAAACGTTTTCCTTAGGAACAAATGACAGAGTGAAGATAATAAAAAGAAAATATCGGTAATATAAAATACCTTTCAAAAAAAGTTCATTATATTATGTAATAATGGCTGTAAGATAAAAAATAAAAAAAACTAAAAATTCCAAATCGTTTTTTGGTTATAAAAAAAGAAAGTCAATAAAAACTCAAATCCATCAGGGTACCGAATTTTTTTTGCGAGACAAATAGTCTTTGTCCGGCGAAAATCGGTCGATTCGTTTCCGAGATATAAAGACTACACACACACACACACACACACACACACACACACACACACGCACACACGCGTATACACGTGCACACGCGCACACGCACACACGCGCACACGCGCACGTACGCACATCCACGAAAAAAACCGCTGCCAATTCATTGGCAAGATGCTTCCTCAAACTAATTTATCGATTCCATTTTTTAAATTTAAAAAACAAAAGTAAATTTTTCACAACAAAACTTTATTAATAAATAAAACTGTTTTCTTTGTGGTTCTTTGTTGTTTGTTAAACAAGTTGACTGAATATAAAAAATATCTTTTTTGTTTTTTCATTTATGTATCCTATACAAACAATTAATTATTGTTATAAAAAATTTTAAAGAAATACATTAGTTTGAGAAAGAAAAGTATGTATTGGCAATAATCTAATAAATATTTGTTTTGAAACATTTAACTACTATCCTACTCGACTTAATCAGAGTTAATCGTACTCAGAGTTAACCCGCGGAACTTTAAGGTACCCGCTAACTTACCTAGCCGGGCGATCAGATGGTCGCTTGGTAAACATATTAAGTAAATATGAAGGACTGCGTTAATTAAAAACTTTATAAAGTAAGACGGCCGTAAACTACGTCCGTCTCGTGCCTGAGCGCATCCAACCCAATCGCTGACGGTAGGGAGTTATATGTACCCTCGGCCTCACTCCAAAAATGTACCTGATACAGATATTTTGCAATTTTTGCAGTCGCGTTTTCAGTTCATTAGTCGCGTTCATCATAATGATGTCACAGTAGTCCAATTGAGGAAAACTAAGCGCCTGTATGAGGCGCTACCGGAGTAGTAGGGTTGTATACGGGTGAATAAAGCGAAGCGTGTAGAGAACCTTGTTCACTCTTTTAGTGACAAGGTCCACTTGGGGTTTCCAAGAAAGTGTGCGGTCGAGCATTACACCAAAACTACAGACAGTCTCCGAAAGTGGGACAGTGATTCCCGGTCCTAGCTCAATACCAGACAGCCTCATTTTTCCTTTTAAATTTGCCGAATAAGGAGGGCAAAAAAAAATCGCTTGTGTTTTGCTGCGATTGAGTCGGAGACTAGATCTCACAGTCCAATTCGAGACTTCACCAGCTATCATGATAAGTTTTGCACTAGCCTCCTCAATTAGACTACGTGGCACTTGTACGTAGACCTGAAGATCATCAGCGTAATGTGCCCTACGCTTTCTCCGTTAAAGAGATTCTGTACGTCATTGATGTATAAGCTGAACAGCAAGGGGCCAAGCACAGAGTCTTGAGGGATGCCAAGATTAGTAATAACCCACTCAGAGGTTGCTGATTTAGAGAAAGCTTGTTGTTTTCTATTCCATAAATAGGAATGGATCCAGCAAAGCACTGAGCGTGAAAACCCTATACTGCTCAGCTTGCGTAACAGTATTGTCGGAGAAACAGTGTCAAATGCCTTACTGAAGTCAAACAGTAAAGCGATGGTTATAAGTTTTTTGTCGAAGCCAGTTCTGATATCCTCGGTAAATTTCCTCAACGCAGTGGCAGTGCTATGATGCTTGCGAAAACCCGCCTGAAGAGGATCAAAAATACCGACGCGAGCAATGAACTCCACGATTTGATCGTGGACAAGCTTTTCCAGAGTCTTGGAGAGAAAGCTCAGTAGCGCAATAGGGCGAAAATCAGACGGAGATGAAGGCGCGGATTTTTTCTTAAGAGGAATCAACCGAGCTCGCCTCCAATCCTCAGGAAAAATGGCACTGACTAGAGATGTATTAAAAATCGTGACTAAAAATGGTCCAATCGTTGGAAGAGCTTTCACGATAATACTTTGCGGTATATCATCGTCCCCTCTCGCCTGGGAAGAGAAATGGGATACTGTCAATATCACATCGTTCAATGTGACGGGGTTTAGAGAGAAACCCTCATCATGCGCAGACTCAATTACATTCAAAGCGTCTAAAGGATTTTCAATAGAGGAGCATGATACACCAGCAAAGTGTCGGTTAAGCTCATCCAATGAAAAACCGTGGAGTTGCGCAAATCCCTCCCAAAATTACGCTTATTGTCTAGAGTATCCGTTAGTTTATCAGAAATATATCTGGTGCGCTCCTGTTCAGTTAATTCGGATACGTCTTTACGCAACCCGAGAAATTCGTCCAGAAAAAATGGATCATGAGTCCGCTTGAAGCGCCTTAACGCAGCATCTCGTTTTTTTTTTTAAGAAAAGTAATATCAGAATTTACCCAATGTGGCTGACGTTTCTTAGGATGGACTGTCTTTACGGGAGCTAAAGTACTGATGGCTTCCGATACGTTATTTGTAAGGCAGCGTAGTAGTGTCTCAAGGTCAGACAAGGTCGAATCAAACGGCATCCAATCACAACCAGCTAGTGCATAGTTTAGCTGCGATGCATTAACCTTATTGAAATTCCGATACGTGAAAGATTCGCACGGGGGAGCCGGAGGCGTAACATCTAACGTTACCTCAATTAAATTATGGTGGTTTTTGAAGGGTGCCGGTTGACTCTCAGACGTCAGTATCGTTTCGTTACTGTCAATTAAAATTGCATCAATCCAAGTATCAGGCAGCGTTTTAAAGTACGTCGGTCTATGATTGACAATCTCTAACGCTAATTTTCCAGCCAGGTTACGAAGAAATTTACCTTCATTCACGGATAGCAAGTTAAAATTAAAATCATCCATAACAATTTTGTGTCTAAAATCAGAACTGTGCAACCTTAAATCATTCAAAAAAGAAGGAGTAACTGCAATATCAACATCCGGATGCTTATATGCGACACACACAAAAATTGAATTCAGCGTCCCTCCCTGAATGGAACCCATTATGTACTCTGGCTAATGAGGCTTAGAGGGCAGCGTAGTATGTAAATGTGCCAGCAGAGTAAATTTAGATAATTCTTAAAATAAAGAACTACGCCACCATCTCGCTGATTCCTGTCTTGCCTGGCCAGTGAAAATCCCGGGATGTTCACTACAGATTGATCAATCAGTGGACCAAAACGCGTCTTCGCCAAGCCGAAAATGTCGTAAGACGGATTGTCATATAGGTACTGTCTGAAATCATTAATGTGCTTTTTTAAGGAGCATGCATTAAGGAATCCAGCCCTTAGGCCCTTCACACCAGTATTATTACCAGTAGTTTGATTATCGTTAGTAGTTTTATAAGAAGCTGCACTAGCGCTTAAATCTGCAGCAGATGTTTTCAAGTTCTGAAAAGATTTAAAAGAATTCATGCTGAGTACTTCATTAATATAGATGTTAGTAGCCAAGATTTTCGAAGAGTCTTCCTGGTCAAGATCAGACAAATCGAGATCGCGTGAGTGTAATAAATTGAACCCGTTTTTCGCACGGATAATGTCACCGATAAGAGAGAAAATTCGCAATTTTATAAATAGAGAGGTAGGATAATCGAGACTCGTATTATCAGAGCTGCCCTTACGTTCTTTCTTTATAACAGGTCGACAGAATATAATGTCACCCATAGCCATAGACGGCAAAATAGTGTTAACAACAGCGAAAGTTACTTTTTCAAAGTTAAAATGTTGTTTATTTATGAAATTTGTTATGCAGATTTCGCTGTCATACGAGGCTGGAAGACTAGTCTTTTTAGAAAGAAATTCTACCTGCGCAGCATTAGATGCAAAAAAACTCGAAGTGCTTTTAGGCTGATTTTGGTCGTGATCGGCACCGTTTGATATAATTGGATCGCTATCCAGTGAAATTCCCCCGCGAGCACCCTGGAAGTTAATCTGCATATTTTATTCTTCATTAAACGCGTTTTTTAAAGCGGTATTCTCCTCGAGAAGCAGCCCGCATTTGGCATGTATGCCCCTTAACAGTAAATTTTGTTTTTCAATTGTTTTCTTGAGAGCCGATATCCTCATCGCCAGCCCCCCACTGCCGTTGTTGTCAGTACCTACGAGCGCAGCAGTGAAGCCAGACGATGAAGAGCTCCGACTCTCAAGACATTTTAGCCCGTCAAGCTGCACCTCGAGCATGTCAAAACGTTTAAATAAAAGTTCCAGAGTGCTAACCGAGATAGGCATATTCGTTACCCCCTGTCAGATCATCAATACGCTTCGCATCTTCTTCAGTTGATGACGTCGTCATAGATGTAGCCTGGAGTGGGAGGGCGCCTGGAACGCTGCAACCCGCTTTGCATGAACATCTTCGCTCTCTTGCGTCTGTGAGCGCTCTATCTGCCAGATTCACAATGGCTCCTGCATCTTCCTCTAATGTCGTCTGTGCAGCAGGATGTCTGGAGTGATTGCCCATAGAATATAGATGGGGCGCGGACGCCTGGGACACGGCAACGCGTATGCCAGGATCCTCTTCTTTTCTTTTTTCATTTTCTTTCTCTTCTTTACACACCTGAGCTTTTCCCTGTGCTTCGATTTTTCATTCATCCGACTCAGATGCGTCATCGAGCAGTGAAGCAGACAGAAGCAGAGGCTATGTCGTGACTTTTGCGACTGTGGCTGGAAAGGCATGTTACAGCTGGTGTCGAGGTTCTTACGGACGCATGGTAGTGTTGAGAAGCGGGAGTCTTATTCGGCGTGGTGCGAGAGTGAGAGAACAGGGCCTGCGATTTCATCACTGTTTTCTTTGCAGGAGCGGTCTTTGACTTTTTCGTCTCCTTTGAATCCACAATTTGCGATTTTATGTTGCGGCATAAATTGCACGGAGTGTCAAGGCTTTCTGCATTCCGAGCACTTATTTACTGGTCGCCAGCAAAGTTCGCCGCACACGACACAATTGCTGTTATTATAGTCGGCTTCGGAGTTCATGACCTCGAAGGCGGCATTGCGACTGTTCAGGTGTTTACAACTGTCACGAGCCGGATCGGATAGGTAGCGCGTATTGTTGTCGTTTGATATTTAAAAACGTAACGTTTTAGAAAACGGTTTTGATGAAGATGGGTTTCCACTTAAACTGCCACACGACAAAAACCTTTATGCAGATGTAGTAGAGGTACTGTGGAGCTGCATTTATAGAGAACAATGATGCACCTGCCGCACTCTTCGTTGCTGCGAAGCTGGTTTTTGCTGTAGCAGGTTCCACAGACACCGTCGATGTGTCGCTACAGTCTCTGTCTATCCGCAATCACTCTCGGTTCTTTCACTATGGTATATTGGTGCACCACCACTTTCTGGTTCAGATTGCACGGTCCACACACGCAAAATTATCACAGAATCACCACAAAATTAATAAAAAGATGGAGCCGTGCTGACACACGTCTGTAGTATACGCGCCACCTATCGGGAATTTTGTACTCAATAAGTGTAATAAGTGGTAAAAATTTTGAATCAATCAATCGAATATTCTTTTTAAAAATACAAATATAAGAAATTTATAAAAAAATTTTAACCTCAAATATCTTTGGTCACAACAGTCAGATTTTTTTGGGCAAAGAACTGACTCCTTAGACATAAAAAAGCTAATTCTCTGCCAAATTTCAAAACGATTCATTGACTTTTACTCCTGTTATCGTAAAGGAAAGAAAACGCACATTTTTCCAAAAATAATTTTTTTCTCGGAAACAAATCAACATAACCTCTTCAAATTTTAACACAATGTTGTACTCGATAAGCGTAATAAGTGGTAAAAATTTGGAGTGGAAAAAGGAAAAAGTTTTTGAGATATTAATTAAAGAAATATAAACCATATTTTCATTAATAACAAATGACAGGCTAGAGATAATTTAAATTTTAGAAAAAGAAATTGTAGGTAATTTAAAGACCTTTTAATAAAAATTTAGTTTATTAAGTAATACTGGCTGAAACAAATTAAAAAATCAAAAAAACAAAAATTCAAAATCGTTTTTTGGTTATAAAAAAAAAAAATCGGTAAAATCCAAAAGTAGGTTATGCTCTCTCTATTCTCCTCCGAAACGAAGAGAATAAGCCTTTTCCCATGTAAATCGGTCGATCGGTTCAAAAGCTAATCCCTGCACACACAGACAGACACATACACGCGCGCGCGCGCAAAATTTTTTTTATCAAAAACAACGGATTTTAGCGCTAAAAGTCTTAAAACATGTTTTTGAACATTTTTTGCTTCAAAAATTTTTTTCACCGTTACAAAGCTTCCTCTTTGAGGAAACGAAAACTTTCCCAAAATCAACAAATTTCGACATATATCGCCTTAAAATATCTTTTTGAATATTTTCTGTATCGAAATTTTTTTTTCACCGTTACAAAGTTTCTTCTATGAGAAAGCAAAATCATCTTGATAAGTGCTACCGTTATCGAGAAAAGTCAATTTTTATCGCGCGAATGCGTTTTGAAACATTAGCAGCGCGCGCCAACGCAGCTGCACTGAGGCATCTCCACTCTGAAATTCCAGTGATCACGGCATCTTCATTATTTTTCTTTTAGACGAAGCCGATTTTTTTGATCTGCCGAGAATGCAAACTACGTTTGTCGGTAGTACGTGTAAATAGCTACAAAAATGCATTTTTGTTTCTTCATAGAGGAAGCTTTGCAACGGTGAAAAAAATATTGGAGACAAAAAATGTTCAAAAAGATGTTTTAAGGTAGTTCACCCGGTCGAAGCAGCAGTTTTAATTTTTGTATTTTTTAAATAATGCTTTATTAAGTTGATAATCCAAGAGTAAGTGCATGTAACAAATATATACTAGAAGGAACATAAGACAATTTTTTCAGACCAATTCAGGCAATAGTCACTATGCTATTGTTACAATTAAAGATAAAAACTTCAATAAGTTTCTCTAACTTTGTTTAATTTTTATCCGATCTTAACGAAATAAAGCTTATTTTGTTCGTTAAGAAATTTCAGGGGGCGTATCGGTGGGAAAATTTATGATATGAGTTACCAGTACGGCGCAACATCAATTTGTTCATCTTAAACACTCTAAAACTTGACTTGCTTTTCTTAAACAAATTGATATTGCGCCGTACTGATAACTCGTATCATAAATTTTCCCACCGATACTCCCCCTGAAATTTCCTAACGAACAAAATAAGCTTTATTTCGTTAAGATCGGATAAAAAATAAAAAATTAGAGAAATTTATTGAAGTTTGTGTCTTTAATTGCAACAATAGCATAGTGATTATTCCCTGAATTTGTCTGAAAAAAATTGTCTTATGTTCCTTCTAGTATATATTTGTTACATGTACTTTCTCTTGGATTATCAACTTAATAAAACACTATTTAAAAAATAAAAAAACTAAAACTGCTGTTTCGACCGGGTGAACTACCTTAAGGCATTATATAATATCGATATTTGTTGATTTTGAGAAAAATTTTTTTCGTGGATGTATGTATGTATGCGTGCGCGCGCGCGCGCGTGTGTGTGTGTGTGTGTGCCCGGAACTCAGCTTCTACTCGGTCTATTTTAACCGGTCAAGTATCATTTTTTGTTTTGTTTTTGTGTGTATGTAAACTCTTTATATCTCGGAAACGAATCGACCGATTTTCGTCGGACAAAGACTATTCGTCTCGCAAAAAAAAAAATCGGTACTCTGATGGATTTGAGTTTTTTTATTCACTTTCTTTTTTTATAACCAAAAAGCGGTTTTGAATTTTTAGTTTTTACAATTTTTTATATCTTACAGCCATTATTACATAATATAATGAACTTTTCTTGAAAGGTATTTAAATTACCTACATTTTCTTTTGTTATTATCTTCTCTCTGTCATTTGTTATTAAGGAAAACGTTTTTATATTTTAGGTTTTTTAGAATTAAATTATTTTTAAAAAAGTTAGCGTTTTCGTTGTCGCACGATAACAAGAGTAAAAATTATCCAATCATGCTGAAATTTGGCACAAATGTAGTTTTTATATATCTTCAGATCGAGTTCGTTGCCAAAAAAATTGGTCCATTACGAAAAAAGATATTTAAGGTTAAAAATTTTTTTTAAAAATTTTCGAATCGCGTTTTCTCAGAGAATACTTGATTTATCGTCTTAAAATTTTAACCAATTATTAAACTCATTGCAGACTATATTTGGGTAAAATTTAAAGAGATTATCTTCATTTGTTTTGTAGAAAGAAACTGTTTTGTAAAAAAGGTAGATTTTCTGTTGTCTTACGATAAGTAAGTTGGCTTTTCTTCGTACCGTAAGACGATATGTGCATGTCTACGCGTACAATCATGCATATGTATAGAAGAGTGTGAAAATATAAATGAGATTAAAATGTTATTCAATGGGATTTACTTACATAAAGTTAGTAGTTTTTTGAGCAGCCGTCGAAGAAGTCAGTTATGCGGTCAGTGCCGGTCTTAGGGCGGGGCGAGAAGGGCAGTCGCGCCGGGCCTCGCGCTGACAGGAGCCCCGCGATGCAGGCCTGGACTGGCCATCGGGAATTCGGGAGAGCTCCCGGGGCCTGATTCTAAAAATATCTCACACTCGAGACACACAAAATCCGAGAATAACCTTACCTATTATTTTATTCATATTTTATACATAATTTCAAAATTAATAATTTTTAATCTGCATAAATGAATATAATTATAATTATGTCATCAATTGCTGCAAGAATGATAAATTTTGTTATTAAAAATTAATTAAAGGAATAAGCAAATTAAGTTTGAGGAAGCCACACGGGCAAATGAACTTTTTTCTTAGTGTAGTTTCCCTAGCCTACACTCCTAAGCTTATAATTTATTTTAAAATTATTTAACTGAGCAAATGATAAATTATTTAAACTTTTTAAGATTAAAAGTATTAAGAATAATTATAAATATTCGGAATAATAACCTGTTTATATGACGGACATAAATCATGGTTGGCATCTAATGCAGTAGCTCTCATTATATTGTACGCATTTTTTGTCAGGTTCGCCTCTATAAGCAATGCAAGCGCTTTCTCTGCAGTCAGCCTTACACTTTTATCATATTTTATAGGCTTTATAATTTCATTTGCATTCTCTGCTTTACCTATAATGTCCATCAATTCCACTCCGCTTAAATTCGTTTCCATTCTCATTTTCTTTTTGCTACTTCGTAACATTCTTCATTACTTAAATTAGAACTGATATGAGCTCTATATATCTAAAACTATACCGTTTAATGGCCATGACAGAAATGTTTAATTTTTATAAAACTTGAACTCTTGTGCAGTTTTATAATATTATTAATTTTTTATTATTTTAGTGTTTCTATTACATTTGGTTATATTTTAAGTTATTTATATTTGTTCACCATTAACAGGAGTCATCGAGCGCGGGAGCGCTTCGAAGGCAAGTATAGAAAGAGGCTAAGAGTCGACCGTGCCATTCACTCTTCGAAATAGGTGTCCGATATATACAGATTTCCGAATCGTAACCAAAACGTATCTAAACGTATGAAAAAGTACGCAAACGTAACAGGAACGTATGTTTTTATTTCTGTTCGGGTATTAATAGGTTTCAGGGATAGCAATAAATTCATTGCTTTTTTTGTCAAATATATATATATATTACTTTTCTGTACAAATTTCCTGTAATATAAAGTCATTCCTGAGACAAAGACTGTTCCTCTGAAAATACGTTAAGTGGACGACGTTTCGGACACTTTTTTGTCTCTTGTCCAGACTTTTTATTAAACAGATGAAATTACACTATAAAATACTTTAAATAAAACTAACTGCACTAACATAAATGGCTGGCGTCAGAATGAACTTCAAACAATTTATTTATAAATAACATAATTTGGTCAAAATAAATAAAAAAGCTTTTTGTTCACATACTAAATAGCTACGACAGATTAGTTAACAAGAGCATTACAAGAAGAATTTCAATGAAATTGTGCCGGTTCATTAGATCCCGCAGTATTCCACACCATCCAGGAGGTTCTGCCCAAGGCGCGTTAGATTTTATAGTGGACCTTCGCCAATAGCCATATTATACCACTTAATAATGGGTTAAATTTTTGGATTATTAATGATTTCTTTTTCCAACATAGCAATTTTTTCTTCTAATATGCATTGTGTCTTGATAATGTTTTGCTGATTGAACCATATTTTTCTCTTTTGATACAAATTTTCCTGTGCCTCTCTCCCCTCAATTTCCAAAATGTACAATTCCTGGTTCATTTGTCTATTCATCTGATTTAAACTCTCAATAGCCCGCACGCAACTATTATTTTTAATTATTTTATCCATAAGAGTTAATGATTCAGGTATTCCTTTGATCCCTAGCTTTTCCCTCAAGCGCTCAAAATCTTCTTGGACCTTTTCAATCTTTTTGTCTATTTCGATACTCTCGGTATACACACAGTATTTATGAGCATGCGTTGTTTTTATCTTTTTTAAATGCTTGCCTTCACTACCCATCGTATTATCGTCAAGCTCCGGTCTTTTCCGCTTCTCTGTCGCAATTGATGGGATGAACTCCATTTCTAAATTTAAAAATACTCTGCTAAAATTGAAATTTAACGGTGATTCAATGTTACTTATAGCAAGTAAGTACTTTGTTGGAAGATACTCCTAGACTTAGATGCTTCCTCGCCAAAAGATATTTTGAATGTGATCTTCAAAACCCTTGTGAGCCTTATTTATACTTGAGTGGAAGGCTAACCTAGTCGGGAAATACCCCCTCTACTTTACTAGTGGAAGAGGGTTAGGGTGTCTCCTCTGCATGCCTTTTCTGCTCCCATTAGTAAATGGGGGGGGGCTATTTTCCCGTTTTGGTTTGCCTTTGGCTCAGGTATAATTAAGGCATGCAAGGTCCCTCTAATCCGTTTCGAGATAGGATCAGATGGATTGATGGATTACTTCTAGGTACACCAACATAAATTCTACAAGTTTATGACCATTGTCATAAGTAAGAAAGTGCTGGGAAGTTAGGGAAATTACAAAAATCTTAATTATGGTAGTAGTCTAGGAGCCAGGTAGGGTTTCGTGGCCAATTAAAGTGCCACGGCTGAAAACAACTCATTATGATCAGCCCCGGTCTTACGTATTATGAGACATGGGGAAAATATTTATTGCGGGGCCTACTTAAGGGGAGGATTTTCCTAATGAAATTCAGAATTGCTTGAAAAAGTACAAATATTGTCAAGAAAATACAAATGTATAGCCAAGGGAGTTGATGTATACATAAAAACGATTATTTAATAGTATATTACGACACAAGGCCAGGAAGTTGGATTTCCTGGCCAAGTGTCATATACTATTTTTGTTCGTCCCCGGCCGAAAGTACGCCTATATAGTTTTGATATTAATTAGTAAAATAGCGTTCTTTGTTGCTAACTACGACTCGGCCATATGTATAAAAGGCCTGCTTCAGCGCTACTTTACATATCGCGGAGCGTAAGCTCGACTTCTCCTTTTTTGATGCCCGCCCGACTTTTGCAAAACCGAGGCTTCGCCTCGGTTTTGCTGGTCGGGGCGGGCATCAAAAACACTAGCAAAAGATGCTTAAAAGAGATGATGGACCAACAATATGTACATACTTAATTGATACTCATTTCAACTACAGAACAACCTCTCAATGGTTCCTCTGTTTGTCTTTTTCTATCCCATAAGCGGTACATTACAGAATGAGAGTCAAAAAACTTTCACATATAAGTATATAGTTACACCATGTCTTGAAACTCAAAATGTAAACATCATGTCTATATATGTATAGAAGCTTTCTGACAGCGTGTATGCAATATAAGAACATAATTGATTATCAGAGTTATAAATATATTGTTCAATATATTAATAATAACATAAAATTAATTTAATACGCCTATATCTTTTCAATTTTCCGATTTTACAAATGATTTTCTTGTCATAACATTTGGAAGAGTTAGCATAGTTTAGGTTACAACACGTGCGCTGTCGCGGACGTTGCCACGCAACGATCAACAAAGAGCGGCCACAAAAGTCGCAAAATCGAGCCGGGAAGACCGTACTTTCGGCTAGGGGATGAAGAAAATAATTTTTAAACCCAAGTAGGCGGGGGATATGAGGTCCGCGCATGCTAGGGAATTACATAGACGTGCAACAATAAGCAAGACAATTATTTAAACAATTTTAAACCAAACTATCCGGGGATATGAGGTCCACGCATGTAAGGGAGTCATGTAGACATGAAAAAATAAGGAAAATGATTATTTAAATAATTTTTAAACCCAAGTAGCCGGGGGACGCGAGGTCCACGCATATTAAGTAATTACGTAGCCATGCAACAATAAGCAAGACAATTATTTAAGCAATTTTTAAACCCAAGTAGGTGGGGGATACGAGGTCGACGCATATTAGGGAATTACGTAGACATGCATTAATAAACAAGACTATTATTTGAATAATTTTTAAACCCAAGTATCCGGGAGACGCGAGTTCCAAGCATATAACGGAGTTACGTAGACGCGAGACGTAAGCAAGACGATTATTTGAATAATTTTTAAACCCAAGTAGCCGGGGGACACGAGGTCCACGAATATAATGGTGTCATGAAGACATGAAACAATAAGCAAAACGATTATTTAAATAATTTGTGTACCCAAGTAGCCGGGGGACGCGGGGTCCACGCATATAAGGGAATCAAGTTATAGATGTTAAGAATTTTGGAAATAAAAGTCTTGCTTACGTCGTAAGTCTACATAACTCCGTAATAAGCGTGGAACTCGCATCCCCCGGGTACTTGGGTTTAAATAATACATTATGTAACGAGGGGCTGTAGTCGCAGATTATTCCCGCGGGTGCCCGAGCGTGCGTAGCGAAGCGAGATGTATTTTTTCGTAGCGGCCACATCCACTGTAGCCGTTTCATAGATTTAAAAAGTTATTTTGTATTAATGTGTTATATAATTTTGTTAGTTTTAACCCAATTCACCATAAAAGTAAAAAATTAGACTATGTTACATTATTCTCGCATGTGCGGGAATAAAGTACTTTATAGAGGGATCCAGACGCCACTTTTGCGGCGCTTGTCAGGCTATAAAAGGGCCATTATAGTAGAGATGGGAATAAAATTATTTAAATAAGCGTTTTGCTTATTTTTCATGTCTACATGACTCCCTTATATGCTTGTATCTCGCATCTCCCGGCTACTTGCGTTTAAAATTGTTTAAATAATAGTCTTGCTTATTGTTGCACATCTACGTAATTCCCTAATATGGGTGGATCTCATATCCCCCGCCTACTTGGGTTTAAACATTATTTAAATAATCGTTTTGCTTAGTTTTTCATGTCTACATTACTCCCTTACGTGCATGGACCTCATATCCCCCGGCTATTTGAGTTTAAAAATTGTTTAAATAATTGTCTTGCTTATTTTTACACGTCTACGTAATTTCCTAATATGCGTGGATCTCATATCTCCTGCCTACTTGGGTTTAAAAATTATTTAAATAATCGTTTTGCTTATTATTTTGTGTCTTCATGACTCCTTCATATTCGTGAATCTCGCGTCCCCCGGATACTTGGGTTTAAAAATTATTTAAATAATAGTCTTGCTTATTAATGCATGTATACGTAATTTCCTAATATGCGTGGACCTCGTATCCCCCGCCTACTTGGGATTAAATATTGTTTAAATAATTGTCTTGCTTATTGTTGCATGTCTACGTAATTCCCTAATATGCGTGGACCTCGCGTCCCCCGACTACTTGGGTTTAAAAATTATTTAAATAATTGTCTTGCTTATTGTTGCACGTCTACGTAATTCCCTAACATGCGCGGACCTCATATCCTCCGCCTTCTTGGGTTTAAAAATTATTTAAATAATCGTTTTTATGTATACATCAACTCCCTTGGCTATACATTTGTATTTTCTTGAGAATATTTGTACTTTTTCAAGCAATTCTGAATTTCATTAGGGAAATGCTCCCCTTAAGTAGGCCCCGCAATAAATATTTGCCCCAGGTCTCATAATACGTAAGACCGGCACTGTATGCGGTTGTACACCCGATGGACATTGATTCGTGTGGAACGTGTCTAGTCAATTTTAAAATCTTGCAAGCTCATTGGACGAGTCCAATTTAGAGTTAATGCTTACACTTGAATTATCCAATGGGATTGTAGAATTTTGAAATTTACCATGCACGTTCGACACGAATCAAAATCCATTGGGTGTACGTAAGTGCGTACAAGCATATGAAATGTCATCTGTTATATAAATAAAATGTATCCATGGTAACAATAATAACATATACATATTATAATAGAATCATTACATTATTTTTAATTAACTATATCAGTATTAAAGAAAAGATTAAAATGAATTTTTCTTTAAAATATAATAAATTTCAATTTTTGTTATTTAGTTAACAGAATAAAAAATGGATTAAAAGCAAAAATCTTTTTTAATTAATATTTCAAAATGTTTTAACTTTACATCAGTGTAAAAAATATAAAAAAAAAGAATAGAACTATAAACAATTTTTTAAAAAAGTAAGTAAATATATAATAAAAATAAGCAAATGAACACGCGATCTTAGTATCTAAATACGTTTCACCAGTGAATGAATAATTTGTCAGTGAATAAACACTCAATAACGACGATGTTATGATTTTATACTGAAGAAGATAATGTCTTTTATCCAGAATCTTTATATAAAATGAAATAATAATTTTAAAGGATAAGAACATTTCTGTCATGTTAGATAAATAATAAATAGATAAATTGATATTTTCATATATTTAGAGAAAATGTTCGTTAAGTTTGTAAATTTTTACAAACTTAAATTTAGAATAAATTATATTTTTAAGACATTACGATCGGCGAAATATCTGTGATCTCCAGAAAATGTCAGTCTCAAATTAAATTGATCATTTCTAGATCAATAAATATTTTATCAATTTAAAGCCTGAGCTCTAGTTTCATACTGTTCTTCTTAAGTACTTACCTGTTCTTTTTAAGCTATTTCAATATCAACAATTATTCCAATAGACAAATTTCACAATTCATGAGTAAAAAATGTATCGATCGCTGCTAGCATTGTGGGGGTTTCCGTTATCGAAGCCAAACATTTTCTAATAAACACGCAAGTTTTTTTTTAAATAACTTTTTCATCAAAAGAAATAAAGATAATCTCTTGAAAATTTAACTAAATATTGTAATAAATAATTGTAATAATTGGTCAAAATTTCAAATTGAAAGATATCAGAATTAAAAAACATTAAAAAAAAATTTTATTCTCGAATATTTGGTCGTGATGATCATTTTTTTTTTGTGCTTTTTGTGGGCAATGAATTTTTTTTTGTAAAATATAAAATTGTATAATAATAATTGGTTTTTAATGATAAAAAATAGGAAGAGTAAAAATAAAAAGTCACAAACCATTTAACATAGTCTCACCATACAAAATAAAGTATTCAATTTTAAATATTAGAATTAAAAATTAATTAAAGGAATCAGTAAATTAAGTTTGAGGAAGCTACGTGCCAATGAATTGGCAGCATTTTTTTTTTGTCGACTTCACTATTAGGTAAGCTATAAATTGTGATTGACTTTGAGATGTAATATCTCCGAATATAATCGATGAAATTTTGCCGTTCTAGTTTTAATTGAAGCATTTTTAAACGAAGTTTTGATATGTGTCTACATTTTTATTTTTAATGGAAAAATCCTTGATTGATGATAATATTGTTTGTAACGTAAAAATTTTTAAAAAATTTTGAAAACTTCTGAATGACTGTTAACATGTAAAAACATGTATTTTTGGTAATGGTTATTGTTTATTGTGACCACTCGTAAATGAAAAAAAATAAACGCCCGTTTTGAGCCTTTATTTAAACCCATAGCATGAGATACAATTTTAATAAATTTTTAGGTAATTAATATTTAACAAATGTAACAGTCCCAAACCATTTAATCAATCGATGCGACATTTTCAGGATAGAATTGGCATATGATAAACTATATTTTCACCAAGTTTCAGCAATATTTATTAATATTGACTTCCTTTAAAAAATTCGTTAGATATCCATATGGTTTTTTCTTATTTTTCGCCCATTTTCAATACAAATTTCGATTTTTTCAATTCGAAGTTCTGGTAACTTTATAGAAAATTGGAAAATAAACAACTTTTCTAGAACAACTTTTTTCGATTTAAGGATTTGTTTTTAAGTTACAGCTAAAAGTGTGTCAAAAATGGGTAATTTTTCGTACTTTCCTGATATTTGTTGTTCTACTAAATTTGGCTCTTATTTTTTGCTGTGGGCAGACACGGGATCTCATTCTACATAATATTTGACAACTTTCTGCGAAAAAAATGATTAATTTCAAATCGAATCCACCTCAAATGCTCTACTGCCTGGACTATAGAGCAGTAATATCAGTATAGAAAAATCAATTTTTGAAATCGAAATTGAAGTTTGGTTACACAAGGGAAGTTCAATAGTTACCGACTGAGCGAATTACGCAGTTTTTAAATAATTAAAAGAATTTCTTTTATACATGCAAAACCAAGACATTATTGCTCTCCATAATAACGTATACTCGACCGTCCAGCATAGCTTTAAATCCATATTCCAAATCGTTTGAGAATGGCATTGGAACGGAATTTACAAACGAATCTAAAATTTCGTGTTTCTTTTTTTTTGTCTTCAAGATGGTCTAGACATTTAAGAGATAACTGGCGTTGAAGCAGGTGTATCCCTCAAAAATTTGCTATTTATTTTTGTTACACAGTTGTTTAAGATACCTTGTAGAATTGCTCATATAGCTTTCAATTGAATTTTCATAGCATCATACAGATGATTAAATTAGGGCCTGTGGTGGCTCATTGGTAAAGCGAACGACTAGAAATCGGCAGAACCGAGTTCCAGTCCTGACGTCAGCAAATAACAAGAGTACCCTTGTAAAAATATTTACATGTACTTTGGTAACAAGCGAACTTCAAGCCCCGTCTCTGATTAGCACCAATATGGGAGCAGAAATAGAAAGAAAATATAAAAAAAGGATTAATTAATATATCTACAGGAAATCAATATTCTTTTATCATTTCAGGATAGCGGTCTCGGAATATATGTATAATATTAGTTTATTATAATCATAATATTTTATAATTTTTTAATCATTGATATTGGTCTTCTTTATGTTTTTATTATTATTGTCAATTGATATGAAAAACTCAGTTTAGAAAATTGAGGGGATTTTAAAGCAGGTATTAAATATATGAACAATTTCCTTATACGTATTATATCATAACTAAATAATGTTAAAATGACAATATTTCTAATAAGATATTTTGTTTACAGATTGACATGCCCCTTGAAACAACTGATAATGAATTCGACGACATCGTTAATCAAGATTACGTATCACCAGAAATAGGTTTCAAAGGTGAGTTATCATTTTTATATCAAGGGGACAAGCCTTAGATAAATACTAAAAAAAATATGATTTGCTTTCATTAGATGAGTATTTATTATTTTTGTATACATAGAAACAATATTACCTATTAAAAACACATACAAATCAACATTTTAATATCTGAATTACTCCTCTATCTTGATTTGGAAATTAGCCACTACATTTTGACACTATTTTTTGTATATTAGCTGAGTTTATACGTAGACTTTCTCTGGAACGGGTTGGCCAAATGAGCTGGAGTTTCTAGGAGATGTTCCTAATATGTTTTTTACTCATGATATGTGCCGTTTTATCTTAAAAATGCGTTATTTTGTTAAAAAATTATGTCTTCTATTGTATGTAACTTTGCATGTATTCCCGTAACGAAAATTAGCAAAAAAAATTGTAAAAGTAGGCAGAACAAGCTTTAGTTTGAGTACTGTTTCGTCTAAGAATATCGATTTTTCAGAAAGTTATGAGAAATCAAAGATAGTGTAAAAAAATAATTGACAATTTGATTTCTCATAACTTTCTGAAAAATCGATGTTTTTAGAGGCATAGTGCTCGAAATAAAGCTTGTTCTGCCTATAAGCCAGTCAAATTAGTCTTTTTTTTGCCTGTTTTGAAACCTAATTGTAAGCCGACCTTATCAAGCGGGTTATGATTGGGGAGGTCATCAGGAACAATAACCCGGTGAATGAGTATAAAAATTTACATGGGAAATGTTTTTAATTAACAATTGAATGCTCGGAAAAACAGTTTTTCGACTGCTACAAAAAACTACTCACTTTACAGAAAAAAGTTCAAAGTAAACTTTGTAGATATTAAAAAGATCTATCAAACGCAATTTACAGATTTAAATTTAGTTAATTTGTTTATCTTCAAATCGCAAAAAACCGCTTAAAAAGGCCATTTTTACGATTGTTTATTACTCTGTTAAAAATGTCGCTAGGTGCTTGATAACTCGTTTAAGTATAGCTCTTATAGCACTTAATAAGCAGTTAAAATTTTAGCTAAAAATATTTAATAGTTTTTGCATAATTCCATTTATTTATTAGATTTTGGTCATTTTTGCGTGATTTTTCCCAAGCTGTGGGACGTCGTACGAGGATGCAGTAAACGGATTTTGAAAGCTTAACATCTCTACTTTCACGAACAATGAATAGCTAAGCGATTTTTTCAAATTTAATTGTTTAAAATCGTAAAATAAAAAGAAGTCATTTTTTTTGTTATAAATAAAAGCAATTGCAGCTCGACTATTGGTCATAGATAATTGACAGTAGGTTCGTTGGAAAGCTGGCATTTTTTCACAAATTTTAAGGGGTCTACGAACTCTCTAAGTGCTCTGGGAGCCGAGATAATTTTTTTTTTTGTAAAAATCGCTGTGTCTTCAATTATTAATATTAAGAAACGAGACAGGGACGAAAAATCGAATTAATAGTTGTACTAACAGAAAAAAAATATTTCGTCACATTTATTGCAAAATTACATTGTTATAAATAATCACGAAGGCGCGGGTCTAAATTGGAGAAGGCTACAAGTGTCACGCGCAAAAACTGAGCGTAGGAACTTCAAATCCATCGCGCTCGAAATTTTTTTCATATCTCAGTATATAATTGACGTAAACCCTTCATTTTTTTTTAATTTGGGGTAGCTCGCCAAAATATTAACATACAGCCTACTCATTTCCCCGAAAAAGTTTATTTAGCAATACTTAATTAACAACAATTATTTTTATTAACTTTTTTCTGTTTTTTTCATAAATAAAGATGAATTAGTTATGGATAAATGCTGGGGTGTCTACTACTAGTTAATGAAATAATAAAAAATAATGTATTTGTTTTGAAAAAATAATTTATTGCAGATTTAACACTTAAATGGTTATTTTACGTTTTTTTGCCTTTTTTGGACGTGATACTGACTCATTCAGTTCTTAATTATGTTCTTCTATTTCTTCTTCTTCATCTTCATCTTCATCTTCATCTTCTTCTTCTTCTTCTTCATCTTCTTGATCTTCTTTATCATTTGTTTCTCGTGTACTTGGCGGGACTTCGCATTCGGTTTCGAATTGCTCATCATATTCTGTATCATCATGCATGATATCTGCCATATCAATAACCATTTCTTCCACATTTGTGCAGGTTTCACCATGGCATGATGAGCATATATTTGAGCATCGCAAGCCATGCTTTCGGCAGCTGCATGTCTTTTTCTTGCACCCCGTTTCACATCTACAGCTAATTTTCCGCAGTACTTCGTCTGGGATGTGCGGCTCTAGTGTGGAAACGGGGTGTAAAACATCAAGTCGCTCTTTCCAACCCCAATCCGTCGGATTTTTTGTGAAACCTTCCCACTGCTGCACTTGAAGATATGTGCGAAATGCATGCTGCATTGTGGCACCTTCAGTAGGCGGCAAATTTTCAAGTTTTGCGGAACCTTTTAACGCAGACTTTTGGAAGTTTAGATATCGCTGCTCATGTAAACTTTTTTTATCTTTTTTGGTTCCATATAATCGGCTAACAATTTCATATGCACTCGCAGCTAAAGCTTCAGGTGTCGCATTGGGATCATAAAAGCGTTGAGCCTGTTGTTGGAGAGCGTTGTCGTTTAATAAAATATTGATAATTTTATTTTTGCCTTGCTTAAAAAAGCAAGACGTAGTATCACATCCTGTGAACGCGTGAAGGAGCGTGAGCAAATACTGTAATTTTTCATGTTTAAAACTATTGCTGTCGTAAATACTGTCCTGTATATTTCCTTTGCCGGGTTTTAAAAAGTAGATGGTGTTATACGGTTTGTGGTTGTTTAATATTACCAGTAAATCTATGTCTTCTCCAACGATCCACGTTCTCCAGGTAAGGCTGCATTTTTCCGCCACGGTGACTATAAGAAAATCTGCATCCTCCTCGGCTACTAAAGTGGTGCAATTTTCTTTTTTGAACTGTTCGCACAATAATGTTATTAAATTTTTTTTATTTTTGTTTTGACTTAAAAATTTGTCCTGTGAAATTGAAATAACAGTTTGTCTATTAAATTCAATTTCACGGCCCAAATTTTTATTTTGTCTCCGTGACCTCTCAGCGGCCTTTGTACTTTTTGTGCTAAGTCCGTCGGGATAACCATCGAAAACTATAGTACAGTTTCTACTATAATTATTGATAGCGTAATTATCGTAGTGCTGTACTATAAATTCGATGGAATTATTCGTATCCCAACGAACTTTATGCAGAAGAAAGCCGCCATCGATTACATAGTAATCCTGCTCATTTCGTGGAAGCTCTGTTATTTTACTAAAATTATCGTAGAAAGAAGACTTGCGTCCTTTCCGCATACCACCCTCGTCAAAAAGTGGGAGCGGATAAGGAGCAAGCTCATATTGTAAGAATTTTCGCATGTCTGATTTGCTTTCAATATTTAGCGATATTCTTTGAAATAACAATGTAGGATCGATCGCTACTACTTCATTGTCTATCTTTATCGATGAAGTGTCTGTCTTCAAAGATAATACCTTGTCTTTTTTTTCAATTTGATCGATCCAAAGTTCCCGCCGACAATTTTCTTAATACATTCTAAACCTATCTCGTATGCTTTGTGGCAATTTATTTTATCGCCACCTACTATTCCACTACTAATCGATATTATATTGTGCGTTACAGGAAATGGATCGTGGTTCTGAAAAAATTCTGTTAACTTGTTAAAGTCTTTCAAATCTCTCTTAATACGAGAATTACTTGCGTCGACATGTTGATCAGACGTTGCGTAAGTAATATTACAGAATTTCTCCACAGTATCTGTAACTTGGATTAAAACGATCGTTGATAAAACCCACTTACCTAATGTACTGTCAGTTATGCTGCGTCCAAGTGTTAAGCCGCCATTCACTTTCATTGGTCGCATCAACATTTGTTCAATGATCATATCAGACCACGTTCCGGATCGATGTTTGTCCACTCGCCTAATAGTAAAGTAGCCTAAACGACTGAATTTATCAAACTCTATTACGTCCATTATATTTTCAAGATTGTACATATCTTGTAAATATAAGTGGGCACTTTTGGCGTACAAATTATGACCGCTAGCGTGGAAATAAGGCAACATTTTCTGTACACACTCGAGGTGCATGTTCCAGTCACCACTTCTTTCTGCTTGAATAAATTGTTTTGCAAGATCTATCATTTTAAAATACTGAATCCACAATTCGGCTGTTGGTCCGTTCTCTTTAATCAAATTTAATTTATCTACAAATTTTTTTCTTATTTCTTCAATATCATTTTGTTCAAGCAACGTGTGAAATTCCGATTTTCCTACATACTCGAGCAAATTCTTTAGAACAAATACTTCTGATTCCGATACATTCATAGTAGAAAAAATGATATGTGATAAAGCATTTTGGATTAAAATGTGTCCTCTGATTGCTCTGAAATACGCGTGGCCACTTAATGCTTTTTCAGCTGAAACTTCAGCGTACAACTGGCAAAAAGCATCTTTTAATCCACTGCCGTCCATCACATATCCGACTGCGCCAAGATATGACATGAGCATATGAAATCCTCCAAGCCTTACAACGATTTTATTAATTTTTATTTTATTTGGAGTTCCCTTACAGCATTCTACAATTTCACGAGCTTTTTGATAAAGCGGTTGATCAAACGTTACAAAAACATGTTTTTGATTTTGGGCTATACACTTTTCGTTAGCTTCGATTAAAACTGTAAAAATTGTGTCATAACTACTGGGCGGGGCGTTTACGAACGGGACCGGAATTATTTTCGATATGTTGAAAGGTTTTACCTGAGTACATTGCTCCATAAAACTGTTTCAACCGCTCAAGTTTTCTCACCGTATGTAATTCCCATAAAACCATAATAAATATGTCGGCTCTACATGATTTTGCGTTATTGGATTGTTTATAGTTACATCTTCAATCACAATATTTTTAAGCCCCGCGTGCACTCCTCTTTGAAAGTTTTGAAGAGGGACGAAACCAAAAGCGCCTACGTTATTAGCCGAAGGAATACGAGCTAAGCGTTCTATTTTAGTATTTGTTGATATTTCGGAGGCAGGAGTTGCACAGATAATACCACCCATCGCATGGAAAGTATTCCGACCATCTATTGTGCACGTGTTGCGGTCGGCATTATCGTATACAAACTGAAAATAGGCTGCACCGGAGTCATAAGTTTCGGGCTGACAAACTATAGAAGATTCAAAAAGCTGCGTTTTATAATAGGAAGCACATAATCCAAGATAAGCCAATGAATCTATGAGATTTTTCGATGCATGCTTTTTATACATCATAGTTGACAAACCCAATAAAATCGGGGATAAAAATGACCGAGGTCTTACGGAGGATATAATAATATGACAAAGTGTTATGACTCTTTTATCCCACATTTCATTTTTTCTTTTGTTACTTCTCATCAAAATATCGAAAAACGATTGTAACGTCGGTGGCATGTCATCTTTGATCTTATCAAAAAAATGATCAGGCGCAGGATAATTAACTGTATCATAATACTTCGATGTTATATCTTCAAGAAGCAATTCCGCTGCTGTATCAATAATCCGTTTGCGTTCGGCTTTAACATCTGAGTTTTTATTGTTGTACCATTCCGCAGAAAGAATCTTATTTCTTACAAACGCGAAACAAACAACTAAATCTTTTTTTACTTTATAAACGGAAATTGCGTCACCAAAATATTCTACTAGTTTATTGCGAATTGTGTCAAGTTTGCAAGGAAGTTCTTCTTCTTCGTCTTTGTATTCGCTTAAAATACTTGCAATGGAAAATTGACACTCCTCATCACTAAACTCGCATAAATAAGAGATAATATAGTCCACAACGTCAGATGTATCTTTACGCATAGGTCGACCGGTTTTATGAGACGGTCTAAAAATTGAAAATTTTCGTATGCAAAAATCATGGTAACGGGCGCCCCGTTCTACCAAATCTACGTTTTCAATAAGTTTTTTTAAAACTGTATATTTTTCTCGAAGGTTATCTCGTAAAGTTTCATCGTTCTGGCGTGAAGTAATTTTTTCTAGAATATTGCCCTTTAAAGTGTCGCTACTAACAATTTTGACTTTCGAAAGATTCGCGTTACGATATTTTTCCCTTTTAGCATTGTACTCGTGCGACGCTTCTTCCCCGCAAAAAATACAATATTTGCTAAAATCAAACTGCTGTAGAGCAATAGTATTTTGTCTCGCAGTTATTTTTAAAATACTTGCTTGTTTTTGGGCAGCTTTTATACTTGACTGTTTAACATAATTACTATGACAATTGGTATGAATTGTTAATGCTTGACACTTTTGGAGTTTTTTATGTTTATTGTCCTTCCTCTTTAAACTTGCATCAATTAAGGTTGCTATAGCCTTCTCTTTGAGAACTCGAGCCTGCTCGGGGTTGACTAGTTTGTCACACAGCAAACAGATGTTCGCGCCGTCAGTTTCCATTTTCAAGAAAACTTCAACCTGCACAAAAATAATGTATTGTATCAATAAATTTTGTAATTATTGAAACTTAATTAACTATAACATATAATTAACAAAAAAAAACATATCAATAAATCTGATTTTAAAAATGTATTCATAATTAAACTGTATTTGACTATAAATATTAAAAAAAAAATTATAATTTAGACATCCGTTTACACTATGCCAAAATAAATATTTTTCAAAAAATTTTTCATAAAAATTATTTTAAACTAATAATATTATTTTTGCTAAAATTACGAGTGGGCTATAGCAACTTTTAGGAATAAAAAATTGACGGACCCTGGGATCGAACCGGAGCCGCCGACGCACAAGTCAGAAAGGCTACCATCAAGCCACCGTACCAATCGGACTTCTATTAATCGAACGGCTGGCTTATTTCGCTCTTTTATATTCGTACGTATATCTGCACGTAAGACTAATTTCAAATAAATTATTTACCGATTTCGTAATAACACTATGAATAACAATTACAACATTTATGTACTTACCAACGGTGCGATAACACTAGTTCATAAAGTCTTTCTCTTATAGCTGTGGTACTATATCCCAAATAATCCGGATTTTCGTTTAAAAACAGCAAATGCAACTGTAATATATAACTTATAAATATATTTGATAATTACAATATAAATCAGAATACTGTATATATTCACTTACGAGGATTCAATAAATGTCACTTATAAATTGTTTATTAAACTGTAATATACACTGTATGTTATACTAAAATTGTATTCGATACTGCTTATGCTTCTATACTCGGTGGCTGGCGTCACTGGCACAACGGTCAAAAGAGAAAGTACAGTAACGCTCCCCTTGGCGGAGACATGCGTACAAGTGTCGAAGCGTCTAACGAAAGGTTTCACCCCGATGCCTTTCGGAACATGCGTTTCCGAACACATGAAAGCGCGGAAAAATTCAAATCTACTCACACACACATAAACTCACATACACAGAGTAATATAAAAGTATGTTTAATTAATTAATAATATGTATAATTGCATACAATTATATGTATTTAATTATTTATTTATGAAAGAAACAGAAAAAAGTTAATAAAAATAATTGTTGTTAATTAAGTATTGTTAAATAAACTTTTTCGGGGAAATGAGTAGGCTGTATGTTAATACTTTGGCGAGCTACCCCAAATTAAAAAAAAAATGAAGGGTTTACGTCAATTATATACTGAGATATGAAAAAAATTTCGAGCGCGTCGGATTTGAAGTTCCTACGCTCAGTTTTTGCGCGTGACACTTGTAGCCTTCTCCAATTTAGACCCGCGCCTTCGTGATTATTTATAACAATGTAATTTTACAATAAATGTAACGAAATATTTTTTTTCTGTTAGTACAACTATTAGTTCGATTTTTCGTCCCTGTCTCGTTTCTTAATATTAATAATTGAAGACACAGCGATTTTTACAAAAAAAAAAGTTATCTCGGCTCCCAGAGCACCTAGAGAGTTCATAGACCCCTTAAAATTTGTGAAAAAATGCCAGCTTTCCAACGAACGTACTGTCGATTATCTACGACTAATAGTCGAGCCGCAATTGCTTTTATTTATAACAAAAAAAAATGACTTCTTTTTATTTTGCGATTTTAAACAATTAAATTTGAAAAAATCGCTTGGCTATTCATTGTTCGTGAAAGTAGAGATGTTAAGCTTTCAAAATCCGTTTACTGCATCCTCGTACGACGTCCCACGGCTTGGAAAAAATCACGCAAAAATGACCAAAATCTAATAAATAAATGGAATTATGCAAAAACTATTAAATATTTTTAGCTAAAATTTTAACTGCTTATTAAGTGCTATAAGAGCTATACTTAAACGAGTTATCAAGTACCTAGCGACATTTTTAACAGAGTAATAAACAATCGTAAAAATGGCCTTTTTAAGCGGTTTTTTGCGATTTGCAGATAAACAAATTAACTAAATTTAATCTGTAAATTGCGTCTGATAGTTCTTTTTAATATCTACAAAGTTTACTTTGAACTTTTTTCTGTAAAGTCAGTAGTTTTTTTGTAGCAGTCGAAAAACTGTTTTTGCGAGCATTCAATTGTTAATTAAAAACATTTCCCATGTAAATTTTTATACTCATTCACTGGGTTATTGTTCCTGATGACCTCCCCAATCATAACCCGCTTGATAAGGTCGGCTTACAATTAGGTTTCATGAAAAAACTAATTTGACTGGCCTATACTGTTACATTTACAGTGAGCTCTGCAGAACATGAAATTAGTTAGATAAGGTAAACGTACCCCTTACAAACGGTTTTTCGGTTAGGTTTTTGAATATTAAGAAATATTGATATACTAACGGTGATGATATACAAAATTCATATACAAATCGATGGGCTAATATCTTAGGATGAATTATCGAGCTTAGTCAAGCTTATTTATTATAAAATAAAAATAATATTTAAAAAATAACAAAGGTACTAATATGTACCTCTTATTGTTAGAAACACTGATTTAGAGGATGTCCGTCTTGGAAACACTTTATGTTCCTCGTAGAAACACTTACTTACACGCTATAAAACTGTATTACAATATTTTTAATATATTGTAATGCATAAATAATTATTAAATTTTAATATTTAACGTTTATTATGAATGTTTATTACACTTTGTTGCGTTATACTAACTTTTTAATGTAATGATAAAACATAACCTATGAAGTGTAGTTCGACACGTGTATGCATCGAAGCGAGAAAAATTAAACATTTTCCAAAAGTAAAGGGTCCCCAAAACGCTTTATAGGTTATGTTTTATGACTTCTATTGTAACGTTAAAAAGGTAATATTGGGCATAATAATCATATTGAATATACAATAGAGGCCTAGATGTGACAATTCATTACGGATTCAAAAGTATAAAAAGTATTTTAGCAGCTGTAATTCTGGTGTAAACAAGTATTTCTAAGACGGCATAGTATGTTATTTTATGTCCCTCACTTGAAACACGTGCTCCAGAGCGTTTCTAAAGGGGACATGAAAAAAATTGATGTACCTCGGATGGAACACAGGTTTAATTAAATAAAAAACATTAAAAATCGAAAAAATAGTACATTAATAGAATCTATGGACCTCCAACTTTCGTATAAACTATTACATATAGTTGGATTTCTAATAGATCTTAAAGAAAACTCGAATTAAACACGAAGTAGCAATCCACTAATTTGACTTGAATCATAGCATGTTTTCACTACTATACAGGTACCTTAATTAAATAATATTTTTCTATTATGTGTATGCAACAGAACTGTTCAGAATTTTAGCAACACAAATAAAAATATCTATTGAAAGTAATAACATTTTTCTATTTTATGAAAAGTGTAATATATTTCTTTTAATATTCAATTAATGCTAGTGTTTCTAAGAGGTACCACTTTTCATTAAGTGTTTCTAAGGGGTACTTTTACCTTAAACTGCCCGCGCAAAAAAAAAAATTTGTGGGCCATATATTGCCCACAGTGTTGGACAAGTATGGGAATATATGGCCCATTGCAAGCCACATTAGAGCAATATATGGGAGATACTCGGCTCCGGCGTCTGAGCCGAATTCGGGCTGGAATAGAGCCATAGCATTCCCACCAGTATCCCATATAGTTGCCATATTAGTCCCATATTTATTTTCATGAGAACCATTAACAAAAAAAAAACAAAATAAATACTTAAATAAGCATAAAAAAACAATCTTATTGTGCATGTACTGTGACTGTAAAAAAAAAAAAAATTTTTAGTGGATTCGAACCTCGAACCTTTGAATTACTAGACTTGCTTGCTATCGACTGAGCTATTTAATTATGTTTGTATCAAAAGATCAAATGGAGGTTAATACTTGAACCACATCATCATTCGTTTCAGATTACAGCCTAGATAATCTCCATTTGATCATTTGATATAAACTTAACTAAATAGCTCAGTCGGTAGCGAGCAAGTCTAGTAATTCAAAGGTTCGAGGTTCGAATCCACTCAAAGATTTTTTTTTTTTTCTAATAATTTTACAGTCACAGTACATGCACAATAGGATTGTTTTTTACGCTTATTTATTTATGTTTTTTTTTTTTTTTTGTTAATGGTTCCCGCGTAAAAAAAAATTTGTGGACCATATATTGCCCACAGTGTTGGACAAGTATGGGCAATATATTGGCCATTGCATGCCATATTAGAGCAATATAGAGCAATATATGGGAGATACTCGGCCCCGGCGCCTGAGCCGAATTCGGGCTGGAATCGGGCCATAGTATTCCCACCAGTATCCCATATAGTTCCCATGTTAGTCCCATATTTTTAATTTCATGAGAACCATTAACAAAAAAAAAAAAAAAAAACATAAATAAATAAGCGTAAAAAACAATCCTATTGTGCATGTACTGTGACTGTAAAATTATTAGAAAAAAAAAAAAAATCTTTGAGTGGATTCGAACCTCGAACCTTTGAATTACTAGACTTGCTCGCTACCGACTGAGCTATTTAGTTATGTTTATATCAAAGGATCAAATGGAGGTTAATACTTGAATGACATCATCATTCGTTTCAGATTACAGCCTAGATAATCTCTATTTGATCCTTTGATATAAACATAACTAAATAGCTCAGTCGGTAGCGAGCAAGTCTAGTAATTCAAAGGTTCGAGGTTCGAATCCACTCAAAGAATTTTTTTTTTTTTATATATATTTTACAGTCACAGTACATGCACAATAGGATTGTTTTTTACGCTTATTTATTTATTTATGTTGTTTTTTTTGTTAATGGTTCTCATGAAAATAAATATGGGACTAATATTGCAACTATATGGGAACTATATGGGATACTGGTGGGAATACTATGGCCCGATTCCAGCCCGAATTCGGCTCAGGCGCCGGGGCAGAGTATCTTCCATATATTGCTCTAATGTGGCTTGAAATGGCCCATATATTGCCCATACTTGTCCAACACTGTGGGCAATATATGGCCCATAACATTTCTTTTATGCGGATGGCCAATTATTTTGCGTTTGAATTAATTTTTTAAATAATCGCGATTTGAAGTGAATATAGTAAAGAATTACCCTCTCTCAATTTTGAGATAAAAATTTTAAAGTTGAAACGGTTATGATTCATGGGCATATAATTTTATATACACTCATTTTGCCTTTAGAAATTTATGTAAATCTTTTTATTAGCTGCCACTGATATTTGTGTTTATATAATATTTTATTTGTTTTTGTTTTTTATGAAGATGGTCTAATGCTCATACTTTATCATTAAGGTGATGTTATATACCGACATAATTTTAAAAAGAGTATATCTCATGAAAATACCAATAGAATCATCCACAAAAAATTCTGAGTATAGTATTTACATATACGGAGCGCCTGACAGACGTGTTTTTCCAAAAAAATGATCAGAGTTTATTTAATTAAATAAAAATCGTACTGTCGGTAAGTAGGAATCTGCAATTGACCTACTTTTAAAACGAGCACAACTAACGAAAATACTAATAGAATCGCTCAAAAAATTTCTGAATATAGTGTTTACGTGTCCGGAGCGCCTGACAGTCGTCTTTTTCCAAATAAACGTTTGAATGTTGATTTAAAAAATATTGAAAGCAGGGTATCACATCACCTTAATCCGGTTTTATCGGCTGAAGATGTCAAAATCACTAATATTAAAAATAATTATTTGTGTCTTAAACAAATTGAATAAAATAAGTGTGAAATAACAAAAAATTTAAATAATGAGAAAAAATATGAAATTTACAAATATTAATAAATTATTAAATCATTGAAAAAGTAAATTGGAATCGTCCAATGAGATTGCAGGATTTTAAAATTGACTAGGCACGTTCGGAAAGAATCAACTTCCCTCGGGTGTAAATATCTGGAGTAAAATTGTTGTAATTTTTCATTTTTTGATAATCTGAGTAAATTTAAAATTTTATTCGGGTAAAACTGACCGCAAGGGATAATTAAATTTAAGGTAGGTAACCGGACAATGCCGTCATAAAAATCGCAATATCGGAAAAATTATGCTATAAGCATATTATGTATGGTGGATACTCCTCATTTATCGTTGCACACTGTTGTGTAGACATTAACCCTAAATTGGAATCGTCCAATGAGATTGCAGGATTTTAAAATTGACTAGGCACGTTCGGAAAGAATCAGCTTCTGTCGGGTGTACACTAATTTTTAAGAAAATTTAAGGAAAATCAATTTCCTGGTGAACTACCTTAAATTATATTTGAGTTTGAACTAATTTTTCGAATAATCACTATTTAAGAAGTGAATATAGTAAGAATTACCCTCACTAAATTTTGAGATACAAATTTTAAAGTTTAAACTTGTTTGAACTAATTTTTCGAATAATCACGATTTGAGGTGGTCTTATACCAAATGGCTTCTGAGGCCAAAATTACCTGAAAAAATGAATTCAAATATAATTACAATAAAATAAAGGATATGTATCACTAATATAACTTATTTCTAATACAAAATTCCAAGAGATAGGTCTCTTAATCTACTTTATGCAGAATTATGTCATTTTAGAAAAATCAACTGGTGAAAAGCAAGTTTTCTTGATAATCACTCGATGGATTTTCACGAGAGAAGTCGCAAATTACTTGGAAAACATGTCCCTATGGCATGAAGTTCTAGAATTAAAAAATATCGAGACTAAGTATTTTTTTAATTGAAAAAACTACTTTTGTTGTCAAAATTTTATGAATTTTTATAAATTTGTATAGTTTTTTCAATTAAAAAAATACTTAGTCTCGATATTTTTAAATTCTAGAACTTCATGCCATAGGGACATGTTTTCCAAGTAATTTGCGACTTCTCTCGTCAAAATCCATCGAGTGATTCTCAAGAAAACTTGCTCACCAGTTGATTTTAAATGGCATAATTCTGCATGAAGTGGAATAAGAAATCTATCTCTTGGATTTTGTATTAGAAATAAGTTATATTAGTGAGATATATATATATATATATATATATATATATATATATATATATATATATATATATATATATATATATATATATATATATATATATATATATATATATATCTCACTAATATAACTTATTTCTAATACAAAATCCAAGAGATAGATTTCTTATTCCACTTCATGCAGAATTATGCCATTTAAAATCAACTGGTGAGCAAGTTTTCTTGAGTTTATATTATATATATATATATATATATATATATATATATATATATATATATATATATATATATATATATATATATATATTTATTCCGGGATTATAAAGGATCCTATAGTTTATTCTCTCAGAGTTGTCTTATGTTAACGTGACTAAAGAAATAATGACCCTGGAATTATTGACTCTAGATCCGTCCCGGAATACACGCTTATATATCTTGGCAATTCCGGGACGTCCGGGAAACAACAACGCAGTCCCGGAAATCACAGTTATATATCAAAGAAAGTCCCAGAAATAACACTTAGGTGTACTTATATGTGTATATATCTATATATATATATACACACTTTATTTTATATTTTATAGTAATTATATTTTAGTTTATTTTTTCAGGTAATTTTGTCCCGAGAAGCCATTAGGTATAAGACCACCTTAAGAAGTGAATATAGTAAGAATTACCGTCACTCAATTTTGAGATAAATATTTTAAAGTTTAAACGTTTATGGTTCACGGGCATATATATATATATATATATATATATATATATATATGGGATATTTCAGGTCAAGTCAGCAGCTCAAAATTTTAAAATCGCTCAAAACTTGTTTTCTTTTAGTTTTTTATGAAAAAAAAATGTTCCTCAAATTTTAGGTCGATATTTGCAAAAATAAAAAAGCTATGCAAGATTGAAAATCAAATTTTTTTTCAATTTTTGGTTAAAATCCAAGTTTATTCATTTTTTAACTCAAAATCTTGAACCTTTTTGTATAGAACATTGATCGGCAAAAAGTTTGCATTTTTTTTGTACAATATTGGCAACATTTATTTTATGACCCTTTTTGAAAGTCTCTGATTGGTTGCTTCTTAGTATACCTTCATCGAAGGATATTGAGGCTGCGGCCAAATATTTTTTATTCGACAAAATTTTTTTGTGTTCTTCTTCGAAAACCCCTCAAAATGCTTTTTTGATCAATACTGGCCGAGCAAAGGGAAAAAAGTTACAATTTTTTGAAATATCAAGAAATAGTAGATTTTCTTACAAGGGGGAAAATGGAACTTTCGCAGGCACGTGATATGACGACCGAGGCGAAGCCGAGGCCGTCATATCACGTGCATGCAGAAGTTCCATTTAACTCCCGCATAAGAAATAGTATTTTTCTCTATTCTCGGGCGAAAGTACGTTAATTAATCAGTCTAGAAAAGTCGAAAATCATCGTCTTTCCTGGTGACATCAACTCTGCGCAGCCATGTTTTTACTTTCGCCCTATGCTTTGATAGCTTTAGCGACTTCACGTCGTTCTAGTAGTTTGCAGGTTATATTTTTCAATTTTATTTTACTTGTCGCAATTGGTTTTTCCCGATGCGCGCGTTTATGTGTGTTCGATGCCCGCCCAACATTTGCAGCATGAGCGTAGCGACTGCTGCTGGTTGGGACGGGCATCGAAAATACATGAACAAGCAGATTGTTACATACTCATGTGAGTCAAGAGAAAGAGGGATAGAGAGATAGATAGATAAATAGATAAATCTTTATTCTGCCTTTTCGGCAAAAATTAGAAAATACATTAAAAGGTATAAAATTATAAATTTCAATCAATTACAATAGAATACAATAACAATTTAGTTCATTATGTCATAAAATACATAAGAGATACAAAAGATTTATCAAAAACATAACAATGCAAAAGAAAACTAAAAAGATAATCATTGAAATCATAAATAAGAGAACATGTGGTAAATAAGATATGTATAAAAATACTTATACGAATATCATAATGTTCCGCCAATAGGCCAAAATAGAGAGAGATAAAGAGAGATAGGGAGAGAAAAAAGAGGATATTTCCAAACATGAATTCATAGTAGACCATCCTTCTTGAGAGCACCATGATTAGGTATCGCTTATTGTGTAAGCCTAATATGATTGAAAATAGATATATATACAACCTGTTCGGAAAATGTATGTTTTGCTAAACACGGTCGTGTAGAGGGCAAAATTCTAAGACAAAAGTCCTTGTGCCGTTTTTGCAAATTTTGCATATTAACGCCGTTACAGGCGATCAAAAGTTCAATAAACCGGCCAATCAGCTCCGACGTCGGCGCGTGCGACAGAGAAGTAGGCGGAGTTCCAGAGCTACGGCCGCAGGAGTGGGAGAGGCGGGACATCAGCGCTTCGGCCACTGGAGGCGGGCCCGCCGGCGTCTATCGATCAATCGACTACTCGCTCGTTCGCCCTTCTTTCCGCACTTTCACGCTCTCTCTCGCTCTTTCTCGCTCTCTCACTCTTTCTCGCTTTCTCGCTCTTTCTCGCTCTCTCTCGTTATCCTTGCGCTTTCAGGCTCTCTCTCGCTCTTTCTCGCTCTCTCTAGCTCTTTCTCGCTCTCTCTCTCTCTCGCTATCCTTGCCCTTTCACGCTCTCTCTCGCTCTCTCTTGCTCTTTCTCGCTCTCTCTCGCTCTTTCTCGCTCACTCTCATTATCCTTGCTCTTTCAGGCTCACTCTCACTCTCTCTCGCTCTCTCTCGCTCTTTCTCACTCTTTCTCGCTCACTCTCGTTATCCTTGCTCTTTCAGGCTCACTCTCGCTCTTTCTCGCTCTCTCTAGCTCTTTCTCGCTCTCTCTCGCTATCCTTGCTCTTTCACGCTCTCTCGCTCTCTCTCGCTCTTTCTCGCTATCTCTCGCTCTTTCTCGCTCTTCCTCACCCTTTCTCGCTCTCTCTCGTTATCCTTGCACTTTCTCGCTCTCGCTCGCTCTCTCTCGCACTCTCTCTCTCGCTCTTTCTCGCTCTCTCTCGCTCTCTCTCGATCTCCCTCGTTATCCTGGCTATTCCACGGTCTCTCTCACTCTTTCTCGTTCTCTCTCGCTCTTTCTCGCTCTCTCTCGCTATCCTTGCTCTTTCTCGTTCTCTCTCGCTATCCTTACCCTTTTACGCTCTCTCTCGCTCTCTCGCGCTCTCTCTCGCTATCCTTGCCCTTTCATGCTCTCCCTCGCTTTCTCGCTCTCTCTCGCTCTTTCTCGCTCTCTCTCGTTCTTTCCCGCTCTCCCTCGTTATCCTTGCTATTTCACTCTCTCTCTTGCTCTTTCTCTTTCTCCCTTGCTCTTTCTCGCTCTCTCCCGTTATCCTTGCTTTTTCTCGCTCTTGCTCGCTCTTTCTCGCTCTCTCTCGTTCTTTCTCGTTCTCCCCCGTTATCCTGGCTATTTCACGGTCTCTCTCGCGCTTTCTCGTTCTTTCTCGCTCTTTCTCGCCATGTCACGGTCTCTCTCGCTCTTTCACGCTCTCTCTCGCTCTTTCTCGCTCTCTCTCGCTATCCTTGCCCTTTCACGCTCTCCCTCGCTCTTTCTCGCTCTCTCTATTCTAAGCTATACACTAATCATGGATGCAGCCCCAACCTGGTTCGTTGCTTTTATGGAATTCGAATTTTAGGAAATTCGCCAGGATTTCCGAGATCTCGCAACCAGAATAGCCGTACTCGAGACCGCAGCTACCACGACCAAGACTGACCTAGCTGCCATCAAAGTTATTCGCGAAGAGGTGGATGCGCTTTCCAACATACATGCTCTAACCGACTCGTGTGAAGTCATAGTATCTGGCGTGCCTTCACAGCTCAGCCACAATGAGGTTGTTGAGAAAGTTGCTGCCGCACTTGATCTGTCGTCCGCTAGTCAATTCGTCATCCAAACACGGGAATGGATAGGAAAAACTTCTAAACCGAAGAACTTAAAAACACCTACTCTCCAGCCTGGCTCCATACACAATAGTTCTTCACCTCGTCAAAGATCTCCTTCCACCGTTGACACCAAGAGGCGTAGTGTAGTGATAAAACTCTCATCATCGTGCGTGCGTGATTCTGTGATCTCTCAAGCTTCCAAGTTAGCCAAAATCGATGCTCTAGCTGTTTTTGGCGCGGGCGGAACCTTGCGAATTTTCATTCGGCCTCTTTGGCCTCAACCTGTTTACAAACTATGGCGATCTGCACTCGAAGCTCAACAAACCCTCAAATATGCTCGATCTATCATTCGTAATCTCAGGGTATTTATGAGGAAGACGTATGACTCACGCCTTATTCCCATTCACTCACAACAAGACTTGGACGCCCTCGATCCACTGCAGGTGAACTAATTATCAGCGCAGACATTCAACTATATTGAAGTCACCATTCAAGATTCATAGTTTAAAAATTCACTTTGTATTTCAGTTTTTATTTCTTTTTATCTTGTCAGTTGAATAATGCATTCCACCACTGTAATCAACCAAATTTGACTTCTATAATATCAACACTATTTCACTACTTTACATATTTGATATCAATACTTTGCTTATATTTTGTATATTTGTATATATTTATTAATGTATCAGCTCTCTGTATATTATCCTTACTTCATATCATTTATTTACTATCTAATGTTATTACTTTGTATAACTTTGTATTTAACTTTTTGCCATTCGGTCTTGACAGATCTTGGCATAAATAAATTTGTTATCAATCATTCTCTCTTTCTCTCTCTCGCTCTTTCTCGCTCTCTCTCTCGCTCTTTCTGGCTCTCTCTCACTCTCTCTCGCTATCCTTGCCCTTTCACGCTCTCTTTCGCTTTTTCTCGCTCTCTCTCACTCTCTCTCGCTATCCTTGCCCTTTCATGCTCTCCCTCGCTCTTTCTCGCTCTCTCTCGCTCTTTCTCGCCTCTCTCGTTCTTTCTCGCTCTCCCTCGTTATCCTTGCTATTTCACGCTCTCTCTCGCTCTTTCTCTTTCTCTCTTGCTCTTTCTCGCTCTCTCTCGCTCTTTTTCGCTCCCCCTCGCTCTTTCTCTCTCTGCCTCTCTCTCGCTCTCTCTCGTTATCCTTGCTCTTTCTCACTCCCTCTCGCTCTTTCTCGCTTTCTCTCGCTCTTTTTCGCGTGTTCATACTCTCTCTCTTCTTTCTCGCTCTCTCGCTCTTCTTGGCTCTCTCTCGCTCTCTCTAGCTCTTTGTCGCTCTTTCCGCTCTCTCTTTTTCTTGCTATCCTTGCACTTAAACGCTCTCTCTCACGCTCCCTCTGTCGCTCGTGCTGCTCGCTACCGTTCTTTCTCACTCTCTCTCGCTTCCTCGAACTTTCACGCTCGCTCTCTTCGTTCTCGCTCTCTCACTTCTTTCTCGCTATCACTCGCGCTTTCTCGCTCTCTCTCGCTCCCTCTTCGTTTTTGCTCTCTCATTTCTTTCTCGCTATAACTCGCGCTTTTTCGCTCTCTCGCTATTTCTCGCTCTATCTTGCTCTCTCTTGCTATCGCTCTTTCTCGCTCTCTCTCGCTTTTTTCGCCCGTTCACAATTTCTCTCTTCTTTCTAGCTCTCTCGCTCATGCTCTCTCACTAAAACAACGTTAAAAAACTTCCTAAAAGTCGAAATTGAAGCTTTTGCTCAAGCTTTTCATTTCATTTTAGCAAATTATCCTACGAGCTTTGATTCAAAAGCTACGCTTATTCAAAGTTGAGAACAAAATTCGGGATCTTTTTATTTTTATTTTTTAATGTAAAATAGAAAAGAAAACAATTAAATAGATTAACACTTGATAAAGGTCTTAAAGCTCTTGGTTTACGCTTTTGAATGCGATCCTGCCCGTTCTGGTAGCCCAATAGGGAGCAGAGTTATAAAACTTTTTCGATGACCCGAAAAGATGTTTAGGTGGGCAAAAGCAAATGACCGGAAGTGCAGATGTTTCAAGTATAAGTCTATGACGTATTCTAAGTCGTCTCATAAAAATAGATTTGAAATATCTAAGTCGATGTGGCAAATGTTAGATCGAGACGAGACATTAACATTAACTCGTGTCTCACTCGAGTCCGACCTCTAAGAGCTACTAAAAAAACCAAAAACATAGGGGTTTGCGCATGCGCATGCCACAATTTCAGCCGACATAGCAGTGTATCGTCACTTGGTACATGTCTCATACGAGACGCTTAGAGAATCAGGCCCCAGGCCATGAATATGAAAGAACGAAATAAGCAAGACATCCGATTACAATATGATCCCTATTAGCGGAAGTCCGGTCGGTGGCGGCCGTAGCTTGTTGGTTATGTTTCTGACTAGCGAGTCGGCGGCTCTGGTTCGATCCCAGAGTCCATCGCTTTTTATTATTAAAAGTTGAAATAACTCACTCGTAACAGAAGTAAAGTACTAAAAAGCGACAATTATCAAATAAACTCTGTGCCTTTGTTGTGTAATGTACTGTTTCAAACCTATGGAGCATAAATCGATTAATTAATGATTGTTGAACGGGCACCAAACGTTCAATTTGTGAACTGTGATAAAAATTGTACCAGTTTCAGAAGTATTAAAAGTCGAATTAAGCTTCCCGGTTCTCAGAAACTGAATTTTTCGTGTTTATAGCAGTTTTTCGATTTTTGATATTTTTGTTTCTGAAGTTTGATTCTTTAAAACGTTTCTCATTTATGTATCAATAATGAAGTTGGACAGAACAATATTCTCGGCAATTAAAAAAAAAAGTTTCTTATAATCAGCCCTTGATTAAAAGTAAAACATTATATGGCTTGTGTAGTAATCCTGTGTCAAAAATACTTTTTTTCAACACGTGCATGAAAGTGTCACGCCTATTCGTGCCTTAAGCAGTTCATTTTTGCACCGTCAGAACGAGCGTAGCGAGTGCGATAAACGCGGTGCAATAGTCGACTACTTAAGTCACGCATAGGCGTAACCTAAGTGCGGACTTAGGTTACACCGTGCTACAAATAGCAAATATGACCGAAAAAATCGTTTAATTGATGAATAGAAATGGTCAAAAACAGTATGTAATTTTTGGCGATTATTGGGGAAACTAGCTATTTATTAGGTAAATAATGGAATCCATTTCACCAGGGTGTAAATACTTATATTTTATTATTCTTAATGGTTGTGATTAAATAATAAAATTTCAAACTGACCTTAACTTAAATGAATTGTAAGAAAATACTAAATGCTTGCAAAAACTGTAAGACTTAAATAATGTACTTGGGTAACTTCATGTCAACTGTTCAACTCAAAATTATAAAATCGCTCAAAATTGCTTTCTCAAAGAAAAAGCTTTATAACAGTGAAAATTTTCGAATCAAAGATTTTGATGAATTTCGATGTTCGTGAGGTTCCTGAGTTAGAATAATAGGTTTTAAAAAAATGTATGTATGTATGTATGTATGTATGAAACCAAATTTTGTCCCCGTCATAACTCTTGAACGGATGGACGGAATTAGCTGAAATTTCGCGTGAATCTTTGGTATGTCTCAACTTAGAACTAATTAAATTTTGGAGTCGAATGGAAAACTTTAAGGTCTTATTTAAAAAAAAATATAACAATTTTGCAAATTTTTTTTACAAAAATAATTCTTTTTTTTTCATTTGTTTGAAGATATGCCAAATAGAGACTGATATTCTTATAGTACGTTTGATTTCCTTCTAAATTATGTATTTCAAAACTACTTACGAGTTATTTTTGACTTAAAATCACGGATTTGAAAAAATAGCAATTTTTTAGAAAAATAAATAATTTTATGAATTATAAATAACTTTTTCGGCATTACATATCAAATGTAGACCGATATTCTCAAGGTACATTTTATTTTCTTCTAAATTATACATTTCAAAACTATTTACAGACAATTTTTGACTTACAATTGAGAATTTGAAAAAGTAGCAACTTTTTCTAACAAGCCAGGTTGAGGCCGTATGCTTTCATCCAGTAGCTGACGATTTCTAAAGTCTCGTTTCATTTTATATTAAAATATACATTTAAAAAAATTATTTGATGTACTTAATCAATTCTCTTTGAGAAAGCATTCTGCTAAAGCAGTTAGCAGCGGCTTTTTTTTACTCATTCCAAATTAGCCCCAAAATACGAATATCAAGTTTTAGAGCAAAATATGCAATCGTTCTAAAGTTATAACTAATTGAAAATTTGAAAATTTTGAATTTTTTCGTAAACTTCAATTTTTATGATTTTTCAACGCGAAAACGTGAAACTTTTTGTATAGCATATTCATGGAGTTACATGCAATTAAAGCTGTAAAATCAGTGAAAATAGTGCTTTTTTGCTGTTTTGATAGTTTTAATTGCTCGTAACTTTTTTCAGTGATCTACTTACATCTTAATCAAGATCACAATTTAAAGGTAACATTTTTTATTGATACTGTCGCATTCGCCTTAAGCATATTTTGAATGGTGTTCTGTCAAGTACAAATTAGCAAAATAATTGACATTTATTTGAAAAAGTTCAGAGCAATTCTACACACAATTTGCAAACTTTTTCCCATTTAATATGCTATACAAAAAGTTTCAAGTTTTTCAGTAAAAAATCTTAAAATTTGAAGATTTACGAAAAAATTCAACATTTGAAAATTTTCAATTAATTATAACGTTAGAAATATTGCATATTTTGCTCTAAAACTTTACATTTGTGTTTTGGGGCTAATTTGAAAGGAGTGAACAAATTTTGAGCGATTTTAAAATTTTGAAATGAACAGCTGACATGAAGTTATCCACTTTTTAAAGATATACCTTAGATATTTTCATATCAACTGAGTAATAGAAAATATAGTAGAACATCGGAAGAGAGAGAGTAAGAGAGAGTGAAAGAGCGTTAAAGTGCAGGGATAGCAAGAGAGAGAGCGTGAAAGTGCAAGGATAGCGAGAGTGAGCGAGAAAGAGCGAGAGAACGCGAAATAGCGAGAGAGAGAGAGCGTGAAAGGGCAAGGATAGCGAGACAGAGCGAGAAAGAGCTAGAGATGAGCGAGAAAGAGCTAGAGAGAGCGAAAAAGAGCGAGAGAGAGCGTGAAAGAGCAAGGATAACGAGAGAGAGAGAGCGAGAAAGAGCGAGAGAACGAGAAATAGCAAGAGAGAGAGCGTGAAAGGGCAAGAATAGCGAGAGAGAGCGAGAAAGAGCTAGAGATGAGCGAGAAAGAGCTAGAGAGAGCGAGAAAGAGCGAGAGAGAGCGTGAAAGAGCAAGGATAACGAGAGAGAGCGAGAAAGAGCGAGAGAGAGCGTGAAATAGCAAGGATAACGAGGGAGAGCGAGAAAAAACGAGAGAGAAAGAGAGCGAGAAAGAGCGAGGAAGAGCGAGAAAGAGCGAGGGAGAGCGTGAAACTGCAAGGATAGCTAGAGGGAGAGAGAGCGAGAAAGAGCGAGAGAGAACGAGAAAGAGCAAGGATAGCGAGAGAGAGCGAGAAAGAGCGAGAGAGAACGAGAAAGAGCGAGAGAAACAGTGAAATAGCCAGGATAACGAGGTAGAGCGAGAAAGAGCGAGAGAGAGCGTGAAAGAGCGAGAGAGAGAGCGTGAAAGGGCGAGAAAGAGCGAGAGAGAACGAGAGAGCGCGAGAGAGACCGTGAAATAGCCAGGATAACGGGGGAGAACGAGAAAGAACGAGAAAGAGCGAGCGAGAGCGAGAAAAAGCAAGGATAACGCGAGAAAGCGAGAAAGAGCAAGGGAGAAAGAGGAAGATCGAGAGAGAGCGTGAAATAGCAAGGATAACGAGGATGGGCGGGAAAGAACGAGAGAGAGAGCGAGAAAGAGCGAGGGAAGGCATGAAAGGGCAAGGATAGCGAGAGAGAGCGAGAGAGAGCGAGAAAGAGCGAGAGAGAGCGAGAGAGAGCGAGAAAGAGCGAGAGAGAGCGTGAAAGGGTAAGGATAGGGAGAGAGCTCGAGAAAGAGCAAGGATAGCGAGAGAGACCGAAAAAGAGCGAGAGAAACCGTCAAATAGCCAGGATAATGAGGGAGGTCGAGAAAGAGCGAGAGAGAGAGCGAGAAAGAGCGAGCGATAGCGAGAAAGAGCAAGGATAAAGAGAGAGAGAGAGCGAGAAAGAGCGGGAAAGAGCGAGAAAGAGCGAGAGAGAGCGAGAAAGAGCGAGAGAGCGTGACAGGGCAAGGATAGCGGGAGAGAGCGAGAGAGAGCCTGAAAGAGCAAGGATAACGAGAGTGAGCGAGAAAGAGCGAGAGAGAGAGCGAGAAAGAGCGAGAGAGAGCGAGAGAGAGCGTGAAAGGGCAAGGATAGCGAGAGAGAGCGAGAAAGCGCGAGAGAGACCGTTAAATAGCCAGGATAACGGGGGAGAACGAGAAAGAACGAGAGAGAGCAGGAAAAAGCTAGCGAGAGCGAGAAAAAGCAAGGATAACGAGAGAGAGCGAGAAAGAGCAAGGGAGAAAGAGAAAGAGCGAGGGAGAGCGTGAAATAGCAAGGATAACGAGGCAGAGTGGGAAAGAACGAGAGAGAGCGAGAAAGAGAGAGCGAGAAAGAGCGAGGGAAGGCATAAAAGGGCAAAGATAGCGAGAGAGAGCGAGAGAGAGCGTGAAAGGGTAAGGATAGCGAGAGAGATCGAGAAAGAGCAAGGATAGCGAGAGAGAGCGAGAAAGAGCGAGAGGAAACGAGAAAGAGCGAGAGAGACCGTGAAATAGCCAGGATAACGCGAGAGAGCGAGAAAGAGCGGGAGAGCGAGAAAGAATGAGAGAGCGAGAAAGAGCGAGAGAGAGCGTGAAAGTGCGGGAAAAAGGGCGAACGAGCGAGTAGTCGATAGATCGATAGACGCCGGCGGGCCCGCCTCCAGTGGCCGAAGCACTGATGTCGCGCCCCTCCTACTCCTGCGGCCGTAGCTCTGGAGCACCGCCTACTTCTCTGTCTCGCGCGCCGACGTCGGAGCTGATTGGCCGGTTTATTGCAAAATTTGCAAAAACGGCGCAGGGACTTTTGTCTTAGAATTTTACCCTCTACACGACCGTGTTTAGCAAAACATACATTTTCCGAACATGTCGTATATATATATATATATATATATATATATATATTCAGATCTGGGAGAGAGCGAGAAAGAGCGAGAGAGAGCGTGAAAGAACAAGGATAACGAGAGAGAGCGAGAAAGAGCGAGAGAGAGCGTGAAATAGCAAGGATAACGAGGGAGAGCGAGAAAAAACGAGAGAGAAAGAGAGCGAGAAAGAGCGAGGAAGAGCGAGAAAGAGCGAGGGAGAGCGTAAAAGTGCAAGGATAGCTAGAGGGAGAGAGAGCGAGAAAGAGCGAGAGAGAACGAAAAGAGCAAGGATAGCGAGAGAGAGAGCGAGAAAGAGCGAGAGAGAACGAGAAAGAGCGAGAGAAACAGTGAAATAGCCAGGATAACGAGGTAGAGCGAGAAAGAGCGAGAGAGAGCGTGAAAGAGCGAGAGAGAGCGTGAAAGGGCGAGAAAGAGCGAGAGAGAATGAGAGAGCGCGAGAGAGACCGTGAAATAGCCAGGATATCGGGGGAGAACGAGAAAGAACGAGAAAGAGCGAGAAAGAGCGAGCGAGAGCGAGAAAAAGCAAGGATAACGCGAGAGAGCGAGAAAGAGCAAGGGAGAAAGAGAAAGATCGAGAGAGAGCGTGAAATAGCAAGGATAACGAGGATGGGCGGGAAAGAACGAGAGAGAGAGAGAGCGAGAAAGAGCGAGGGAAGGCATGAAAGGGCAAGGATAGCGAGAGAGAGCGAGAGAGAGCGAGAAAGAGCGTGAGAGAGCGAGAGAGAGCGAGAAAGAGCGAGAGAGAGCGTGAAAGGGTAAGGGTAGGGAGAGAGCTCGAGAAAGAGCAAGGATAGTGAGAGAGAGCGAAAAAGAGCGAGAGAGACCGTCAAATAGCCAGGATAATGAGGGAGGTCGAGAAAGAGCGAGAGAGAGAGCGAGAAAGAGCGAGCGATAGCGAGAAAGAGCAAGGATAAAGAGAGAGAGCGAGAAAGAGCGGGAAAGAGCGAGTAAGAGCGAGAGAGAGCGAGAAAGAGCGAGAGAGCGTGACAGGGCAAGGATAGCGGGAGAGAGCGAGAGAGAGCCTGAAAGAGCAAGGATAACGAGAGTGAGCGAGAAAGAGCGAGAGAGAGCGAGAAAGAGCGAGAGAGAGCGAGAGAGAGCGTGAAAGGGCAAGGATAGCGAGAGAGAGCGAGAAAGCGCGAGAGAGACCGTTAAATAGCCAGGATAACGGGGGAGAACGAGAAAGAACGAGAGAGAGCGAGAAAAAGCTAGCGAGAGCGAGAAAAAGCAAGGATATCGAGAGAGTGCGAGAAAGAGCAAGGGAGAAAGAGAAAGAGCGAGGGAGAGCGTGAAATAGCAAGGATAACGAGGCAGAGTGGGAAAGAACGAGAGAGAGCGAGAAAGAGCAAGAGAGAGTGAGAAAGAGCGAGGGAAGGCATAAAAGGGCAAGGATAGCGAGAGAGAGCGAGAGAGAGCGTGACAGGGTAAGGATAGCGAGAGAGATCGAGAAAGAGCAAGGATAGCGAGAGAGAGCGAGAAAGAGCGAGAGAAAACGAGAAAGAGCGAGAGAGACCGTGAAATAGCCAGGATAACGAGAGAGAGCGAGAAAGAGCGGGAGAGCGAGATAGAGTGAGAGAGCGAGAAAGAGCGAGAGAGAGCGTGAAAGTGCGGGAAAAAGGGCGAACGAGCGAGTAGGCGATAGAGCGATAGACGCCGGCGGCCCGCCTCCAGTGGCCGAAGCGCTGATGTCGCGCCCCTCCTACTCCTGCGGCCGTAGCTCTGGAGCTCCGCCTACTTCTCTGTCTCGCGCGCCGACGTCGGAGCTGATTGGCCGGTTTATTGCAAAATTTGCAAAAACGGCGCAGGGACTTTTGTCTTAGAATTTTGCCCTCTACACGACCGTGTTTAGCAAAACATACATTTTCCGAACAGGTCGTATATATATATATATATATATATATATATATATATATTCACATCTGGGAAGCATTTTGAGGATTATATAGGTCATATATACCGAATTTTGAGGATTTTGTAGGCATTTTGAGGAGTCTTCTCAAAAGTCCAAAGCACTCGAGAGGCATTTTGAGGATTTTTCAGCGGTTTCCACAATAGTGTGTTAATACATCGATTTCGGAAATTCCGTGATATTTTTCCGTAAAAGCGGGCGCCGCAGGCGTCGTGGTGTTAGTCAATAACCTTAGGGTCATTATTTCTTTAGTCACACGCTTGTTTATTGGTTGTTTATAACAATGTTGATATTTGTGTCACCACTATTGTACAAATTCTTTATGAAATCCTCAAAATACCGTCCAATGATATATATATATATATATATATATATATATATATATATATATATATATATATATATATATATACATATATATAGTTTTATTTGATGGTCTAACAAAATTCAGTGGTTCGGTCCATGCCATAAGATGTATGAATAATATTCAGTTTCATTAATCATGTTATCAAAAATTGAAATTATGGATCTTGCTTGATATTTCAAAAAATTGTTACTTTTTTCCGTTTGCTTGGTCAGTATTGATCAAAAAAGCATTTTGAAGGGTTTTCTAAGAAGAATAAAAAAAAATTTTGTCAAATAAAAAATATTTTGCTGCAGCCTCAATATCCTTTGATGAAGGTATACTAAGAAGCAGCCAATCAGAGACTTTCAAAAACGGTCATAAAATTAATGCTGGCATATTCTACAGAAAAAATGCAAACTTTTTACCAATCAATGTTCTATACAAAAAGTTTCAAGATTTTGAGTTAAAAAATGAATAAACTTGGATCTTAACCAAAAATTGCAAAAAAATTGAATTTTCAATCTTGCATAGCTTTTCTGTTTTTGCAAATATCGACGTAAAATTTGAGGAACATTTTTTTTCATAAAAAACTAAAAGAAAACGAGTTTTAAGCGATTTTAAAATTTTGAGCTGCTGACCACCTGAAATATCCCAGAAATAATGGACCCAGGGGTTATAGAGTCTAGGTCGGGTCGCATAAACCCCTATATTTAGGAATATTATGAAGCCCGGGCTGCATAATCAAAATCGGGCTCGATAAACCCCTATATATAAAAAAACGGGCTTTATAAACCCCTTTCGAGATATGTATATATATATATATATATATTTATCTGCAACGGTTCGTTCCGGGACGTTTACACTGTACATCGCTGTTATTTCCGGGACGCGCTGTTTTTTCCGGGACGTCCCGGAAAATCTGTGTCTGCAACTGTTATTTCCGGGACGTGGTATTAGTCCCACACCCCAGGGATATTATTTCTTTAGTCACGCGCTTATATAGGGAACTCTGAAGAGATAAACTATAGGACCCTGTAGATTACCAGAAATAACGTTTATAGGTCTTTATATATATATATATATATATATATATATATATATATATATATATATATTTCTGTTCACCGCTATGTTTCAGGACTTTTCATTGGTTTACCGCTATGTTTCAGGACACTTAGTATTTTCATCACGACGTTTTTTCCGTAAAATTTTTCCGAAATCAACGTAAAATACTGCGGAACTGAAAGGGGGCGCCGCAGGCGTCGTGGTGTTAGTCAACACCCTGAGGGATATTATTTCTTTAGTCACTTATATACTGTTTAACGTTTTATACCTACTTCTAATGCAGAAAACCTGTAGGTGTCCTGGAAGGTAGCGGTGTACTAAGTTGTGTGTATATATATATATATATATATATATATATATATATATATATATATATATATATATATATATATATATATTTATATATATATATATATATATATATATTATAACGGTTAAAGCTCTTTATATATATATATATATATATATATATATATATATATATATATATATATATATATTTATCTGCAACGGTTCGTTCCGGGACGTTTACACTGTACATCGCTGTTATTTCCGGGACGCGCTGTTTTTTCCGGGACGTCCCGGAAAATCTGTGTCTGCAACTGTTATTTCCGGGACGTGGTATTAGTCCCACACCCCAGGGATATTATTTCTTTAGTCACGCGCTTATATAGGGAACTCTGAAGAGATAAACTATAGGACCCTGTAGATTACCAGAAATAACGTTTATAGGTCTTTATATATATATATATATATATATATATATATATATATATATATATATATATATATATATATATATATATATATATATATATATATATATATATATATATATATATATATATATATATATATATATATATATATATATATATATATATATATATATATATATATATATATATATATATATATATATATATATATATATATATATATATATATATATATATATATATATATATATATATATATATATATATATATATATATATATATATATATATATATATATATATATATATATATATATATATATATATATATATACTCGGGGGGCTTCGCCTCCTGCTCGCTCCGCTCGCCAACTCCCATTTTTAGTGTGAATTGTTAAAAAAAAAAATTATAGCTACAGCTAGTACAACTGAAAATCATTTTCTAAAATATGTGTAAACTGAATTTTGTTTTTAAAAATGGTTTTTTTCTAAATTTGCTAGATATGCTGGAATATTTATTCAGTGAATAATCACAAAAATTTGAAGCAAATAAATATGGAAAGTTATTTATGTTTTAATTATATATATAAAAATTGATTATTTTAAAAAATATAATAATGTGATATAAAATTAATCTTATAATTGTAGTTGCGGATTATATTTCATATGAAGATAAATATTGATATTAATGAATAAGGATAACCCCCTATTAAATAATATCATGACACATTTATTTTTTCTTTTAAATTTTCTGTATTGTTTTTTAAAAAAATTATTCTTAAAATTTATTAATTTTTAAAATATTAGGTATATTTATATTTAACAAAATAATGCATAATACATATGTAGTTCATTACGTCAGCTCTGATATTATGTGTTATTTATTGATTATAAACTAATTTTTCAGCAAAATCTAGTAATAATTTAATTCTTGTCCGCCATTTTGAATTTTCAAAATCTGAGTTCAGATTCCTAATCAGCAAATCCGGAAACCCACAATATACAATTTTTAGCAAAAACTGATAATATTTCAATTTTTGGCTGACATCTTGGGTCCATTATTTTGATTTTTCACAATCTGAGTTCAGATTCGTATTCAGCCTATCCAGAAATTCCGTATATACAATTTTCAGCAAAATTCAGTAATATTTGAATATTTGACCTCCATTTTCGATCAGCCATTTTGAATTCTGAAAATCTGCGTTCAGATTCGTAATCAGCGAATAAAAAAACCCCTTATATACAATTTTTAGCAAAATCCAGTATTATTGAAATATTTTGCCGCCATTTTGAATATTTAAAATCTGAGCTCAGATTCGTAATCATCGAATCCAGAAATCCCGTATATACATTTTTCAGCAAGATCCAGTAATATTTCAATATTGGGCCTCCATCATCGATCCGCCATTTTGAATTCTCAAAATCTGATTACTGATTATAAAATTAAATATGCGAATTCAGAAATCCCCCACATACCATCGCAAAATTCAGTAAATTTCAATATTTAGCCGCCATTTTGAATTGGCAAAATATTAGTTCAGATTCGTAATCAGCGAATCTAGATACCCCCTATGTACAATTTTCAGCAAAATCCAGTAGTATTTCAATTTTTGGCCGCCATTTTGTATTTACAAAATATGAGTTCAGATTCCTAATCAACGAATTCGGAAACTTACAATATACAATTTTTAGCAAATTCCAGTAAAATTTCAAATTTTGGCCGCCATCTTGGTTCCACTATTTTGAATTTTCAAAATCTGAGTTCAGATTCGTAATTAGCGATTCCAGAAGTTCCGTACATACATTTTTCAGCAAGATCCAGTAATAGTTCAATATTTGGCTGCCATCATCGATCCTTCATATTGAATTTGCATAATCTGGATTCAGATTCCTAATCAGCGAATCCAGTAAAACCCTATATACAATTTTCAGCAAAATTCAGTAATATTTCAATATTTGGCAGGCATCTTCGATCCATTGTATTGAATTTTCATAATCTGAATTAAGATTCGTCATCATGCGAATCCAGAAATCCCCCATATACAATTGCAAAATTCAGTAATATTTCAGTATTTGGCCGCCATTTTGATTTGGCAAAATATGAGTTCAGATTCGTAATCAGCGAATCCAGAACTCCGTATATACAATTTTCAGTATAATCGAGTAATATCTAAACTTTTGTCCGCCATTTTGTATTTACAAAATCTACGTTCAGATTCCTAATCAGAGAATCCGGAAACCCATAATATACAATTTTCAGCAAAATCCATTAATATTTGAATATTTGGCCTCCATCTTCGATCCGCCATTTTGAATTCTGAAAATCTGAGTTCAGATTCATAATCATCGAATTCAGAAATCCCGTACATACATTTTTCAGCAAGATCCAGTAATATTTCAATATTTGGCCTCCATCATCGATCCGCCATTTTGAATTCTCAAAATCTGATTACTGATTCATTACCAGTGAATCCGGAAACACACTATATAAAATTTTTAACATAATATGAGGAATGGATTAAGTATTATGGGAATGGTGAAGGGGTCCGTGGAGGGGACGTGGAGAGGGTAGAGGGGGTGGAGGGGTGAAGGGGCGGAGGGGCGGAAGGGGTTGGAGGTGGTGGTGTGGAGGGTGGTGGACTGGGTTGGTATCCATTCTGAGCCTTACAACTATATAATATAGAAATATATAATTATATATATATGCACAAACACACACACACACACACTCACACACACACACAAATACACACACAGACACACACACATATACATACATATATACACACACACACAAACAGACACACAGACACACACATACACACACACACACACACACACACACACACACACACATATATATATATATATATATATATATATATATATATATTGTCACAGGGTGGTTTTTAGGGCTAAGAAGCGTTTCATCTGCACGTCTTAGCGATTCAACTCCGAGTCCTCCGGTTCAACTCTCGGAGACCCAATAGTCAGATTAGGCAGCAGACGCTACAACATCGAGCAATGCTAAACCTAATCTGGTTACTTACCGTGCAACACGCAAGTCGGAGACTCGCGCTTTATTTCTGCCAGGGACTCGAACTCCTTACCGGGTTCCTGGTTCGTGTGCCAGCTGCTCAGATATAAACGATGCGTAACGACCGCGGAGGCGGTGGGGAACGGGGAATGATTAAGATCGCAAATAATAACTCGAGTGGTTAAAGTTAATAACCAATGACTATTGTTTATTGAATAAAAGGTGATGAAGTTGAGTAATTGGTAAACAGTTAAAGTTTGATTAGTTTCCTACCTAACGGTGCACCAGCACATACAATCAGACGTCAACTGTCTCGAGGGCTGACGTCACACTCGCGGTAATATACGCCGTGCACGCGCGGTAACATACACCGAGCGTACACGGTATTCTACGTCGCGCAGTCATCGTTGAATACGCGAGTATAAGAGAGCGGTCGCGTTCGCTGCGCGACACACACACACTTGTGAGATCGCGAGAGAGGATAGGCTTCTATGCTATGTCGTCTGCGCACTTCTTACGCGCACTTGCCGATTACAAACTGTCGGTAAGCACCTTGCCGGTGGCCTTCTACAAATAATGTCCCGGATCTGTGCTCTCTCTGCGCTCGCTCTCTCCGCACCAGAACGCCTATTCGAAGCCGTTGTCCAGGTGCGACGAGCCTGGACAAGCGGTTGCGCGTAATTACCCGTGGCGCGGATGATACGTGCACGCTTACCGTTCTGCTAGGTTAGATTAATACGGTGTGGCCTATGTTTCTCGCGGACATCCTCGCTGCTTGACTGACTTCGTAGTATCATCTCTCGTAATCCTCTCTGCTGCTCTCATGCCAGGCGAACAGGCTTACCGTACGAGGATGTTGCTGGTTTGGGAGTGCAGCAGGTTAATCTAGCCTGTCGCACTGTTTCTGTGTTCTTCTTGTGTTTCCGACATAAGTACGGAATGACACACTCCTTGAACAACGATAATAGCCTTAGGATGCATCCCGTCTGCACTCCCGAGGTTGAAACAGCGAAACACCTCATTACTTATCGCGGGAAACGCGATATCTCCGCGAACTCACTTCCGTACGCGCTTCTATCCGAACGATAACAACAACATGGATGCCGGGTTCTCTCGCGCCGGCTCGCTCGTCGTCTCGTCGATGCAGCTCCAATTCTGCATCGACGCGCTCTCTAGCGTTCGCTACCACGAACTTACTAATTACCGACGTCGGTACGGCAGGCCGTGACACCCCCCACCCAGACGTCGCTTATCTCCAGATGGGCGACTCTGTATACTAATCCGACGTCGGTTGTACCTGGAAAGTCTGAGACAGCTTTGTCTCCGACTACCCTTGTTAACTCTCGAGGTTTTGAGGTTTGCCTCGAGGCCGCGTCAAACTATCGCCAGGTAAAAACTTTCTTCACTCTTCAGTAACTGAAGATTTCGCTTCAGTAGAAGCTTTCTCTTTCTCTAGCTCTACAGGCCGATCTACCACTAGTGCTAGCGATACGTGCTTCGCTTTGCTGTCTTGGTTGTCTACCAAGACAGTAATGTTCGCCTCTTCGCGTCGGCGGCCTCTCGTTCGCTACTGCTCCATGTATAGCCGGCACGCCGGCGTCTGGTACGTTTTCCAACCGGACGACGGTGGCGAAAGCCAGGTCTTATTCGTTAGTTTCCGACATGATCGTGCCCAGTGCCTGCTGGCAGCTGGGTTTTCGCAAACGGCAGGTCGCTCATCGTCGTGTCTTCCAACTCCCTCGGTGGTCGGGCGTTATCGTCATTCTCTTCTTCTTTCTTTTTTCTTCTTCTCTTCTTAAGATCAGTTCTTACCCCCGGAGATTCTTCGGATTCTCGAAACTCGGAATCGAACTTCCGTAGTCATAGTGCTGAACAGGCGAAACGACCTGTCGAGCTACCAATTGCACTTATCACTCCCGGCTGGTGTGAGTCAGCGTATTCCGGGGTGGCCTTCCCTTGGGGTATGCTCGAATCTAGATCGCTTCTATGGTCACCTCCTGTTACTTGGAGTTAAACTCACTCCGTACAAGGCATCGTTACCGTCGAGTTGCCAAGCAAATCAAGAACGAGATACCTGGCGGCACGTGGCGGGTGCGGAAGCTAAGCTTCAACGCATTCACGGCACTTGGCTAAACCCCTAATCACTTTAATCAGCCACTTGTATTACTGGCCGGGAAGTGACCTATCACCGCGGCGTAATTTTTGACAAAATTAGCTGGCTCACGATGCCAAGTAAGAGGATCGCCTGATCTGGCCCAGAGGCATTCGGATTCCGGTCAAGCGGTCCCTCCGAGGGTCCTCAGCTCTCTTCTCTTCTCATCTGAACATCGACGGCTTAGTGGATTTTCCTTCATTCCTTTCCACCATGCATCGAACGTTTTCGGCGTTACGATGTTTTCGGCACCAAAGTTTGTTACCTGCCGTGCTAAAAGCTACCGTTGATCTGTCTCGCTTCCCACTTGATGTAAGGCTCTCTGGTCGAACAGCGTGTTTCGCTGTCTTTCCTTTAGCGACGGCAGGCTGCGGCTCTCTCAGCTTCTCGTTGTCCCTAGTACAACAGGGACAGAATGAGATGCAGTTCATCTTGCCACAGCCATAGCAGCGAATGAGACCTGAGGGCTGTCCTTGACCTCGTCGACGGTCGTCCTTGCCCCTGTATCAAGGTCCTCCAATGAGTCCTCAGGGCTGTTCTTAACCTTTCTCGTCGGTCGTCCTTGCCCTTTAAGATACTCGACCTGAGGGCTGTCCTTGGCCTTGTCGACGGTCTTCCTAGCCCTCGTAATGAGGTCTTCGTTTCTCCTTCCAAGAATTCTTTGGAAATTTCACTTCGGCTGCTATGGTATTACGAACTGTCATTGCTCACGCTATTCTCTAATTCCTGGTGTGGCGGTTGTGACGGTCCCGCATGATTAAGCGCCATAGGCAACCAGCCAGCCCCTCGTGTACGCGGCGCCTGCGTAGCAGGCTAAGCGTATACGTGAGAGATTGAGCATGTAGCGGTCGCGCACATACGCATCGGCACACAAACGTGCGCTCCCACTCCCGCTATCGTCATACACTGTGCGGCTCCCCCATCCTCACGCGGCGGCGACATAGGGGGAAGCGCATGCGAGCGAGGGAGATGGATAGACCGGTCCCCGGTATAAAAGGGGCCAGCGGCGTACGACGAGCAGGCATTCGCTCGACAAGCAGCTGCGGCACACGAGCTCTGCTCCGCCTTGGCTTCTCGGCCGCTGACCTATATGTATATAGTTATGGTAGCGTCAAATAAATGAACACTATTGAATATATAAATTTCTTGTATTTTCTTATATACATATGGTCTAATAACCTCCCCCACTATCTCCCACCTTACCTATCCTCGGCTCTAAAAGACGGCTCGTTCTGATCCGTCTGACTATGATCCAATCTCCTGCCCACGGCTCAATGGAAGGGCATTTCGATCCCCGACTGCACGATCCGTTTTTACAGGCTCTAAAAGACGGCTCATTTTGATCCGTCTGACTAAGATCCTATTCCTCCTACTGCTCAGCGGACGGGCATTTCGATCCCCAACCGCACGATCCGTCATCCAGCGGCTCTAAAAGGCGGCTCATTTCGATTAAGATCCGTTCCCTAGTCCAATCATTGCATGCTCTTTCAGAGGTTGCAGCTTGGGTCCATGAAGAACCACGTACAGAAGATACTTGCGAGTTGAGAGTCAATTCTCCCTTAACTTTCGATATTTGTATTAATATTCCTTTAAAATTTTTCTTTTTAGTAGAATCACCTCCTGCACGTTACAATTGGCGCCCGAACGGGGACACATGTCAACCCAGTCTGAAGGAGCAAAAGCAATAAAATGATATTGGATTTGTGGAGCGCGATAGTCCACAGTAGATTCGAGGACCGGGTAATAGACTTAGAATCTCGAATAGAATTTCTCGAGGAGTTGGATCATGATCGCTGGGAAACGGTAGCTTTTTTACATGACGAAAGCGAAATTGCGAAATAAGAAGTAACCCTTCTTAAGCGCCAGAACCAGCTATTGAAACAGTTCCTCGAAGGATTAGTAACATAGATGGAACGGGTAACGGGCGACAAGAAAAAATTGTCGATGCAGCTAAACGTAATAACTAACCGTTTGTGCAAATTCGAAAAAACCGCAAATTCCAGACTCGATAAACTAAGCGAGGAAGTTACGATCATTACGGACAAATTTGAAGCGCTGTCGCTGGAGTAAAATTCTCGTTGGGATACTTTAAGGGGTCAATCTCACACCCGATTTGTTTCTCGTCAGATAACCTTTCAATTTTAAACGAGCAAACTAGTTCATGGGGAACACGGATCCCCTTTTCTTTTTTTTCGTTTATTTCATTTTTATTTTTGTGAACGTTTGCTAGACACAATCGCGACGCGTTCACTCGAAAAAGAGGAAGTCGTGACTAGAACATTGAATAATATTACAAAGTGACGAATATGCCCTTAAATTCTTTTTTATTGGACTTTTCGATGTAAGCAATGAGCCTTCGAAAGAAGTTCCCTTTTTCTTAATTGATAAGACACGGACGTCTAAAAAAAAAAAATCAATATTAACTGACTCCAGGCCTATGAAAATTGATAGAGCCCACAATAACTAGAGGAATCGTTCCACCCACTAAGATCTAATTTCGAGTCACATCTCGTTATGTATTCAGCGATCTTGACTTCCGGAAATAGTTCGTTGAGTGAAAAACACGGATTAGAATCGGTTCTCTTTTGATTTCAATTTATCCGCTAATCCTCCAATTTTTAATTTAAAGATCCGAAAAACAAGGATACCGGGCCAACAAACGAGCAGTCCGCCCCATTTATCGTGTTTTTTCTCCCAACTTCGCTTCTCATTTTTAAATAAGATGTCTCAAATGCGCCAATCAGGAGCATTTATACTCGCGGTGAAATGTTCTATAGACGAAGACGAGGCAAGCGGGACAGAGCGAAAGCGTCTCGAGTGGGAACTAGCTGATACAGATGAGCTCAAAACCCTCTACGAGAAGCAATCGGAGTTAGAGGACAAGATCGGTATTTTCGAAGAAGAAACAGATGAGAGGGAATCGCCGCGATTAAATATCCCGACGGCAGTCATATTAAAGTACGAAATTATGGAGAAATGCGACACGGTTTCCGAAAATGTAGAAAAAATTCGGACGGATCGAGATACGAAGCACGCGGAACTAAAAAAGGAGATAGCCTTTTTGAAGACTCCCGCGAAGGTCTTGGAAAAGGAAAATGATGACTTTATCGATAAATTCGCGAAGCTAGCGTCAACCGATGACGACTCCAATTAGCGGCACGACTTAGGCGCAGAACTAGCTAACCTAAGGAAGCATTTCACTGAGGAGATACGTAAAGTATCCGAGCATTATGAGGCTGAAATAAAAGATCTAAAAAGGATCATCGTAGAATATAAAAAATCTCCAGTGGGTGCTGGTGGGTCAGCAAGCGAAGCGTCGCACCGAATAAAATTAGATATTCCAAAATTTCGGGGTCTCGAGAGTGAAAGGCAAATGAAGTTTTTGCCGGAACTACGAAAATACCTCGATGTAGCACAGCCAAATTTCAATCAACTGTTATGCCTCATCTCTCAAGTCCTCGAAGCAGACACGAAAAATTGGTGGTATATTAACGAGAATGAGGTAGAGTCGTACGATGACTTTGTCGAGCGATTCCAAACCCGGTATTGGAACTCGACTATCCAAAAATGGACGAAGCGACAGATAGAATATGGTCAGTACCACTCGGGGGGCACTATAAATCGCGTGAATTACGCAACAAATATGTACTGCGTAGCAAAAGAATTAAAACTCGACTACACAGAGGAAGAGTTTATTTTGAAGCTGAGTGAGCATTTTGAAAGGTCTATCCGTCATGCCACCATTGGACAACAGGTCAAAGACAAAACCACTGTCTTAAATATTTTAAACGATTACGATAACGACGACCAACGTCAGAAAGCCAAGCAAGCCTTTCAGAATGAAACACCAGATCAAAACAAATCAACACCAATACACGACAATACTCGGCAGGGTGATCAACGCTCCAAACCTTGGTCAGATAGGGACTTGCATGTAGCGCATCTGTAGACGTCGACCCCACCGGAGGTGGCAAAAAACAAACAAGACGATAAAAAAGTTAAGAAAAACAGCAAAAGCTTTAAGAAACAAGTAACGAAAAGGTACGATGAGATCGACATCTCCCAGATAGAATTAGGAAGCGCTGGAGCCGCCTCATTTCAGTCAGAACAGACACAGTCGGGAAACGCGAATTAGTTGTCTCCCGCGCCGCAACTAACATAAAGCGGGGGGCAACTGAATCGGAAACTAAAAAAGAAACAAATAAACTTGAAATAGCACATATAACCTCAATACTCGAGGACCCTCGTGATGAACTCCTCTATGATATTCAACCGGACGGTTCTAACGTAAAAACTATGACCTGCCCAGAGATCGCGATAATACTCGAGAACACGCGGGTAAATACATTGATCGACACGGGAAGCGAAATTACATGTATATCAGAGGAATTCTATTACGCAAATCAAAAAGATTTTTCAAAGTGTCCAACTATCCCAATTAGCGGAAGGTTGATTAAAGGGGTAACGGGCGCAAAATCCATACGTTTAAAATTTCAAGTCTTACTATCCACTGAGATAAAAGGCTTGAAAACTAACCTAATATTTATAGTAGTGCCGAAACTAGTTAAACACTGTATATTGGGATACGATACGCATAAGGCATTGAGTATATTAATAGATACGCGGAACGAAGAGATCCTCTTTACCATTAACGAGCATTATGCTCAAATTTCATTCAAAAAGACCGATGTAAGCTCCGAGGAGCACGTGTATTTGAGAATCGAGGACTCGTATGATGATGAGTACGATCCTCAACAAATAAATAACCAAACCTCGAGGGAGGACGTCTATGAATACGACCAGTCTTATGACATTTCCGCAGAGGAGATCGAGGAAAACGTCAATTCCTATCCAAACTTGAATCATTCCAACGGGAAAAAATTAAGCATTTAATAATGCATTACAAAGAGATATTTCAACAACGTCCCGGTTTATTGTCAGATTACGAATATAATTTCAATTTAAAAGATAATTTGCCATACTTCTCGAAGCCGTATCCTATTTCAATTAAGTACAGAGACAAGGTTAAAGCCGAAATAAATAAATGGTTAGAACTCGGGATTATAAGACGCTCGAAAAGTTCATATATTAATCCGCTCGTAATTGTGATAAGAAGGGACAGATCGGTTCGTCCTTGTCTAGACGTGCGAAAATTGAATGAAAAATTAATAGAGGACCCCGAGGTACCCCCGGGTATTGAGGAAGTATTTTTAAAATGTAAAAATATGAAATTTATGTCAAGTTTTGATCTTACAAGCAGCTTTCACCAAGTAAGGCTATCGAAAGCCAGTAAACAATATACCGCGTTCATGTGCGACAATAACGTATATGAATTTAACGTCGTACCATTTGGAATCAAAACGAGCAGCGCCGCTCTGATCCGGGGATTAGACTTAGCGGTCGGTGATCTGGAGGATTTCCTTATAACGTTTGTCAATGATTTGCTATGCATGTCCGAAGACTTCGAAAGTCACTTACGTTATCTAGAATTGTTATTTGAGAGACTACTCAAAACGAATTTAAAGCTAAATTTCAAAAAATCCCACTTCTTGCGGAAGGAGGTCGTGTTTTTGCGTCACACCCTATCGTCGGAAGGACTTAACTACACCCCGAGAAAATCCGAACCATAAAAAACTTTAAGAGGCCAAGAAACACGAAAGAATTACAAAGCTTCTTGGGCTTCGTCAATTTTTATACGAAATTCGTGCGAAATTATTCCGCGTACACAATTCCTTTGATTAGGTTATTAAAAAAGGGAAGACAGTACGAATGGACGAGCGAACTTGAAAAGGCATTTGAAGACATAAAAGATATATTCGATGAGAATATCATACTAAAATTCGCCGATCCGAGACGTCCCTTCATACTGACTACCGATACCAGCGACTTTGCTATCGCAGCCGTGTTATCTCAGATAGACGTGCAGGGCGACGAAGGTATCATAACTTACATAAGCCGCACGTTAAAAGACAGTGAGTGCATGTACTTCACTACCGAGAAAGAGATGCTCGCGATTGTATGGGCTTTAAACCGACTCGACACGTATTTACGGGGGGCGGCGAAAATCATAGTGCGTACTGACCATGAGACATTAAAGTTCTTAAAAAACTGTAAATTTAACAATGCTCGTCTCCGGAGGTGGAATCTCGCCATACAAGATTTCAATCTCCAGCCCGAGTATTTACCCGGCCGTAAGAACACCGTTGCAGACTACCTCAGTAGACAGTTCCATGACATCCCAGAAAACACTGGAGATGATACAATAATAACAACGCTGTTGTTACAAAAGCCGAGCCGCGACTTGATTAATCAGATAAAGAATAAAAAAAAATTGCAAAGTAGCGATCCTTTTATAAAAAAGATACGCGACGAGCTGCAAGCAAAAAATCCAGACAGATACATCCTGCGAGACGATCTATTGTACAAAGTAGGATTCGATAGAAATAGAATTGTTATGCCTGGAGAAATGCTCAGAGATTTCATTGCTGAAATGCATCTAATTTATAAGCATATAGGGGGGATGAAAACTTACAAGATGTTATCCGAGCATTTCTTCGCACCGCAAATGCGAAAGTTAGTTAGTAAGAAATTGAAAACTTGCGATACCTGTCAAAAAACTAAGCACCTAACTCGCAGGTACGACGAAAACGTTGAACCTATATTGACAAACGCACCGAATGAACTCTTATCCATCAACTTCTACGGGTCTTTGCCAACATCAACCGGTGGCATGAAACATCTACTCACAACGATAGATGCGTTCAGTAAATTCGTAGTAGTGTTCCCTGTAAAAAAGCTAACACTGCTACTGTAATCCGAAAGATTTTTGGGGAATACATACCGAAGTACGGTAGACCTAACGGGATTCTCTCGGATCACGGAACACAGTTTACCTCTCAAAAATGGATAAGAAGTCTAGAAATTGAAGGCATAAAGCCAATATTTTCCTCAATTAGACACCCGCAAAGCAATATGGTTGAACGCATTTACCGCGAGCTCGGACGATTTTTGCGCACGTTCGTGAACGAAAAACATACCGGATGGGCTAAGTATATAGGTGCAATACAGAAAATAATCAATGAAACGCATCACGAGATGACGGGCTTCACTCCGATAGAACTGCATCTAAATACTCGGTCAACCCGCGTGTGGGAGAAATGGTTAACTATACCACTAATTGACAACGTGACATACGAGCAAAATCGGACGCGAGCGATAAAAAAATCGCCAAATTCTTTCACATTTACGAAAGGCCTATTCAATAGAGCGAACAGTGAACACCGATACGTATCTCATTGTTGACAAACACGGCAAGGAGCGTGGAAATTTCCATGTATCCAACTTGAAGCCGTACTATGCTGAGGATACGACAAGTGGAATAAATAATATTGTAAACTAAGAATTTCCCTTCGCCGAAGTTCGCGGGAAAAGGGACATTCCTAGTAAAGGATTAAGCATAACGCGCGAGCACGAGCGCGCGCTGGCGAAAATGATCAGTCTAATGACAGTTTGCAATGAGCAGAGACGTAGCCATGGAACTCGAAAATATCACCAAGTGCGACGTCGCCGTCCAAGACGGCGTCGTCACTTGGTACCCCTCAAACATCAAGTGCCTATGGCTCCTTACGCCGAGCGATCGGCCATGGGCCACAACTCCCGGCCGAGCCAGCGCGGCAAGCTGTCGCATACCTCTACGGCGGCCATAACAATCAAGATGGCGCAGACGCAGAAGGCCTGGCCGGGCTCGAGGAATATCTGGCCGCCGGTGCCATCAACCCCGCTGACGCCTCCGCCGACGCCGTCGCCCAAGCAACCCGTTGCCACCGCCGCCGAAGGAAGGAGGAAACCAGGTGAGAGTTTGTCCTGCGGAGGAGTATGTCCCGCTGCCGGTCGGTCCATCAGCACCGGCAAGGCATCCTACACACCGACGCCTATAGAAATCCTGGCATACTCCTTCGAGGACCTTCTCAAAATAACTCGGAAGATGGGCAATGAGCCACCAGCACCCATTGAGGAATTCACGCCAACACCTCCGCCGTCGCCGTGAGAAGAAAGACGGGTTTTTTTCTATGCGTTTTTTTTGTACATATGATTTTTTCTTGTAAACATTTTTTTTGTACATAAAATTTTTTTTTCTTTGTTTGTAAAAATAAAAACTTTTTTTTTCTTTCTCCAAACAAATTTTTATTTTTAGGGGGCATTGTGACGGTCCCGTATGATTAAGCGCCTACGCCATAGGCAACCAGCCAGCTCCTCGTGTACGCGGCGCCTGCGTAGCAGGCTAAGCGTATACGTGAGAGATTGAGCATGTAGCGGTCGCGCACATACGCATCGGCACACAAACGTGCGCTCCCACTCCCGCTATCGTCATACACTGTGCGGCTCCCCCATCCTCACGCGGCGGCGACATAGGGAGAAGCGCATGCGAGCGAGGGAGATGGATAGACCGGTCCCCGGTATAAAAGGGCCCAGCGGCGTACGACGAGCAGGCATTCGCTCGACAAGCAGCTGCGGGACACGAGCTCTGCTCCGCCTTGGCTTCTCGGCCGCTGACCTATATGTATATAGTTATGGTAGCGTCAAATAAATGGACACTATTGAATATATAAATTTCTTGTATTTTCTTATATACATATGGTCTAATAACCTCCCCCACTATCTCCCACCTTACCTATCCTCGGCTCTAAAAGACGGCTCGTTCTGATCCGTCTGACTAAGATCCAATCTCCTACCCGCGGCTCAGCAGAAGGGTATTTCGATCTCCGACCGCACGATCCGTTTCTACAGGCTCTAAAAGACGGCTCATTTTGATCCCTCTGACTAAGATCCTTTTCCTCCTACGGCTCAGCAGACGGCCATTTCGGTCCCCAACCGCACGATCCGTCATCCAGCGGCTCTAAAAGGCACCCCATTTCGATCCGCCCGATTAAGATCCGTTCCCTAGTTCAATCATTGCATGCTCTTTCAGAGGTTGCAGCCTGTGTCCACGAAGAACCACGTGCAGAAGACACTTGCGAGTTGAGAGTCAATTCTCCCTTAACTTTCGATATTTGCATTAACATTTCTTTAAAATTTTTCTTTTTAGTAGAATTACCTCCTACACGTTACACAGTCTTTGTTCGTTTTCTTTGTCCGAAAATAATCGTCTCTCTCTTCTTCGTCGTCCTCTTCATCGATTATTGCGGCATATTCTCTCTCTTTCTGGTATCGCACATCACCAAGGTTTCAACTTGCTTTGGTGAGTTCCCCCCTCCCAGGTTCTACCGTGTCTCTTAAGCAGCGATTGAGTCCTGGTTACCAGCGGCACCTGGGAAGAGAGCTCTACTTTTTCATGACGGTTGTCTCTAAATTCTCTTTGGTCTTGTATGTCTTCTTCTTCTGGTACACATTCTTCCACGTTGCGTACCAGTTTTGTCTTGGTTGTTCGTTCGTCGATTTCATTACACGTGGGAGGGTGATTCAGAGCGTGTTTGTGTGTGCGGTTTCTAAAGAAAAGGGATCGTCCCCTAAGGCGCACCTTCTTTGTATAAATAAATAAATAAAATATATAAATAATTTATAATATTGGTTATTCTACCTAACCTACACGCTCTGAATTGCACCTCGAGTTGCAGACGGTTTGATACCAGTTGCTAAGTTTCAGCACGCTCTGGCTGGTTTTTCTCTTAAATGGCCAGTAATTGGTGCTTCGATCCCGATTTAGCACGAATTACTGGTTTTTCGCTGTTTTTCAGCTGTTTTAAAATTTTTACTCTAAAAAAAAATTAAACGCCAGCCAGGTCACCACGGGTTCGAATCTACCCCTTAGTTCGATTCTTTGTCACTGGTTCGAATCCCCTGAGGGTATTGTCTATACTAGCTTTCACTAGGCTAGCAACTGGTGTCAATTGAACGCTCGTCACAAATTTTATCGAGTGTTCAATCCTCTGATGCTTCTCTTCACAATTTTGTGTTATTGTTTAAACAAATTATAATTATTGTTTAAACAAATAAAAGTCTCGCTCCCAATTTAATTCGGCTTAGACGCACCGTATCTAACTATTTATCACGATAATTTATTTAAAAAATCAGAACTTCGTAGCCAACAGCAATTTTTCCTTGATTTTTCACTAAAATCTTCGAACTTCTACCTCCAGAGGGTTTTCTGTTGATTGGTTATCGTCCTTTAGTCACTTCCTAATTAGAGATCTAAAAAAAATCGGAAAAACGCAAAAAGAAATTTTTGGGATTCGAACTTTGCTCCTTCGAAGTCCGGGGCCAGTTATCACGAGGTGGTTATTAGGGCTAAGACGCGTTTCACCTACACGTCTTAGCGATTCAACTCCGAGTCCTCCGGTTCACCTCTCGGAGACCCAATAGCCAGATTAGGTACCTTGTGAATGACACCACTGGCCGTGCGAAAGCACTCTCGAGTTTCGGGTAATCAAATTATAATCCCCTTGCACACACACAATTAGCGAACGATGTCGTATGATACGCAAGCAGCCGTGGAGGAGTGGGTGTTGTCGATCTCTCCGAGTAGACCGAAAGCTACCTAGCCGAACTGCAGCTGAAGCGACAGGGAGTCATGCTCCTAAGGGCATACAGGCTAAGCTAATGGGTGCTGGGAAGCTACACACCGCAGGAGTTCGAGGAGCCTGTGGGGCTGGGCGATGTAATCGCCCGGAGGATCGCATTAAGAGAGAACCTCTCGAGAACCGCAAAATGCTCTGAGAAGATGACGGCTCCTTTATGGAAACATCCAGCTGGGAAGTACACCCACTGGAAGTTGGTGCTCAAGAGCGAGCAAGTATTACAAATACTGCGTAGGATGACGGCGGAGGCTGTGCCCGACACCCAGCACACACGACACCCAGACGCCACAGCCAGCAACGTGGACAACGAAGACCCGCATCAGGCAAAGGAGCAACGCAACAACACGCAACAACCCCGGCGGCACCAGAGCGACGAAGATAAAGAAAACAGCGATGAACAGCAAGCGCAGCCAGGAGAGATGCTTCGCCTCCTGGCAAAGGACAGCTCCGAGTTCTGGTTCCTCGGGAAGTCGGCTCGCTATTAGCGGGACTAATAGCGAAAGTCAGGTCACTGGAGGATTTGGTTTTGAACCAACAGTGACACGCCGCTTCCAGCACGCACATTGCCAAACCCCGGCCAGGTCAAAACGTGCAATTCGACAACACGTACACCGTCAACGGCAACGATGTGTGGATCGGTCCGCCATCGACATCACCACCAGCTCGGCGCGATGGTCAGGCTGATTTACAAGGAGTAAACACAGCCTGGGTGGAGGGTGATCGCCGAAGTTCTGCGAGAGGCTCGAGCTGGCCGACATATGGTGCGCCAGGCGCGACAGGGAACTTCTCGAGGTCGAGTATGTTCCACTTGCGAGATATAGGCCAAATCGTCAGGAAATGGCAAATCCGATTCTCTGGTGTGAAGAGCCAGAGTATCGATGTATTCCTGGCGAGGCTTGAAGACTGTCGAGTCCTAGCAAACCTCTCCGAAGAAGAGGTGCTGTCCGCTGTGAAACGCTGGTACGGAACGACAAAGAGGTACCAGCAGCGGTTAATAGCAGAGGCTAACAACCGCAACCAAGGGGCAGACGAGGCCATGAAAAATTATATCACGTGCCTCATCGCGATAGTGAGGAAAATATCGCCGCCGCCCAGCTCGAAGCAAGAGCTGGACCAGCTGCACCGAAACCTACGGCCACAGCTGCAAGCGATGGTCTGTAGGTCAGACTTTAGCACAGTGGCGAAGCTACTGGAGTTGGCAGTGGACGCGGAGCAAACGCTGGAGAATTCGAAGACGTTTCGACCTCCCCCACCGCCAACAGCTGCGCTACTGCCTGAAATGGCGTATAAACCGCCGATAAACACCGACGCGCTACGAAAGCCTAAAGGCGATGCCAAGAAAGGCAAAGTGGCTGCCGCGGTGGTCGAGAAGGACGCCAAGCTGGAGGGCTTCGAGGAAATGCTTCGGCGAGTGCTGAGCGAGAGTCTTTCCGACCGACGAGGCTTCGGAGGAGAGCGCTCTGGGCGAAATACGCCCCCTGAACCGTGCAGAGGGCGCGGTAACCAGCCATCTGGACGTGGCGGGGCAAGGAGGCCCGAGGCAGGAGGCGAAGGCGACGTACAGTGATGAAAATTCATGCTTTAGCACAATAAGGCTCAAAAAATTTTTATAAAATACGTTTTGGACTCCTGAACTAATTTCCTACGATAAATCGTTTCCCTCATGGCTGTAGCATTGCTCATTTTTTAGTAATGAATACGTTAAATGCCGTTTTTTTGGCGACTATTTTTTTTTGTTTTTAAGTAGGCTTAACTTTTTTTTTTTGTTTTATAATAAGCGCCCATTTCTTATAAATATAATTTTTTTCAAAATTTTAGGACTTATGCAGTTGTTTGAAAACTTATATTTATAAAAAATGGGCGCTTCTTATAAAACAAAAAAAAATTAATCCTACTTAAAAACAAAAAAAAATATACTACAAAAAACGGCATTTAACGTATTCCTTACTAAAAAATGAGCAATGCAACAGCCATGAGGGAAACGATTTATCGTAGGAAATTACTTCAGGAGTTCAAAACGTATTTTATAAAAATTTGTTGGGCCTTATTGTGCTAAAGCATGAATTTTCATCACTTTTGCATCGATCGGCATCACTGTGCGACGAGCCTACCGAACGGCTCCGCACCCTCCGCAAGCCCCGAGGGTAACCCTCCAAAAGGGCCAAGGCCGCGCTGAGTTGCTACTCATGCGGCCTTGTCGGCTATATGGCGCGCTATTGCCCTAACTGCGCGGGAAACGAGAAAGGGAGCGCGTAGAGGAGATCACTACCGCCCCCCTCCCCGAAGAGGTCCATAAAGCAGAAGATGTTTTGGCCGCGTGCGATAGCCACCCTGCCGCGAAAGAGTCAGCGGCGTCCTCGCCAGTTGCGAGCCAAGGAGAGGTCTCGGCGAAGCAACCGATCTACGCAGAGACAAGGTGGTGGCTGCGAATTGAGGTCGGTGAGTTTAACCTCCGCGCGCTGTTGCATCCGGGAGCATCCACGACGGTGATGGGCTCTGTCGGACTCCAACTAGCGACAGCGCTGGCCCGGGAGTTTGTAGCGTCTGAAAAAAGAGGGGTAAGGTTAGCGGATGCAGCCGCAGCCCCTTCTTAAGCCACGTGATGCTGCCCATCACTGTGGCTGGCCTCACTCGCGATATCCGAGTCGCCATAATGCCGAACTTAGATGCCGACTGCAACTTAGGGGTCAATTTTGTACGAGCGTTCAGGGCCGTACTAGACCTGGATACGGATAGGCTATTCTGTAAGGAGACGGAAGCCTATGTCGAGCTGGAAGTAGCCAGCTTGACCCCCGATCCTAGCTCGGTAGCGGTAATTGGGCTCGAGGACGTTACAGACCTTCAGCGAGAGCTGAAGGTCATGGTGAACGAGGTCCTAGGCAAGCTCCCGCCAGAACTAGGTTGCGTGAAAGGCGTGGAGCATGAGATTCACGTAGGAAATGCTCGTCCCATTAAAGAGCGCCATTATCCAGTGTCGGATAAGATCCAGGAGGAGATGCATCGCCATTTTGCAAAATGCTGAACCAAGGCATCATTGAGCCCTCCAAGAGTGGTTGGTCGAGCCCCGTCGTGATGACGCCGAAGAGCGACGGCATACGACGGTTCTGCAATGACCTGCGGAAGGTGAATGCATTCACCGAACCCGGCGCCTATCCTCTGCCGAATATGCAGGATATCCTGTAGAAATTGAGGAAGGCGAAGTTCATCTCCACGCTTGACCTCAAGAGCGCGTATCATCAGATACCGTTAGCGGAGGAGGCGCGGCCCATCACCGCTTTCACGGTGCAGGGGCTAGACCTGTTCCAGTTCCAGCGGATGCCGTATGGACTGACGAACGCGCCGGCTACCTTCCAGCGGCTCATTGACCAAGTGCTCGGACCCAAGCTGGAGCCTTACGTCTACGCCTACCTCGACGACATCATCATAGTAGCAGAAACGTTCGAGCAGCATAAGAAGTGCTTGAAAATGGTGTTGGAAAGGCTCGTCGCCGCTGAACTAACTCTCAACGCAGAAAAATGTGTCTTCTGCAAGCAAGAGGTAGCATATTTGGGCTTCTTGGTTAACCGGGACGGCACGACGCCGAACCCGGCCAAGATAGAGTCATCCAGAATTTTTCGCGGCCGCAGAATCTGAGGCAGCTGCGCCGATTCCTGGGTACTTCATCGTGGTATAGGAAGTTTATTCCGATAATGCCACGATCGCCGAGCCACTCACGAGTCTGACAAAGAAGAACCAGAAGTACGAGTGGCTCGACGAGCAGCAAAGCGCCTTCGAGCTGTTGAAGGCGATGATCATGACCGCTTCGGTCCTACATCGCCCTAATTCAAATGGCCTTTTCACCGTGCAGACAGATGCGAGCGATGTAGGCCTCGGCGCGGTACTGCTACAGGAAGTAGAGACGCAAGAGCAAGCGATCAGACATTAAAAGAAGATCAATATAGGAGTGTTGCAGCTGTAAAAATTTTTCTTAAGCATTTGGCTATGGCGATACTGGCTTCATAACATGCATGAAGGATTTTGAATTTCTCAACACATTCTTTATTTACCTCAGTATGTAAAGAATCTAATATATATGATAAAGATTATTAAAAATATGTGGAGTTAAAAGCACCAAAGGATCTACATGTTAAACCACTTAACAAACTTGACTGACTGATGTGGATATGACTGTTACGCGTGCTCATAGCTTAGAAGTCTGATGGACCGTATACTGAGGTACCAGAATATTTGTTCTAAATGTAAAATATTTTGAGTTAAAAACAATACTTTTTTGTATTTCAGGGCAGAGATGGAGTTAAGAAATAAAGAAGAAGAAATAAAGAAGCATTTTAGTAATTTTATCTTTAAAGCTGTTTTCTACATAATGTAAAATTTGGAGCTCTGCCGTCGACTCCAGATTCAGGAACTGCATATATTTTAATGGGAGAGATCCTAAAATTTTGGTATTTTATATGTCTATTGACTGAAGAGTTGTATGTATTCAATTTTTACTTGATTAAATAATTTTTTACGGTCAAAGATTGCTAAAAAATCTGAATTTCACTTAAATTTAAGATTTATTAGCAATTTTTAACCGTAAAAAATTATTTAATCAAATAAATTGGATACGTACAACTCTTCAGTCAATAGTCATATAAAATACCAAAATTTTAGGAACTCTCCCATTAAAATATATGCAGTTCCTGAATCCGGAGTCGACGGCAGAGCAAAAATTTTGAAATGGCCATATATTTGATTAAAATCGAACAAAATTTTTTTTTGGGTCTCATTTTATCACAAATTGAATATATTTTTGGATATTACTTCTAAATATTTCTAATTATGAAAATTTATTTTTTCAGGTCATTTTATGAAGAAAATTTTAAAGGTGTCTGACCCCTTTAAACGTGAACGATGATCTTTATCTATAATAAACAAATAAAATAAATAAAATTATGTGTGCATGTAATATTGTAGTAATTATAATATATTTTCATTTCAGTAAAACAAGGTTTTATTTTAAAAAAGAAGATAAATTATGAAATATCTGCAATAAATGTAAGTTAAATAGACGTTCATGAAAATACAACAGAATTATTTTTAATAAAATAATAATTATAAAATTAATAATCTATGGCTGTTAGTTGAACGTCATTGCCTCAAAATAAAATAAAAATATGGCTATTAATCCACTGGTTGTGGTATCATTATTATCCACAATTTTTAATCCGAACAATATCAAAATTGAGCAATCAGAAGCTAACGAACAAGAAATAACTTTATATCATGTTATAGAAAATATAATAAAGGATAGTGTAAATTACAATTTACTAACAGAAGAAGAATATACTTTACTCTTTGAGGAAAAGTACAGTGATATACGTCCATATGATATTGAAGAAGATGATGAATTACATAAAGGTTATGCAGAGGTTCCTGCTTGTTTACCGAATCAAGAATATATTGACTTTGAATATAAGAAAAAGGCAGTAGAGTATTGGCAAAGTTGAAAAAGAAAGCAATTATTATCCTTAAATACTGTACAGTCAAAGTATAAAAAAGTTACGTCCGATCGTCAATTGCGACGGTGGAAATTACAAGTTGAAGCAGGGGGTAACAGAAAAGCTATACTGCATGGAATAACAACTTATGTACTTGAAAAAGTTAAAGAAGCGATAAAATAAAAAATGTCTTTGCATGATATTGATATAAAAAGATGGGCTCTCGTAAAGAGAGCAGAAATAAATATTCCATGGTTTAAAGCTTCACATAGATGGATACAAATATTCAAAAGAAAACATTACATTGTTTCACGAAAACTAACAAAATTTATTACTGTATCATCTGCAAAGAAGGCAGTAGCAGTTCAACACGGTACTCGAAACGTTTATAATTCTGATCAGAGGGGGTTCAATTTAGAATTACATAGCGGCCGCATGTTTTCTTATAAGGGGATTAAGCAAGTGGAAAACATCGTTCAATTGGTATCTTCTACAACACACAGCTATAACGTCCAACCAGCAATATCAGCAGAGGGAAAGTTCATGTTTCCGTTATTTATAGTTTTGAAAGAGGCTCGTGGACAATTTTGACCTAGAGTAATGGAAACTTTATTCAGACCAGAAAATGTGTACGTAGAAGCATCAGCATTCGGCAAATTATCCAAGGAGCTGTTTCAAATTTGGATTCAAAATGTATTTTTGTATAAAAGTGGGTACCTAACGGTAAAACCTCCAAGCCATGCAAATCCAGTAGATTTCTATTTCCATACTATAGAGGAACCTATTTGCAACATACGTGGAGGAATTGCAGTCATACGATGTGCATGGTGCAAAAAGATGTTATGTTTTCAACATTTTTTCACATGTTATCATTATTGTCAGACGTATATTGAATAAAATGACATAGGCTGATTTGTGCACGTGAGCATTGTGCACCGATTTAGTGTGCACAGAGAAAAGAAAAGAAAATTTCGTTCACAAAACGTTTTTACTTTTGCACAAAAAATTGTACACTTTAAGGAAAAAGATGAAATTCAGTAATGTGCACAAGATTGTTGTGCACAATAACATAAAATAATATTTCAACCAAAAAAAGTATTGCACACTGTGCTTATTTATCGTGCACGTAATATAGGGCTGGGCGATTGTGCACAAATAAATTCATTAAAAATATATCTAACCGATTATGCACAAATATATTTATTTAATTATTGCTCGCCGATTGTGCACTAAGTCTAGTTCATACGAAGGTTCATACGAAGTCTTATAGCAGTGTTGCCAGATTGGGCAATAAGTAGTGAATTGGGCTAGTTTAAAAGCTCAGCTCGCGGGAAAAAATCGAGATGGCTATTTATAGGGAATTTGGCTACAAGACAGTACTGTTAATAGCCGATATGGCTATTGTCTAGCCAACAACATTAAATTTTAAATCAAATAAAAATTCCAAAACTCAAGTAGGCGGGGGGTGCGAGTTCCACGCGTATACGGGAGCGCGTCAGACGTGCATATATGGCCAAATAATTATGTAAATAATTCTTAACCCCAAGTAGGCGGGGGATGCGAGTTCCATGCGTATACGGGAGAGCGTCAGTCGTGCAAACAAGGCAAAATAATTATGTAAATAATTATTAACTCCAAGTAGGCGGGGGGAGCAAGTTCTACGAATATTCGGAAGCGCGTCAGACGTGCATACAAGGCAAAATAATTATGTAAATAATTCTTAACCCCACGTAGGCGGGGCAGACGAGTTCCACGCGTATACGGGAGCGCGTCAGACGTGCATACAAGGCAAAATAATTATGTAAATAATTATTAGCCCCAAGTAGGCGGGGGATGCGAGTTCCACGCGTATACGGGAGCGCGTCAGACGTGCATAAAAGGCAAAATAATTATGTAAATAATTATTAACCCCAAGTAGGCGGGGGATGCGAGTTCCACGCGTATACGGGAGCGCGTCAGACGTGCATACAAGGCAAAATAATTATGTAAATAATTCTTAACCCCAAGTAGGCGGGGCAGGTGAGTTCCACGCGTATACGGGAACCCGTCAGACATGCATACAAGGCAAAATAAATATGTATATAATTCTTAACCCCAAGTAGGCGGGGGATGCGAGTTCCGCGTGTATACTGGAATAAGGCAGACGTGTATACATGGCAAAATGATTATTTAAATAATTGTTAATCCCAAGTCGGCGGGATATGCGAGTTCCATGCGTATACGGGAGCGCGTCAGACGTTCATACAAGGCAAAATAATTATGTAAATTATTCTTAACCCTAAGTAGGCGGGGGATGCGAGTTCCATGCGTATACGGGAGAGCGTCAGACGTGCATACAAGGCAAAATAATTATGTAAATAATTCTTAACTCCACGTAGGCGGGGGATGCGAGTTCCACGCGTATACTGGAATAAGGTAGACCTGTATACATGGCAAAATAATTATTTAAATAATTGATAACTCTAAGTGGGCTGGAGGTGCGAGTTCCACGCGTATACGGGAGCGCGTCAGACGTGCATACAAGACAAAATAATTATTTAAATAATCCTCAACTCCTAGTAGGTATAGGCATGGAACTTGCATCCCCCGCCTACTTGGGGTTAATAATTATTTACATAATTATTTTGCCTTGTAAGCACGTCTGACGAGCTTCCGTATATTCGTAGAACTCGCACCCCCCGCGTAATTGGGGTTGAGAATTATTTACATAATATTTTGGCCTTGTATGCACGTCTGACGCGCTCCCGTATACGCGTCGAATTAGCATCGCCCGCCTACTTGGGTTTAAGAATTATTTAAATAATTATTTTGCTATGTATACACGTCTGCCTTATTCTAGTATACTCGTGGAACTCGCATCCCCCGCCTACTTGGGGTTAAGAATTATTTACATATTTATTTTGCCTTGTATGTACGTCTGACGCGCACTCGTATACGCGTGTAACTCGCATCCCCCGCCTACTTGGGGTTAAAAATTATTTACATATTTATTTTGCCTTGTATGCACGTCTGACGCGCGTCCGTATATTTGTGGAACTCACACCCCTCGTCTACTTGGGGTTAAGAATTATTTACATAATTATTTTGCCATGTATAAGCGTATGACGCGCTTCCGTATACACCTGGAACTCGCATCCCCCGCCTGCTTAGGGTTATAAATGATTTAATTAATTATTTTGTCATGTATAAACGTCTGACGCGCTCCCGTATACGCGTAGAATCCGCGTCTCCCGGCTACTTGAGTTTTGGAATTTTTATTTGATTTAAAATTTAATGTTGTTTGCCTGACAATAGCCGTATCGGCTATTAACATTACTGTCTTGTATAAGCCCAATTTGCTATAAATAGCCATCTCGATTTTTTTCCGCAGCTCATTTTTTAAACTAGCCCAATTCGCTATAAATAGCCATCTCGATTTTTTTCCCCTCGAGCTCATCTTTTAAACTATCCCAATTCGCTACGTATTGCCCGATCTGGCAACACTGCTATAAGACTTCGTATGAACTAGACTTTGTGCACAATCGGTTAGATATATTTTTAGTGAATTTATTTATGCACAATCGCCCAGCTCTATATTAGGTGCACGATAAATAAGCACAGTGTGCAATACTTTTTTTGGTTGAAATATTAATTTATGTTATTGTGCACAACAATCTTGTGCACATTACTGAATTTCATCTTTTTCCGTAAAGTGTACAATTTTTTGGGCAAAAGTAAAAACGTTTTGTGAACAAAATGTTCTTTTCTTTTCTCTGTGCACAATAAATCGGTGCACAATGCTCGCGTGCACAAATCAGCTTATGTCAATAAAATTTGCAAATTCATTAATTTATGTAGTAATATATTTATTAATTTTTTTAGTTCACGGGGAAATTCCCATTTCTTAATACAAAGTTTTCACTTAAAATCTAGTAATGATAATATTCATAGGGGTAGCGACTCAAATTTAGAACACTTTTTATTTATTTCATTTTTAATGGTAAGTATGAATCAAGATAAGCACTTCAAAATTAAAATTAAAAAAAAAAGTTTTGGTTAAGTTTTCTTAATCACTGAAAAGTAAATAATTAAATTAGGGATAGCTCACCCCTTACACATGTTTTTTTTTTTTGAAACTCCGAAACAGGTTTACTATAATTTTAAAATTTTTTTACAACACATCAATTTCCAACCAAATTTGGTTTATCAAGACATTGCTCTTACAAAATAATGTGTGAAAAAATTACATTTATCCTTATAAAAAATAAGGGATGCAACCCCTCAGCATTAAAATTGTGCCGAAATACTCGACATTTTATAAGAAACATATAGGCATTGGTTTCATTAAAAAATTTCGACTCCATGCCGAGATATTAAAAAAAAACAGTTTTTGGGGGTGAACTTAAGGGCGGTTTTCACCCCCTAAATGTCTTTCTCCGCAGATAAAAAGAAACACGTATCAAATATTTTTTCGATACTCTAATCACTTGCAAAGTTTCATGAAAATCGGAAGCGGCCACTAACAAAAAGGTGATTAATTAAATTAGGGGTAATTCACCCCGTCCACGTGTTTTTTTTTAAACCTCGAAACAGGTCAACAGTAATTTTTAATTTTCTTTATAACATGGCAATTTTCAACCAAATGTAGATCATTAAAACATTTTTATATCAAAAATACAAGGAGAAATATCATATTTACCCTTATAAAAAATAGGCTATGAAACCCCCAGCATTAAAACTGTGCTGAAAAACTCGAGTTTTCATATGATACAAATAGGTATTGGTTTCATTAAAAAATTCCGATTCCATCTTGAGATATTAAAAAAAACGGTTTTTGGGGGTGAATTTTAAGGGCGGTTTTCACCCCCTAGATATGTTTTTCCGCCGATAAAAAGAAAATACGTGTCAAATATTTTTCGATGCTCTATCCATGTGCAAAGTTTCATGAAAATCGGAGGCGGATACTAAGTATCTTTTCCTTGTAAGAACAGGGTATCCCCACTTCGACTCAAACTACCAGCTCGAGTTAGACTTCACAACCTGTCCTCTCAATAAGCGTGCCAAGCAAAACAGAGTTTAGAAGAGACTTTTTAATAAAAAAATTTCATTTTAATCAACACACGTACACTTAAATATTCTTAAAAGTATAAATTTGTATGCCCAGCACAATTTTCTATACTGCAAATGATATTCACTCTCAAAACGTTATATTACGTGCACTTCAGTGTTGTCAATAAATTGACGATTGTCAGAACGCTTATTGAGAGGTCACGCGCCGAAGAAAGAGAGAGAAAGAAAGAGAGAGAGAGAGAGAGAGAGAGAGAGAGAGAGAGAGAGAGAGAGAGAGAGAGAGAGAGAGAGAGAGAGAGAGAGAGAGAGAGAGAGAGAGAGCGCTAGATATTCGAGGGGAAAGTGCGTGGTGGGGTATGTGTTTATGTCAAAAATTCTTCCCCTTACAGGCCTAGGCGCGCTTATTACGGGGTCGCACTGTATATACTATACATATAGGAACGATACATTAATTTAGAGGAAGCTACTTGCTAATGAATTGGCAGCGGTTTTTTTAACTGAAGTACCTCCTTAATAAATTATTTAAAAATTTTATCTTATATTTTGTACTGTACATTTTATACTATAGAAAACTAAATTGAAAATTGTCTCTTAAAATGTAATAAGTGCCTAGATTCGTTTTATATATAAAAAATGTCAATTCCATAAAATAATTACTTTTTTACTATTTTCTATTTTTAATTCTAACTTTGAAACAAAAATTGTAAATCCAATAGCTGTTTTATGGAGCATTTTCTCATGAAAATTTCCTACTTAAATAACGAATAAAAAAATTCATTTTTGAAAATTTTGAGTCAGGCTTGCCCCCTTAATTTAATTGGATTACATGAGATAAATATACAACGGCTTGATATTACAAGCAGTTGAAATCGACCTTAATATTTGTCATTAACACGTTTAAAATTGATATAGAATATGCGTAAAGTGAAGCCTTCTTTGCCCTCCACTTGCTGCGTCGCTCAAATCAATGGGGCTATGCTGAAAAGCAATCGACTTAAGTGCCAAGCCCGCAAGCTTCTGGGTTTTGTTCACGAATAAAAATCTGACAAATATGCCGCGATTTGACATAGAATGAAACTCAAGTGAGAAACTATGTCCGCACGCTTTTTGTTGGTTGTGTCTCCTCCTCTTTCTCGTCACTTTCCCTCTTCTTTCTTCGCTAGCGGCAAATTCTCTTAGCAGCCAAATACCACAGTAGTATTACAGTAGTAAAGGCTGAGAAAAGGGTCGGTCTTGTTAAATTGGTGTCAGCGAACAAAACCTTATAGATGGCAGTGAATCGGAACTATTATATCCTATATTGATCCAATGCCGGCAACCGCATTTATTGATACGATATGTTACACCGAATCAATCGGAAGATAGAGAGAAACTGCGCCATTGCGTCACTTACTTTTTATTAATAACTAATGTTCACTCATGCTCAACTATTTAGCTCCAATCGTCCGCTACTCCACTATTAAGGGATCAAACCACCATTACCTTCAAAATTGTGGTGCTTATAATACTTTTTAGGCTTTTCATTCAAGTGAATGATGTTTTTCAAAGATTGAAAATTGAAAAAAAGTATCAATAATGCCTCCTTTTTAAACCCCAGTCAATTTAGAAATGTCCTACACAACGTTCTAAAGCAAAAATGAAAGTAATGAGAACAACCTTTCATATCCTTATTTCAGAATTAAAAATTTTTGATCCGTTAAAAGTTATAACAGTTTTAAATTGATCTTCGAAAAGACATAAAATACGCTGATTTTACAAATTGACAGCCTCCTGGTTTGAACGTGTTTTATGTCTTTCGATAGATTGTGATATGACAAAGACATATTACTAGTCAATACTGTCAAGATCTTACCAGTAACATAACGAATAAAATTACTAAAAAATTATTAAGGCTTTGCTGTTTGTTACATACTCGAGGTAATGTATTCTGCCCTGAGCAATTACAAATTATCTAATTAAAACGCCCCAATTTTGCTTCTTCATAGGGAAAGCTTTGTGATAGTGAAAAAAAGTTTTCAGAAAAATATATTAGAAATGTCGTACACGTGAAATCGAAATGGACTATTTTAAGAAAATGTCGATATGGGTGTGTGTGCGTGTACCAATATGTGTGCGCGCGCACGTAAGTGCGTGTGGGTGTGTGTGTCGAGTGTGGGTGTGTATGTAGACGCCTACATCTTTCGATCTATTTGGACGATTTTCATCCCACAGGGCTTATTGTATTGTTTTTTATTTTTTGTATACTTTAAAGCTAATTGTTCCATATCAAATCGAATTTGCACTAACATTACATCCGGTTTACAATGTTCAAAATGTTTTACGAAATCCTGATAAAAATTTTATTTCTTAAGGTATTTTCAAATTTATGCAATTTCATGAACTTTTTAAGCTTTTGAGTAAACTATATACTATATTACACCGTTTTACGTCCTACCCCCCCCCCCTGCATGATATTTTAATGAAAATTGAAAATGCATCTGATAAGGAATTTTTACTAAAGAACCGCTGCAAATTAGTATGTAAAATTAGCTTCCTCAAACTAAAGTTATTCTTCTAATACATTAATTGGTTACATCATTATAGGTAAAAAAGAGATATTGGACACGTAAGGCCCAAAATAGGTTTTGAAACCTTAATCTCAATGTTTCTGACTAAAATGCAAGAATATGATGTAAAACCACTATCCACTTAAAATAACACATTTTTATAGGACAAAACATACATTGGGCCCAACAGACCCATAATACCTATCTGAACGTAAAATTTGGCGCTGAAAATGAATTTGGAGTAAAAAGTAAGGGTTCCCATTTATAAAATTGAACTTGGAACTCACAAGGCCCAAATATTTAGTAGGTCCTCAAAAATGGCCATTTTGTACCTGATTGCTTTTTCAAAATCTTAAATCTTCCTCATTTAGTGTTTTCAGCGAAAATTCTTTCCCTACGAGTTGTTCGACCGTTCCGGAACTTTTTGGACACCCTTTATATAGATATATTATGTTTACATTTTATATCTCAAAATGTACACATTGTAGACCCATATATATGGAAGTTTTCTGACAGTGAATTTTGTACTCAATGAGCGTAATAAATGGTTAAAATTTTAAGTCAATAATTTAAACAATTTTTGAGAAATTATATAACCACATTTTCATTAATAACAAATAACAGATTAAAGATCTACTCCTTAATAACGATGGACGGATGTAGTGAAGCATTTAAAGATTACTTTTGATTGGTCTGTAAGGAATAGGCGCGAAGATTCGCTACTTCCGCTACATTTGAATTTTTGAAATTGATTGAATTTTGAAACTGAATTTTTATTCATAACTATCTAAAACTAAATAATTAAATCAAGATATAATCTAATTAATCTATCATTTAACCTAATTAAAATGATATCATAATGAAAAATTATTTTCATATAACCCCAAAAACAATAGTACATTTCGACACGGGTGGGGAAGTCGATTATTTAGCTGGTGTGACTTTTTGCACGAGCGAAGCGAGTGTGAAAAAGTCACACCAGCTAAATAATCGACTTACGCACTAGTTTCGAACGGTATTTTATACCACGAGCGCCGAAAAATCATTTCAAAGTTGTGATTTTGAGGTTAGAGTGGTATAAAATAGTATGCGTGCAGCGCGTTTGGATTTTGCTAGTAATTAAAATATTAAAAAAAGAAAATTTAGGTAATTTGAAGTTTTTTCAAGAAAAGTTTATTATGTTAAACAATGTTGCATACATACTGAAACTTACGTAGTGACAACAAGTACAAGCATTTGAAAAGTTTAAACTTTAGTCTATAAACAAAATATAGCTAATAACCGTTTTTCCCAGATCTCGCCTGAGGTTTTTATCATGTTTTCACAGAACTTTTTTTTACTATCACAAAGCTTCCTCTAGAAGGAAGCAGTACAAAAAATACAAATTTTTATTTTAAGCAATAAAATATACAAACCTCAAAAGTACCGTCACAGAACAGTTGCATGCACTGTGACAAACCTTGCATCATGTCATCGTTTATAAAAATAAGCGATACCGAGTAATCAGTTGTTTTTGCGGCCATAACTTTGTACATTTCTCGGATTGGGCAATAATCGCTCAACATTTCTCCAAGCTCTTCCAAATTGCGCGGTGTTCCCGGAAAAATGGAATTGATTATGCGCAGAATACGCCATTTGTAACTGCGATGATAATCTAGGTATTCTCTCAAAGGTTCATATCTATTATTTTAAACGTAGTAATAAGAATTTATTTTAACCACGTTGAATTAGATACTTCTTTTTCAATGCGTGTTCCAATGTTGATTCAGGTTTATATTTCTTTCGGAAAATATTTTAAGAATGTGCTGTCACAATATTGGCACAGGTATGAAAAAAGGAAAATTTAATGCAATTTTATTTAATATTTATGAAATTGAATGACTTGACTATGCTCATATCACCGGTTATTATGCAATTTAACTATTGTCACGGAGGTTTCCGTCGATGTTTAGGCGCCGTGGAAGACGAGAGACCGACATCTCAGCAAAATTATTTATGCACTGAAGACCTACAGCTCTCCCTAAGATTTATTATTATATGACCCGAGGGAGAATTATACCATCAGCGAGCTTCAGCGAGTACACAAAATGGTGAGAGCCACAGTGAGACAATGGTTAGCTCTACCGAACGACGCACCGGTAGGGTACCCCCTGTTGGCAAAGAAGGTCTCGGCCTTCTATCTGTGCGCTGCCTAGCGCCTCTCCACCGATCCTCACCTGGTCAAGGAAGTTTTTCAATGTAATAAACGACTCACCGATAGGAACACCATGATTGCAGACGAACGGAGCTTCCCACATAGCACGAAATATTTCACAGAAAGATTGCAGAAATATTTTTATGTCCGCATCTTTTTTCGTTCAGCAATATTTCATGAAATATTTCTGCAAAGTTTCGTGAAAACTTGTAAGAAACGTTTCTGAAATATTGCAGAAAACTTTCATGAATAGTTTGAATAATCTGAAAACCTGACATGAAATATTTCAGAAATGTTGTGGTATTATTTTTCGTAATATTACTGTAAACCTTACAGAAATATTTCACAGAAAGATTGCAGAAATGTTTTTATGTCCGCATCTTTTTTCGTTCAGCAATATTTCATGAAATATTTATGTAAAGTTTCGTGAAAACTTGTAAGAAATGTTTCTGAAATATTGCAGAAAACTTTCACGAATAGTTTGAATAATCTGAAAACCTGACCTGAAATATTTCAGAAATGTTGTGGTATTATTTTTCGTAATATTACTGTAAACCTTACAGAAATATTTCACAGAAAGATTGCAGAAATGTTTTTATGTCCGCATCTTTTTTCGTTCAGCAATATTTCATGAAATATTTGTACAAAATTTCGTGAAAACTTATAAGAAATGTTTCTGAAATATTGCAGAAAAATTTCACGAATAGTTTGAATAATCTACAAACCTGACATGAAATATTTCAGAAATGTTGTTGTATTATTTTTCGTAATATTACTGTAAACCTTTCAGAAATATTTCACAGAAAGATTCCAGAAATGTTTTTATGTCCGTACCTTTTTTCGTTCAGCAATATGTCATGAAATATTTCTGTAAAGTTTCGTGAAAACTTGTAAGAAATATTTCTGAAATATTGCAGAAAACTGTCATGAATAGTTTGAATAATCTGTAAACCTGGCATGAAATATTTCAACAATCTTTCATGAAATATTTGTACAAAGTTACGTGAAAACTTGTAAGAAATGTTTCTGAAATATTGCAAAAAAGTTTCACGAATAGTTTGAATAATCTACAAACCTGACATGAAATATTTCAGAAATGTTGCGATTTTATTTTTCGTAATATTACTGTAAACCTTTCAGAAACATTTCACAGAAAGATTTTAGTAATATTTTTAGGTCCGAATCATTTTCGTTCACCAATATTTCATGAAATATTTCTGTAAAGTTTCGTGAAAACTTGTACGAAATGTTTCTGAAATATTGCAGGAATCTTTCACAAAGTATTTGTATAATCCGTAAACTTGCCATGAAATATTTCCGCAATATTTCATGAAGTATTTGTGCAACGTTTCTTGAAACCTTTTACGAAATGTTTCTGAAATATTTAAGAAAAATTACAAAAAGAATAGTAAGTACATCTTCTACTTTTTAGAAAGTTTGTAGAAACCTTTCATGAAAGTTTTCTGGAATATCGATAAATTGTTGGCAGAAAGCTTTCAGAAAAGATTTTAAGTAATTATTCAAGAAACCTTTCTGAAATCTTTCAGAAACCTTTTTTCAAGTTCTTGAAAGAAGTAACCTTGAAGCTATGATATATTAGAATTCTCTATAAGTATTTACAATTTTCGCATATTTTTCACAACTTAATTTCTACATTTAATCGCATTGTTATAATTGCATAAAATATTTTACATAAAAATTTTTCGACCTCACCGGGAATCGAACCCACGATCTTTGGGTTACTACGCACGCATGCTATCCGTTACGCTATCGCTCGCTTGAAGGACTTCGGACATTTTAATCTATATAAGTTGCAATTTCCACGATTATTTAATTGTTATAATTTTGATTCTTTTTATTTAAAATAATTATGGATTTAATAAATTATTTATTTAATTCGTTAAATTGAAACAATATAGTGTCGGTAAGGTAGAAATCAAACCTGTATACTGAATAGATTCTTCTAAATAACGAAAATATTAACTTGAATTATTACTCTGAATAAACATGTTTTAGTATTTAAATATATTCTGAGTATAGTATTTAAATATATGGTGAGCGTCAAAATTGTGTTTCACCAAAAAACTGTTTAAAAATTATTCGAATAAAAGAAAAATTGCAATGTCGATAAGTAGGGATCTGCGTTTTCGTAATTTTTCAATAAATATTGCAGCAAACTTGCTAAAACATTTCGTGAAATTTTGTGTCCTCTATTTAGTGCATACACAAAATATTTCAGAAAAGTCTCAGAAACCTTTCCTGTAATGATAGTGGGAACTTTTAACGCAACATTTCTTGTGATTACAAGAAATTATTTTTTTTAATTTAAATTTATTTAAAAAAAAATAAAAATTGTTAATTTTTAATTTTAAATTGATTTAAAAAAATATTGAAATCTCTTTTTTATTATAAAATTTATTTAAAAAATTCTTTAAATTTTAAATAAAAATTAAGATTTTACGTAAAATATTTCTGCAAGGTGGCGGAAATATTGATCCAAAAAGTTTATGACGGAGATATGAATATTTCGAGAAACTTTGCAGAAAAGGTTCTGCAAGATTTTGCGGAAAGTTTCGAGTATCATTCCGAAAAAGGTTTCTGAAACATTTCTGCAATATTTTATGTAAGGATTGAGCAGAGGTCATGAATATTGCACGAAATATTATGGCAAGTTTTCTTCAAAATTTCATGAAATATTTCATGCAGGCTTCTTGTTAAGAAACTAGAAACATTACAGAAAATCTTACAGAAAGATTTCGGCAGTTTCTCGAAATTATTCATAATCTAGCCTGGAAATTTTTCACTGAATATTTCTGCAGCCTTGCAGAAATATTTCTTGAAAGTTTACAAGAAAATTTGTGGAAATCTTCCCACTATCATTCCGAAAAAGGTTTCTGCAACATTTCTACAATATTTCGTGTAAGGATTGAACAGAGATCATGAATATTTCACGACATATTGTGGCAAGTTTTCTGAAATATTTTGTAAAATATTTCTCGCAAGTTTCTTGTTAAGAAACTACAAACATTACAGGAAATCTTGCATAAAGGTTTCAGAAAAGTTTCACCAAAGATTCATAACTTAGTCTGGAAATTTTTACAGCAATATTTCTGAAATAAACAAAACCTATGAAGTTATATTTAAATAAGAGTTCTCGACGACACAAAATATTTCAGAAAAGTTTGAGAAACGATCTCCGAATGATAGTATACTACCAATAGGAATGTTCACTTAACTTTTCATGTAAACTTTCGATAAATGATTTTGCACGGTTGCAGAAACATTCGTTGAAACATTTCCAGGCCAAGTTATGAATATTTAAAGAAACTTTACCGAAATTTTTGTCCAAGATTTTATGTAAGATTTCTAGTTTCTTATCAAGAAGCTTCCATGAAATATTTCATGAAATGTTTCAGCAATCTTGCCACAATATTTCGTGAAATATCCATCATGAGTGCCCTTTGAATCTTTCAGGAATGGCTGATGAAAGTTTTCTACAATGTTTCTTGAAATATAAGAGGAAATGTTTCAGCAATGTTTCTGTATTATTGCCGCAATGTTGTGTCAATCTTCTTGAAATATTTCTTGAAATATTTCATGGGAATATGTCGTGCTATGTGTGCGAGAATACTTTGCGCGGAAACGTTCTAAAAACTTTCCTTGAAAAAATGCTTGAAAATTTTCTAATAGAAATATATCTATTCCAAGTGCAATCATTTTCCAAACTAATATAAAAAATATTCGAATAAATCCTAGTTATTTAAAAGAAAATTACGGGCAAAAGTTCCAGAGAACATTTCACGGAATATTGTGGCAAGTTTTCTAAAAACTTTCATGAAATATTTCATGCAAGCTTCTTGATAAGAAACTAGAAATATTACAGGAAATCTTGCAGAAATATTTCGGCAAAAGTTTTCGAAAGTATTGATAATCTAGCCTGGAAAATTTTCAACGAATATTTCTGCAACCTTGTCGAAATATTTCTCAAAAGATTACACGAAAAGTTGTGGAAACATTTCTTCTTTTATTCCGAAGAAGGTTTCAGAAACATTTCTGCAATATTTTGTGTAAGGGTTGAACAGAGGTTATGAATATTCCACAAAATATTGTGTCAAGTTTTCTGAAACATTTCATGAAATATTTCATGCAATCTTCTTGTTAAGAAACTAGAAACCGAACATGAAATCTTGCAGAAATATTCCGGCAACGTTTTCATAACTTGGCTTGAAAATATTTCAACGAATATTTCTGCAACCTTGCAAAAATTTTCGAAAAAGGTTTCTAAAACGTTGTAGAAATATTTTAGAAAATATTTATATCTTTCCTTGAATAAAAATCGACAATATTGTAAAAATTTCGTGTTAGAATAGGAAGCCGGCATAAAATAATTCCATAAATGTTTCACAAAACTTGCCAAAATATTTCGGGAAATGTTTATGTCCATAAATATTTCTGAAAAGTTTTAGAGGTATTGGTTGAAAAAGTTCGTTGTATCTACGTGGTATCTAAATATTTCGAGAAACTTTACAATTAGAGACTTTCTTCAATATTTCAATACATGTTTAAGAAAACTTGCCAAAACATTCCCGGTCAGAAATATCCAGCTAGGAAATCCAGCTGGATTTCCATTGGGAATCCAGCTGGATCAGGGTGGATTCACATGGAGTCACATGGATTTCAGTAGATTTTTTAGCTAGATTCCTACTTCAATTCATGTCACATGGGAAATCCAGCAGGGAAATCCATATGACATCAAAAGTAGGAATCTAGCTAAAAAATCTACTGAAATCTATGTAAATTCACCCGGATCCAGCTGGATTTCCCATGTGACATGGATCCAACTGGATTTCCTAGCTGGATATTGTTTCGTGAAATGTTTATATACTCTGTCCTATCCAGACACATAATATTTGAGACAAGTTTCAGAAACCATCTCCGTAATAAAAGTGGGAATATTTGCACAATTTTCTTGTACGTTTATGGAAAATATTTCAGCAAGGTTTCAGAAATATTGATTGAAAAAGTTGCAGACCAAATTACGAATATTTCGAGAAACTTTGCCTAAAACAAGATTTTCTGTAATCAAGGAGCTCGCGTGAAATATTTCAATAAATGTTTCAGAAAATTTTCCAAAATATTTCATGAAATGTTAATGTCTTCCGTCCAATCCAGACAAAAAATATTCCGGAAAAGTTTCAGAAACCTTCCATGAAATGATAGTCGGAAGGTTTCGCAACATTTCTTGAAATCTTACGTAAAATATTCCTGCAAGGTTTTAGAAATATTGGTTCAAAAAGTTTGTGATCGTGATATGAATATTTCGAGAAACTTTTCTGAAAAGTTTCTGCAAGATTTCGTGTAATTTTTCAAGTATCTTAACAGAAAGCTTGACTGAAATGTTTCAGTAAATGTTGCTGCAAACTTGTCAAAACATTTTCCATTTCGTGAAATGTTTGTGTCCCCTGTCCAGATCATACACAAAATATTTCAGAAAAGTTTCTGAAACCTTTCGTGTATAATAGCCGGAATGTTTACGGAACCTTTCAAGTTTCAAGTATTCTTACAGAAAATATTTCTGCAAGGCTGTGGGAATATGAATACAAAAATTTTTGTACCACCAAAGGAATATTATAAGATACTTTTGCAGACAACTTTCTACAAGATTTTGTGTAACGTCTGAAGTATCTTAATAGAAAGCTTGCGTAAGATATTTCATTAAATGTTGCTGCAAACTTGTCATAACATTTCGTGAAATGATTGCGTCCCCTGTCCAAACCATACACGAAATATTTCAAAAAAGTTTCAGAAACCTTTTCCGTGTAATGATAGTCTCAAGGTTCTCGCAACATTTCTTGGAATCTTACGAAAAAATTTCTGCAAGGTTGTGGAAATATTGGTTCAAAGAGTTTGTAATCGTGATATGAATATTTCGAGAAACTTTTCAGAAAAGTTTCTGCAAGATTTCGTGAAATGTTTCAGTAAACGTTGTCGCAAACTTGCCAAAAAATTTCGTGAAAGGTTTGTCTCCTCTGTCCAATCCATACATGAACTATTTCAGAAAAGTTTCAGAAACATTCCGTGAAATGATATTCGGAAGGTTTACGCAACATTTCTTGGAATCATACGCAAAATATTTCTGCAAGGTTGAGAAAATATTGGTTCAAAGACTTTGTGATCGTGATAAGAATATTTCGAGAAACTTTTCAGAAAAGTTTCTGCAAGATTTCGTGTAATATTTCAAGTTTCTTAACAGAAAGCTTGCGTGAAATGTTTCAGTAAATGTTGCCACAAACTTGCCAAAACGTTTCGTGAAAGGTTTGTGTCTTGTCCAATCCATACACAAAATATATCAGAAAAATTTCAGAATCGTTCCGAGGAATGATAGTCGGAAGGTTTACGCAACATTTCTTGTAATCTTACGCAAAATATTTCTGCAAGGTTGTGGAAATATTGGTTCAAAAAGTTTGCGATCTCGATATGAATATTTCGAGAAAATTTTCAGAAAAGTTTCTGCAAGATTTCTTGTAATTTTTCAAGTATCTTAACAGAAAGCTTGTGCGAAATTTTTCAGTAAATGTTGCCACAAACTTGCCAAAACATTTCGTGAAGGTTTGTGTCCTGTCCAATCCATACACAAAATATTTCAGAAAAGTTTCAGAAACGTTCCGAGGAATGATAATCAGAAGGTTTACGCAACATTTCCTGGAATCATACGCAAAATATTTCTGCCAGGTTGTGGAAATATTGGTTCAAAGTGTTTGTGATCGTGATATGAATATTTCGAGAAAATTTTCTGAAAAGTTTCTGCAAGATTTCGTGTAATATTTGAAGTATCTTAACAGAAAGCTTGCATGAAACGTTTCAGTAAATGTTCCCGCAAACTTGCCAAAACATTTCGTGAATGGTTCGTGCCCTCTGTCTAATACATACACAAAATATTTCAGAAAAGTTTCAGAAACGTTCCGTGAAATGATAGACGGAAGGTTTGCGCAACATTTCTTGGAATTTTACGCAAAATATTTCTGCAAGGTTGTGGAAATATTGGTGTGAACAGTTTCCGATCGTGATATGAATACTTCGAGAAAATTTTCAGAAGAATTTCTGCAAGATTTCGTGTAATTTTTCAAACATCCGACCAGAAAGCTTGCGTGAAATGTTAAAACGTAAACGTTGCCGCATACTTGCCAAAACATTTCGTGAAAGGTTTGTCTCCTCTGTCCAATCCATACACGAATTATTTCAAAAAATTTTCAGAAACGTTTCGTGAAATGATAGTCGGAAGGTTTACGCAACATTTCTTGGAATCATACGCAAAATATTTCTGCATGTTTGTTGAAATATTGGTTCAAAGAGTTTGTGATCGTGATAAGAATATTTCGAGAAACTTTTCAGAAAAGTTTCTGCAAGATTTCGTGTAATATTTCAAGTTTCTTAACAGAAAGCTTGCGTGAAATGTTTCAGTAAATGTTGCCACAAACTTGCCAAAACGTTTCGTGAAAGGTTTGTGTCTTGTCCAATCCATACACAAAATATATCAGAATAATTTCAGAATCGTTCCGAGGAATGATAGTCGGAAGGTTTACGCAACATTTCTTGTAATCTTACGCAAAATATTTCTGCAAGGTTGTGGAAATATTGGTTCAAAAAGTTTGCGATCTCGATATGAATATTTCGAGCAAATTTTCAGAAAAGTTTCTGCAAGATTTCTTGTAATTTTTCAAGTATCTTAACAGAAAGCTTGTGCGAAATTTTTCAGTAAATGTTGCCACAAACTTGCCAAAACATTTCGTGAAGGTTTGTGTCCTGTCCAATCCATACACAAAATATTTCAGAAAAGTTTCAGAAACGTTCCGAGGAATGATAATCAGAAGGTTTACGCAACATTTCCTGGAATCATACGCAAAATATTTCTGCCAGGTTGTGGAAATATTGGTTCAAAGTGTTTGTGATCGTGATATGAATATTTCGAGAAAATTTTCTGAAAAGTTTCTGCAAGATTTCGTGTAATATTTGAAGTATCTTAACAGAAAGCTTGCATGAAACGTTTCAGTAAATGTTCCCGCAAACTTGCCAAAACATTTCGTGAATGGTTCGTGCCCTCTGTCTAATACATACACAAAATATTTCAGAAAAGTTTCAGAAACGTTCCGTGAAATGATAGTCGGAAGGTTTGCGCAACATTTCTTGGAATTTTACGCAAAATATTTCTGCAAGGTTGTGGAAATATTGGTGTGAACAGTTTGCGATCGTGATATGAATACTTCGAGAAAATTTTCAGAAGAATTTCTGCAAGATTTCGTGTAATTTTTCAAACATCCGACCAGAAAGCTTGCGTGAAATGTTAAACCGTAAACGTTGCCGCATACTTGCCAAAACATTTCGTGAAAGGTTTGTCTCCTCTGTCCAATCCATACACGAATTGTTTCAAAAAATTTTCAGAAACGTTTCGTGAAATGATAGTCGGAAGGTTTACGCAACATTTCTTGGAATCATACGCAAAATATTTCTGCAAGTTTGTGGAAATATTGGTTCAAAAAGTTTCTGATCGTGATATGAATATTTCGAGAAACTTTTCTGAAAAGTTTCTGCATGATTCCGTGTAATATTTCAAGTATCTTAACAGAAAGCTTGCATGAAATGTTTCATTAAATGTTGCTGCAAACTTGTCATAACATTTCGTGAAATGATTGCGTCCCCTGTCCAAACCATACACGAAATATTTCAAAAAAGTTTCAGAAACCTTTTCCGTGTAATGATAGTCTCAAGGTTCACGCAACATTTCTTGGAATCTTACGCAAAATATTTTTGCAAGGTTGTAGAAATACTGGTTCAAAAGTTTGTGATCACGATATGAATATTTCAAGAAACTTTTCAGAAAAGTTTCTGCAAGATTTCGTGTTTTTTTTCAAGCATCCGAACAGAAAGCTTGCGTGAAATGTTTCAGTAAACGTTGCCGCAAACTTGCCAAAACATTTCGTGAAATTTTCCCATTAGATGCTTCATGAATCTTTCACGAAAGGTTTCTGAAAGTTTTCTACAATTTTTCTTGTAATATTACAGGAAATATTTTAGCATCCTTTCGTTATTATTGGTACAATATTGTGGCAAGTTTTCTTTGAAATATTTCATGAAATATTTCAGTGCAATATTTCGTGCTATGTGGGTTACCACTATAGTCCTCATAAGAGGAGCTATAGCTCATAGCGGCTTTAATATCAGCACCGCAGTGAAAAATTGGAACTCTCCCTAAATTACCTACCTTCAGTGCTGTCTGCTTTCAGGCATAGTCTTCGTTGAGAAGTGTATAGGTTATGTAGTAATACTGTATATACATATAAAAGTAATAATAACTATGTAATTTATAAAATAAAGAATAAAGATGAACATTTTTTCGTAAGCAAAGTAATTTATATCGACTCTCATATATTGACTATCTCATAAGGTAAAAAATTTGATTGCACTTAATATTTTTTCTCCTTCTACTTGGTCTGAAATTAGGAAAAAATGTCTTTGATTCCTAAGGAATATAGTATTGCTACGACCCTAGTTTCAATAGTATGAATTCCGATATAAAATTAGGGAAAAATAAGTCGGACAATTGGGATCAAACAGGTGTTGTTTACAAATTTTCTTGTAATAATTGTCCAGCATCTTATGTCAGAGAAACTAAACGTTCTTTAAAAACGAGAATCGATAACATAGAAAAAACAAAAATGTCGAATCTGCTGTACACATTCATGAAAACAATTTCAATCATGAATTTAATTGGGATGGCACAACAATTATTGATATTGTGCGTGATTATAAAAAGATTTATTTCCGAAATGATCCATATAAAATGCAATAGACATAGTAGAAATAGAAAGGAGGATAGTCATACACTTAATCGAGCTTATTTACCTTCTGTTTTCGAAATTTAAATAGCCAACGTTGACTTGTTATTGACTTGTTATGATAACGACTTTAACTCTTTGTTGTGTTGATATTACCTGTACAGTGTTTAGTATAGATAGGTGCGAAAATGTAATGTTCTTTTTCGACACTCCGCGCGGGAAGTTAGTTTTTCCACACGCTCGGCAAAAAGCGTGTGCTCAAAATCGAACTATCGACACGTCGCACAATGTTGGGATTTGGCTTTATGATGGACAAAATAGGCTAAAGCCTTCAATTATTCATCAATTGAAATAATGTTTTTTCAAATGGAAGGTAAGAGCATTTAGAACATCCCTCAAGTCCGATTTTCAATTTTTTTTTTTTTTTTTTTTTATACAACCAACAATATTTTGAGAGTGCTAACTCAGACCTCACACTTTCTTATAAAGTTCGAGTTAAAGAAGTTATATATCATTTTATATAATTAATGTATAATTGTATTTCAGTTATATATAAATACATACTCTTATATTATAATATATTGAATTATATAACTCATATATAACTATATATGTTACATAAAAATCAAGATTTTGTAATGTCACTATATATAGTTTGTATAGAATCACACACACACACACACACACACACACACACACACACACACACACACACACACACACACACACACACACACACACACGCGCACACACACACACACACACACACACACACACACACACACACACACACACACACACACACACACGCGCGCGCGCACACACGCACGCACATGCACGAAAATTTTTTTTATCGAAAAACAATGGATTTTAGCGCCAAACGTCTTAAAACATGTTTTTGAACATGTTTTGTTTCAAAAATTTTTTTCACCGTTACAAAGCTTCCTCTTTGAGGAAGTAATAAGCTTCATAACTTAAACGATAATGAGTTTCTATCATATAAATATCACAATAATTAACTAACTCTCACCAACACAACTTTAGCAAAAGGTTCCCCTATAGCACCCAATATTGGAGCAACATTGCTCCAATATTGCTTTGTCATATTCCCCATATTCGCCAATATTCCCTTGACACTTTTATATATGGATGCTATATCGGAGCAATGTTGCTGCAATCCGTGATTTCCGTTTCAGCATTGCTTTCTTAAAATGATGAGTCAGGCTCTCTGTTATAGCAATATTGCAGCAATATTGAGCCAATATTTCTCAACACGAAAGGAATATTATTTTTAAAATTATATTTTTATGCTGGTTTTTCTGATGACTTTGCAATATTGCAAGAATATTTGTACAATATATATGAACACTGGAAGAATGTTCCCGTTTGTCCACTGATTGTTGGAGCAATATTGCCTCAATGTTGCTTTGACATATTCGCGTCATTCCCCTTAAGGGGAAATTCACTAATATATTTTGGAAATTGAGACAATATTGCTCCAACAATCGGTGGCCAAACGGGAACATTCTTCCTGTGTTTATATATATATTGTACAAATATTCTTGCAATATTGCTATATCATCAGAAAAATCAGCAGAGAAATATAATTATAAAATTAATATTCCTTTCGTGATGCTAAATATTGGCTAAATATTGCTGCAATATTGCTATAACAGAGAGCTTGACCCATCATTTTAGAAAAGCAATGGTGAAACGGAAATCATGGATTGCAGCAACATTGCTCCCATATAGCATCCATATATAAAAGTGTTGAGGGAATATTGGCGAATATGTGGAATATGACAAAGCAATGTTGGAGCAATGTTGCTCCAATGTTGGGTGCTATAGGAGTTACGGACTACCAACAATACATAAAAGGAAAATGCGCCACTAGGTCCGATTATATCATTAGTAAACTGTCCCACTCATCTCTTAGAAAAAATTATTTACAAAGAATTGAAAGAGTCAATTAAATTGACTGATTCGCATATTAATAACAGCTTTGAATTAATAGAGAAATTAAAAAATATAAAATTGGAAGATGAACATATTTTGTTATCTTTAGATGTAATATCATTATTTACTAAGATCCCGTTGGAACTTTTGTGTGGTAGTATCGATAAGCGTGCATCTACAATCATGAAGAAATGTTTGATTCCCGTAGATGAAATCAAAAATTGTATCCGTTTCTTCTACAATAATACTTATTTTACTTTTAACAACAATGTTTACAAACAAATAAGGTAAAGGGCCATATTATGAGACACATGTTGCTAATAGATCACGGAAATTTGAGTTTTTAAATTAGTTTAATATAAAATACTAAAAACTTTTGTGTTTATTCGAAGCTTTAAGTCATACCAAAGTATAAAATGCGCCAAAATTACACATCAAAAACCTTTAAGTTAAATTAATTTAATAAAATAAGGAAGTGGTTATGTGTACGTATTATGAGACACTGTTTTGGACCTATGTCCATGTTGTCTCATGCGTCATATCCATATTATGAGACAGATATAAAATAATGAAAAATCATGAACTTTTGCACTTTTTATGATTTATTAATCATTAATCAACAATTAGAAATAAACACAAATATAATTGTAGAATGTATGATTCGAAAACAACATTTAAAAAATATTAAATAAATAATATATAAGAAATATATAATCAACTTTATGGATTCATTATATTATTTTTTTCTTGTTTGATTTTTAGTTTTAATTGTGTCAATTCTTGCATTTTTTTTATCTATTAATTGCTTTTCCTCTGCTAATTTCTTTTTCTCTTCTTTTGCTAAGTCTTTTACTTTTTTATTTAATAATTTCTTTTCCGCTGCTAATTTCTTTGTTTCGTCTTGTAGCTTCTTCATATTCGCAATTTTTTCTTCTTTTTCTGTTTTCTGCTTTTCTTTTCCCATGTTAAAATCGTACCACTTGTCAGACGTTTCTACTCTAGATGGTTTTGGTTTGCCAGAACTTTCTACTTTCATCCTTTTTTTTTAGGTAAATAGTGTGTTGGGAACTTAAATGCTTCCCTAAAGCATTCATCCAAACAATCACCTAAATGATAAAAAATAATATAAGTATTTCAACTAAAAAACCTTTAATAATTATAGTTTTAATTGTACATTATAATTTAGTTTACAAACCTTTATTTGACATCAAACTATTATTCTCCTGATTATCTTGCACACTGTCTTGAACATTCAAGAGATTGATTTCAATTTCAGCTTGTGTCAAACTGGTATCGAAGGAACTCTCTAAATGAAATATTAAGGTTACGCATTAGAGTGGATGAAAATATACATTATATTATATGATTATGAATAATCGTACAAACCTCTTTGATTAGTTTCTTGCGTTTCTAAACCATTTTCATTGGGCTCTAACTGTTCAGAATTATTAGCAGAGGATAAATTATTATCAGTAATTGAATCAGGTATTGATTCAATATTGAAATTACTACTCAACATAATAGTGTCTTCTAGACATTTAGTGCCAACATTAAAAGCATCTAATGCAAGACTCTCATTCAAATCTTCTAATGAAACCCTTTCTTCAGAAGTATTATGCATAAATACAACCTCGATCAATGACTCATTCAAATTGTTAGATTCTTCTTGTACATTAACTTGTAAATTATTTTCATTTAATGAACTATTTGTTGAAGCATACTCGTTCACAGACTCTTGATAGGAAATTTGATAGTATGATTTTTTAAGGTTTCTACACTCTTGATAATAGGTTTCTTACTAATACTAAAACCTAAATTATGTGTATAGAATTACACTAAATGATATAATAAAAAAATCAGAGTTACATTGAATTCAAAATAAATTTAAAAATAATGTAAAATCATTATTTCTACATACAATTACATGATTAAATAATTAAAAAATTACATGATTAAAAGATTATTTCTTATAAGAACTATCAAAATAATAAAAAAAATGTTTTAAAAACTAATACCTTTATCAACATTATCAGTACGAACATCATGACTACTAACATCTTCTCTGCACATACGATAGTACATATACAAATCCTTCTTTTCTATGTCTCTATTCCACTGGTCTGGGTTTGCTCCGCTTAAAGTACTTTTAAAATCTTCAAGTGTTTCAGTTGAAAGGCGGCTCTCAAAATAATTCAAATGTTGTTCACCATCGATGTGACTGATTACATCTTGCTGACTTTGTGTTTGTGTCAGATTTTTACTGTTAGTTTTCTGTTTCTTGTTAAAAATGTTATAATCCACTGCAGTTTCGTTAAATGGTAATAATCCAGACGCACGAAACCCACTAACTACAATTTCTTTTTCATTTGTCATCTTTTCTAAAGCCATTTTCAATTCACCAGGAAAATCTTCTTTTTTCATTTTCATCACATTATTATGCATCTTCCCTTTTAGCACTGTTTTCTTCCATGATTCCTTAAAAGGATGAAAGAAAACTATGTCTAACGGCTGCATAACATGCGTACAATTAGGATACAATCCTATTAATTCAATCTGCTTGACACGACAAAAAGAAACCAAAGGGATAGTCATGTGTGAAGAATGGTTGTCTAAATATGCAATTACTGGAAATTGCGCTTTATTTTTAAGTAGCCATGGATAGAATACATTCGTCATGTACTTAAAGAAAGTCTCAGAGTTCATCCAACTAACTCTGAGATGCCAACTTTTTCTTGTGAGTATTGGACACTTTTTACTTTCCTTCTTAGTTTCCTTTTGTGTAATTTTTGTACTTTTTAGAAGTTTTATTATTTTTTGCACGACCGTTACATTTAGCTGCCATTATATATCTAATCTGAAATTCACATACATAAATATTTGCTTAATTTAATTAATTAATAATAATTATTCCACATTTGTAGGTTAGGTTATATACAGAATCTATTTTCCAAGCAACTTACATCACATTTTGAGCCTTTCTTGGATGTATAGAGGAAGCACCGGTATTATTTGATAACTGCTTTTAAAAAGTTATTAAAAATATTAATTTTTAAACGATAACTTCGAAAATGTGTTGCTCGGGTTTACTGTCTCATCCTCGTGTACACGTTGAAAAGAACAGGTACACGTTTGTTAGACACGCGGTCCTTCGTCTCATAAATACGGACTATGGAAAAGCCGATGTACGTATTATGATACACAAGTATTATTAAAAATATTGTTGAAAAATTAATCGGACAAAAATGTGTACCGAAGCAGAAACATATAATCTTTAAAATAAACAACCACACTTTCATTATTATGACGGTAATTCATCAAAATATTCAAAAACGCGAAACAAGTGCAGTTACTCCTTCGAGTCATAGAATGGGTTATTTTGAACGCGCTATAGAGTATGACTATTTAAATAATTTTTTTCCGAATATAAATATTTCAGAGCAACGAAAACTTATATGAGTAGTGCTTCACAAGATATCAAAAGTATTCTTGGTATTGTCTTGTCTTGTCTCGATTTTCAAGACAATATTCAAGACAATATTAGAGTAAAATTTTCAAGACAATACCAATATTTTTACGACCAATAATCTTGATCTTGTCAATAATTCTTGTACAAAATTAATTATTATAACGTCTGTAGATAAAAATATTATAATCTAATGGATTTTAAAAATATAATTTATTAACAGTACTTAGAGAAATCAATATAAAATTTAAGTTAAGTTTAAATACATACATTAAATAATTTAGAAATTGATTTCGCATATTTGAGCTTTTAAGGAATATTTCATCCAAGAGTTGAGACATATTAACGCCTTCATTGACGCATTTTTTAAAGACGCTCTTCTATTTGTCATAACAAGGGAGCCTTCGGAAAAAAGCCTTTCAACAGGCACAGATGTCGCCAAAGTGCTTAATATATCTTTCGCCATTCGTGAAAGTTGTGGATATACATTAGCATGATCCTTCCACCACGTCAAAACATCAACTTCAGTCACCGCTCTTAGCCCTTGATAATAAGCATTCAGTTCACCTTGCCATGATCGGTGTGAATCTATTGATTCATTTTTCATTTTATAGATAGACTTAAAATCTATATCAGCATCTATAATTTCTTCCATGATAGGCGAATTATTTTCAACAGTCGTTGAAGTTTCACTATCTTCTACAAAATATTCTTTTTTGTATAAATTTTCAAAATTTTTAATACTGGCTTCTTTTAAATCCTTTCCCCATGATGTAGCATCAAAACATTCCACTTTATGCCTAGGATCTAAAATCAAAGACATGCAGTACAACCAATTGCATTTTTTGTAATGCTTGAGCATTTTGTCTCGTCCCGCTTGAAAAGCCAATAAAAGTTTCTCATCATTTAAATTCCTGTCTGGCTTTCTATCTAACTCCGAAACAATAGACTCGATTTTATCTGTAAGCATATTAAACGCAACGACGGCAGTTGGCAATGTGACATAAGTTTCCGCAGATATAATTTTAGAAACGTGTTTGAAATATTTAAGAAAATTTAATATTTTTTCTATACAATTCCATTCATGTTCTTGAATTTTATAATTTTTCAGTTCTTCACAGCTTTCCCACATCATTCCTAGAGGTGATTTTAATTTCATAGCTGTCGATAACATATCAAATGTACTGTTCCAACGTGTTCTTACATCCAAAATTAATTTTATGGGTTTTATGTTACATGCTTTGCAAAATAAATTTAAACGATTTGTTAGTTGCTCTGAGCATCTAATTTTTTTACATGTCGACCTAATTTTAGTTATTACTTTTGAAAATATCATCCCATCTTCTTCAACATTAGAAGAATCGTCGTCGCTGTCGTCGATATCACCAGTGTCATCGTCGCTTTCTACATCAGATTCAGATTCGGCATAACTATTTTCTGTTGAATCAGCATTAATTAACTTTAGGACATCTTGTACTCCCAAATTCAAAATATGTGCAAAGCACCGGAAGTGTTGATTACTAGTATCAAATGCAATTTTTTCATGATCCATCATTTTTCCAAGTTCTTCAATAAAAGTGGTGTTAGCCGAAGCATTGTCCAACGTTATTCCTTGAATTTTCGATTGAATATCGTAGAACTTCACTGTGTCATAAAAGAGCTTAGCTATATTTTTACCGGAATGTTTTCCATTGGATGGTACCAAATCCAAAGCAAGCGAATGGTATTCCCAATCCTTGTCAATAAAATGCACGGTTATACCATAATAAGATGCACCATTTCTAGCTGTCCACGCATCAACGGCAAATGAAAACTTAGAATTATTGCTCTGCAAAATATTTTTCAAATTTAATTGCATTTTTGTAAATTCATTCATGACGTTTTCCTTCATTGCATTTTTCTTAGGCATCTTAATTTTAGCATTCAGCATTCCAAAAAAGTTCTGCGTTGTTTCGTCATTGAAAAAGCTTAGCGGCAGGTTTTGTATGCTATCCAAAGAGATGTAATTCTATCCCAATTTACTTCTGGATTACTTTTTTTCTGAAATAAATAAATAGATAACTAAATAACACATTGTATTGAGTGTGGTAGCGGTCAATTTTAGATCGTTATAAATAAATTATTTTTCAATTTTCATCGATTATCAAAATAATTAAATAAAAAATTAAACGTACAAACAAAAACCTTTTCAAAAATACATGCAGTACTCGTAATAGTTCTTAAAGTTAAATTTCCAGAGTAAGTTAGAAGTAAAAAGAAAAAGAAGTGATTTGTATCCCCAGTGCGTGAAATGCATGTCAGCGATCCCTTGCTTTTTTCAATGCCTCAAACATTTTTTTTAAACGTGTCAAAACTGATTTCACGCATGCTTGCGCATTAAATTATCGTCTATATATGCTTACCAATATGGATTTAAGATGTTTATGAGGATTTATCTATGCTGGCTAATCACGTACTTTCTTCAGTTATGGAACTCAATAACCATTCAGATTACTTGGTTGAGAAACTGCTAGCGCTCGGAAAAAGTCGCTCGCGTGCACATGTAGTGCTCCCTATTTGAGCGGAGTGGGGGAATCGGGAGAAGGCGGCTGCGTTCGCTGCATGCTTACTTCGATGAGTGCCCCAATCGGCAAATAAACTTACAGCCAAACGCCGTACTATTTTACGCATTAGACTTTACGGAAATTCAGCATACACAGTTCAGTATTATTACAGTTAGTAATCACGTACAACAAATAATGCATCTACCAAATTATATTATTTTAGCTTATGCTAGATATACAATAGTATATTAGAAGTCTAACAACGTTACAGTTACCTTATATAAAATTCAGGGGCTGCCTGCAATAAGGGCCCAAATTGGAATTCAGTTTTTTTAATAAATTTTATTACAATATCTATAGTGGTTTACTAGTGATACTTATACAAGATTTCAGCAAACTCTATCATGCTATAAATACAATAAAAAGCTATACATTTTTTATGATTTTCTCAAAACTGTAAATATTGTCTTAGGCCCTTATTGCACGCAGCGTCTCAATTAAACTTACAAAAATCATTTAAAAAAACAAATTTACATAAGAAATACGAAGTTTTAGGATTATTATTTTATTTAGTTTTACTTGGCGCCAAGTATTTGAATTAAATTAAAAATTTTATTTAATTTTTTAATATGTAGAAAAATCGCCATGTTTGGAGCATTTGTAGTTACAGTTGAATCTTATTGGGGCTTGTGCATGTTTGGTAAGTAATGGGTGAAGAGAATAAAGAGCATTTGTGTTTACAGCGCTTAAGATTTAGTTTGATATTTTTAATAACAGTGTATAAAAATAAAATAAAAATTTTCAAGATAACTTCAATCTGATTTTTGTATACCAATATTTCGAGACAAGATCAAGACAAAATAAGAGTTCTTGATCACAAGATCAAGACAAGACAACGTTTTCGCAAGAGTTTTCAAGACCAATACAATAAATTCCGAAAATATTGTCTTGTCTTGACCTTGTGAAGCACTACAACGGATTCGACATTTTTGTTTTTTCTATGTTATTGATTCTCGTTTTTAAAGAACGTTTAGTTTCTTCGATATAAGATTCTGGACAATTATTACAAGAAAATTTGTAAACAACACCTGTTTGATCCCATTTGTTCGACTTATCTTTCCTTAGTTTTATATCGGAATTCATACTATTGACACTAGGAATCGTAGCAATACTATATTCCTTAAGAATAAAAGACATCTTTTCACAATTTTAGTGAAAGGTAACTGTATTTTTGGCATTTTTTGATATAATGACGTTTTTGTGTGTTTTTACTATTAGTTTTTAATTTATATTTAAGGTATTGTTTACGAGTTTTAATGCTCTATTTAATAAAAAGTGGAGGATATTCATTAAGCATTAATATACTTTTTATTCTTTTTAATTTTCTGAATGAAAGTGTTTATCGGAGAGTAGGATCGCACGGTCTGTTGAATTATAAATAATTATAAATTGTTTCTTTTTTGCTGGATTAGATGTTTTGAAGAAAAATTGAGAACTCTACTGGAAGAGGTTGGTTTTTGATACCAATTGGTCACAATTTTGTTGTTATTATTATTTATGTCATATCTAAAAAATTAATGCTGTAATTTTTTTCCAGTTCATACGTAAATTATAAACTTTTATGATGTGAATTGAAAGTGTCTACAACCAGATGAATGTGCTCTCTTTTTATGCATATGATAGTGTCATCCACATATCTATAATAAAACAGTGGTACACAATTATAATTATTCTTCAAAGTTAGTAGAACAGTTTTTTCCGAATCATCCATAACAATATCAGCAAAGAGTGGAGAAATTGGAGAACCCATAGGTGTACCATATAAGGTAAACGGCCATATTATGAGACAATGTCCCTCTTAATGAGACACTACATTAAAGATTAAAAAATATAAATAAAGCACATAATGAGATGAAAAAATAGGCTTATGATTATTATGATATGTATTTCTAAACTCATATATAGTGCTTCACAAGGTCAAGACAAGACAATATTTTCGGAATTTATTGTATTGGTCTTGAAAACTCTTGCGAAAACGTTGTCTTGTCTTGATCTTGTGATCAAGAACTCTTATTTTGTCTTGATCTTGTCTCGAAATATTGGTATACAAAAATCAGATTGAAGTTATCTTGAAAATTTTTATTTTATTTTTATACATTGTTATTAAAAATATCAAACTAAATCTTAAGCGCTGTAAACACAAATGCTCTTTATTCTCTCCACCCATCACTTACCAAACATGCACAAGCCCCAATAAGATTCAACTGTAACTACAAATGCTCCAAACATGGCGATTTTTCTACATATTAAAAAATTAAATAAAATTTTTAATTTAATTCAAATACTTGGCGCCAAGTAAAACTAAATAAAATAATAATCCTAAAACTTCGTATTTCTTATGTAAATTTGTTTTTTTAAATGATTTTTGTAAGTTTAATTGAGACGCTGCGTGCAATAAGGGCCTAAGACAATATTTACAGTTTTGAGAAAAACATAAAAAATGTATAGCTTTTTATTATATTTATAGCATGATAGAGTTTGCTGAAATCTTGTATAAGTATCACTAGTAAACCACTATAGATATTGTAATAAAATTTATTAAAAAAACTGAATTCCAATTTGGGCCCTTATTGCAGGCAGCCCCTGAATTTTATATAAGGTAACTGTAACGTTGTTAGACTTCTAATATACTATTGTATATCTAGCATAAGCTAAAATAATATAATTTGGTAGATGCATAATTTGTTGTACGTGATTACTAACTGTAATAATACTGAACTGTGTATGCTGAATTTCCGTAAAGTCTAATGCGTAAAATAGTACGGCGTTTGGCTGTAAGTTTATTTGCCGATTGGGGCACTCATCGAAGTAAGCATGCAGCGAACGCAGCCGCCTTCTCCTGATTCCCCCACTCCGCTCAAATAGGGAGCACTACATGTGCACGCGAGCGACTTTTTCCGAGCGCTAGCAGTTTCTCAACCAAGTAATCTGAATGGTTATTGCGTTCCATAACTGAAGAAAGTGCGTGATTAGCCAGCATAGATAAATCCTCATAAACATCTTAAATCCATATTGGTAAGCATATATAGACGATAGAACGACTCTTCTGTATTTTACAATTTCTGTATTTACAAATCCTTGTTTGGCGGTAGCCTGGGATAGCGCGTCGCGCTGAAGGGCACGGCAGCGGCGGTGCGTATGCAGATCGTTATTGCCTGTTCAAAACACGCATTCGGACGACGCATTAACGAAAAACCCAACATAACAAAAACAACGTTTTTCCTTAGAGTGAATTCTGTTGTTCAGCAGCATCCTGGGATTGTGCGTCGCGTTGAAGGGCACGTCGGCTGCAGTGTGCACACACATCGTTATTGCCTGTTAAAACACGCACTTGGACGGTATCTCAACGAAAAACACAACACAAGCTTGTTTCTAATTTAAACGCGGACAATCGATTTATTCATTGTTTGTTAACCATGTCCGGGAGAAAAAGAACACACAATGGAACTGAAAGTGATCAACAGCGAGAATTTCCTGATACCGTACAATCACAAGAAGGACCACCCGATAAGATGCAGAAAATTACGTATCAGTCTTATTTTAGTTATCAAAAAAATAAGAATAATGAGAGAATTGGTCTATGTATTCTGTGTCAAAAGAAAAACATAGTGAAAGAAGTCAAAATGAAAAATGGTAATACAACAGGACTTAAATTTCATTTGGACAAAGAACACAAGGAGGAATACCAACTATTATTTGGATCACAGCTGACAAAGAAAAAGGAAAAAACCTCGAAAGAAGCTGCATTATTGAATAATCAAAAAACGTTAGATGTCTATTCGAATGTGAGTATTTTTGATAGTCTATTTTTACGAAACATTTTATATTTATAGTATAGAAATAGTTTTTCAAAATAATAGAATTTAACTTTGATTTCAATCGATAAATAAAATATTACTTAATGTTATCAAACTATTTGATAATAAATTGTTACATTTCAAATTGCGCGGGAATAATGTCTCGAATAGTTTACTTTTCCCAACATAAGCTAGACGTATATGAAAATAATTTTTCAGTTTGTCTCTTTGCTCGCTTTGTGTGAGCGAGAATCTTGCTCTGCGAATTGATAGACTATCATAATATACTTTAATCATATTTCGTATACTAATTTAATGCGCAAGCATGCGTGAAATCAGTTTTGACACGTTTAAAAAAAATGTTTGAGGCATTGAAAAAAGCAAGGGATTGCTGACATGCATTTCACGCACTGGGGATACAAATCACTTCTTTTTCTTTTTACTTCTAACTTACTCTGGAAATTTAACTTTAAGAACTATTACGAGTACTGCATGTATTTTTGAAAAGGTTTTTGTTTGTACGTTTAATTTTTTATTTAATTATTTTGATAATCGATGAAAATTGAAAAATAATTTATTTATAACGATCTAAAATTGACCGCTACCACACTCAATACAATGTGTTATTTAGTTATCTATTTATTTATTTCAGAAAAAAAGTAATCCAGAAGTAAATTGGGAAAGAATTACATCTCTTTGGATAGCATACAAAAACCTGCCGCTAAGCTTTTTCAATGACGAAACAACGCAGAACTTTTTTGGAATGCTGAATGCTAAAATTAAGATGCCTAAGAAAAATGCAATGAAGGAAAACGTCATGAATGAATTTACAAAAATGCAATTAAATTTGAAAAATATTTTGCAGAGCAATAATTCTAAGTTTTCATTTACCGTTGATGCGTGGACAGCTAGAAATGGTGCATCTTATTATGGTATAACCGTGCATTTTATTGACAAGGATTGGGAATACCATTCGCTTGCTTTGGATTTGGTACCATCCAATGGAAAACATTCCGGTAAAAATATAGCTAAGCTCTTTTATGACACAATGAAGTTCTACGATATTCAATCGAAAATTCAAGGAATAACGTTGGATAATGCTTCGGCTAACACCACTTTTATTGAAGAACTTGGAAAAATGATGGATCATGAAAAAATTGCATTTGATACTAGTAATCAACACTTCCGGTGCTTTGCACATATTTTGAATTTGGGAGTACAAGATGTCCTAAAGTTAATTAATGCTGATTCAACAGAAAATAGTTATGCCGAATCTGAATCTGATGTAGAAAGCGACGATGACACTGGTGATATCGACGACAGCGACGACGATTTTTCTAATGTTGAAGAAGATGGGATGATATTTTCAAAAGTAATAACTAAAATTAGGTCGACATGTAAAAAAATTAGATGCTCAGAGCAACTAACAAATCGTTTAAATTTATTTTGCAAAGCATGTAACATAAAACCCATAAAATTAATTTTGGATGTAAGAACACGTTGGAACAATACATTTGATATGTTATCGACAGCTATGAAATTAAAATCACCTCTAGGAATGATATGGGAAAGCTGTGAAGAACTGAAAAATTATAAAATTCAAGAACATGAATGGAATTGTATAGAAAAAATATTAAATTTTCTTAAATATTTCAAACACGTTTCTAAAATTATATCTACGGAAACTTATGTCACATTGCCAACTGTCGTCGTTGCGTTTAATATGCTTACAGATAAAATCGAGTCTATTGTTTCGGAGTTAGATAGAAAGCCAGACAGGAATTTAAATGATGAGAAACTTTTATTGGCTTTTCAAGCGGGACGAGACAAAATGCTCAAGCATTACAAAAAATGCAATTGGTTGTACTGCATGTCTTTGATTTTAGATCCTAGGCATAAAGTGGAATGTTTTGATGCTACACCATGGGGAAAGGATTTAAAAGAAGCCAGTATTAAAAATTTTGTAAATTTATACAAAAAAGAATATTTTGTAGAAGATAGTGAAACTTCAACGACTGTTGAAAATAATTCGCCTATTATGGAAGAAATTATAGATGCTGATATAGATTTTAAGTCTATCTATAAAATGAAAAATGAATCAATAGATTCACACCGATCATGGCAAGGTGAACTGAATGCTTATTATCAAGGGCCAAGAGCGGTGGCTGAAGTTGATGTTTTGACGTGGTGGAAGGATCATGCTAATGTATATCCACAACTTTCACGAATGGCGAAAGATATATTAAGCACTTTGGCGACATCTGTGCCTGTTGAAAGGCTTTTTTCCGAAGGCTCCCTTGTTACGACAAATAGAAGAGCGTCTTTAAAAAATGCGTCAATGAAGGCGTTAATATGTCTCAACTCTTGGATGAAATGTTCCTTAAAAGCTCAAATATGCGAAATCAATTTCTAAATTATTTAATGTATGTATTTAAACTTAACTTAAATTTTATATTGATTTCTCTAAGTACTGTTAATAAATTATATTTTTAAAATCCATTAGATTATAATATTTTTATCTACAGACGTTATAATAATTAATTTTGTACAAGAATTATTGACAAGATCAAGATTATTGGTAGTAAAAATATTGGTATTGTCTTGAAAATTTTACTCTAATATTGTCTTGAATATTGTCTTGAAAATCGAGACAAGACAAGACAATACCAAGAATACTCTTGATATCTTGTGAAGCACTAATCCGTTGTACACATTCATGAAAATAATTTCAATCATGAATTTAATTGGGACGGTACAAAAATTATTGATATTGTGCGTGATTATAAAAAGACTTATTTCCGAAATGATCCATATACAACGCAATAGACATAGTATAAATAGAAAGAAGAATATTCATACACTTAATCAAGCTTATTTACCTCTGTTTCCCAAATTTAAATAGCCAACGTTGACTTGTTATTGTTATGGTACACCACTTTACCCCTTTGTTGCGTTGATATTACCTGTACAGTGTTTAGTATAAATAGGTGCAAAAATGTAATTTTCTTTTCTATATTGTCAGTTAAATTCGCGATGAATTTATATCGCTAAAGAAAGTGTTTTTGACTCATTAACCCATGTTAACGTATAAGATAATTATTCTTTGTTACGTATTATCGATTTCATTTATGTTCAATGTTGGTTTTAACCCTGTCTCTATATAATAAAAAAAATCCAGCCTGAAGATTGGTGAAAGGCCTGATGAAAGATCGGCGGACCAAGCCGACGAAACGTCGCTTTCAGTTATTAAGGAAAAAAACAGAAGACTTTTTTTGCAATAAACCTGGCCTCATCCTGATCCAGAAGAATAATTCAATCATTCAAAAGGTGATTTTTTCTAAAATATTTTTTTTCTCAAAAACAAATGAAGATAATCTCTTAAAATTTTAAACCAATATTGTCTTTTATAAGTGCAATAAGTCGCTAAAATTTTGAATCGATAAATCAAATATTCTCTGAGAAAACGCTGTTCGAAAATATTTTTAAAAAATGTTTAACCACAAATGTCTTTATTCGTGACGGTCGGATTTTTTTGGGCAATCTATGCCAAATTTCAGGATGATTAATTGATTTTTACTCTCGTTATCATGCGACAACAAAAACGCAATTTTTTGATAAAATAATTTTTGTCTCAAAAAGAAATGCAGATAATCTTTGCAATTTTGACCCAATATTGTCTTTAATAAGTGTAATAAGTGTTCAAAATTTTGAGTCGATAAATCAAATATTCTCTGAGAAAACGCTATTCGAAAATATTTTAAAAAAATTTTTAACGACATATGTCTTTATTCGTGACAGTCGGATTTTTTTGGGCAAAAAACTCAGTTTCAAATTGCAAAAAAACTATATCTATGCCATATTTCAGGATGATTAATTGGTTTTTATTCTCGTTATCGTGCGACAACAAAAACGCAATTTTGTGATAAAATACATTTTTTTCTCAAAAAGAAATGACGATAATCTTTGCAATTTTCACCCAATATTGTCTTTAATAAGTGTAATAAGTGGTTAGAATTTTGGGTCGAATAATCAAATAGTTTCTGAGAAAACGGTATTCGAAAATATTTTTTAAATATTTTTAACCTCAAATGTACTTGGTCGTGCCAGTCGAATTTTTTTGGGCTACGAACTCATCCAGAGAACATACAAAAACTATTTCTCTACAAAATTTCAAAATAATTAGATACAATTTACTCTAGTTATCGCAAATCATAGAAAGCGATTTTTTTATAAAATCATTTTTTTCTCTAAAAATATTTGTTACAACTTGAGATTTTGACAAATTGTAGATTTACATATGAGATGTTATCAAAAAATATTTCATCTCGATTGCTTATACATTTCAGAGATACAACTTCTAAATGAAAAATTATGTTTTTATAAATAATTAATAAATAAATATAGTGATCGACATTATTTTTTTTTTTAAATTGTGGTTAATGTTACGCTGATTCTAATGCCTTATGAATAAAAGCACGATATTAATGTTGAAATACCTTTAAAAAATGAAAAATTGTTTTCTAAAAAGTGAAAAATCGATACAAAATAAAAAAAAATAAAAAAAAAAACATGAAATATTATTTTCTCGACTCAGGCATGAAATAGAGCCTTTTTCACGTGTGAAAGTAGGAGAGAAATTTTCGCATTTCAAGCGTATTTTGTGAAAGTGGTAAGAAATATCTATTTCTACCCTAAAACAGGTGGGAAATGAAAAACTGGTGAGAAATATTCATTTTTTCATCTCAGGCATGAAATAGGGCCTTTTTCACGTGTGAAAGTGGGAGAGAAAATTTCGCATTTCAAGCGTATTTTGCGAAAATGGTAAGAAATATCTATTTCTACCCTAAAACAGGTGAGAAATGAAAAACTGGTGAGAAATGGCCATTTCTCACCTAAAACACGTGAGCGATCAAAAACATGTTAGAAATAAAAATTTCTACCTTTCTTTAGGGGATATAATTAGTTTCAGTACAATCATTAAATTAAATATGGTATATTATTTATGTAATTTGATTTAACGTTATTAAACAAAATATCGATTTTTTGTTACTTACTATGTATTTTAGGACAAATAAATGTGATTGAGATTTAATTATATATTCAATAGTCTATATTTTTTGTGTATTTATTTCAAATTAATTTGATTTTCAACTTTTTTGTATACGACGTGAAATGCCCAATCCTCTCTCCGACTCACACATGTAAAAAAGGCCCTGCCATGCCTTCGTTAAAAAAAATACGGTATGTAATACGGGAAGAAAAGCTATTTCGAACTCGGGTGAGGTGTTTTCAGCACTCGTCTCTGTCTCGGGCACCGTCGGCACCCTCGACTCCGACTCGTGCTGAATACCTCACCCTCGCTAGAAATAACTAATTTTTCCCCTTGTTGCACAATATCCTTTTCTCACCTAAAACAGGTGAGAAATGGACATTTCTCACCTAAAACACGTGAAGTATGGATATTTCTCACCTAAAACTTGTGAGAAATGAAAAACTGGTGAGAAATGAAAATTTCTGCCTTTCGTTAGGGGATATAATTAGTTTCAGTATAATCATTAAATTAAATAGGTATATTGTGTATGTAATTTTATTTTACGTTATTGAACAAAATATCGATTGCTTGTTATTTAATATGCATTTTCGGACAAATAAATGTGACTGAGATTTAATTATATATTTAATAGTTTATATTTTTCGTGTATTTATTTTAAATTAATTTGATTTTCAACTTCTTTGTATACGACTTGAAATGTCCAATCCTCTCTCCGACTTACACACGTAAAGAAGTGCCTGTCATACCTTCGTTAAAAAAAATACGGCGTGTAACACGCAAAGAAAAGCTATTTCAGACTCGGGTGAGGTGTTTTTAGCACTCGTCTCTGTCTCGGGCACCTTCGGCACCCTCGCTAGAAATAGCTCATTTTCTCCCCTCGTTGCATAATATATAATATACTATTTCCAAATATTTTAAACAAAAAACAAAATATTTGAGCGCCGTTAGAAAACGATTGGTTTAAAATTGGAAAAGTTACCTCGAGTTACATCTGTTACGAGTGAGCTATTGTAATTTTTAATACTAAAAAGTGACGGACCCCGGGCTAGAACTGGAGCCGTCGACTCGCGAGTCAGACACACTATCAATAAGCCACGACCTCCACCGCTCGGCTTTCTGCTAATCGGTATCATATTGTAATCGGATGCCTTGCTTATTTCGTTCTTTCATATTCGTACGTGTATTCACATGCACCCGCGTAAAAATATGAACTATTGCCAATATATCGCACAGTAACCAGCAATAGTTATTGCAAATATACCGCCGCAACAATTGGCAATAGATCGGCAATAGAGCGCCAAACCTAATCCTGTCGAATGTTGGCGATCTGCTGGCAATAGTTACTAAATGGCTTTTTGATAACTAGCGCCAATATAGCGGCAATTTAACTAAAAATTTAAAACATTTTAAATTTAAACATTTAAAGGCAGGATGAGGTTTGGCGCTTTATTGCAGCCGATCTATTGCCAATTGTTGCGGTGATATATTTGCAATATATTTGCAATAACTATTGCCCATTACTATGGGATATATTGGCAATAGTTCATATTTTTACACGGGGATCCACCGGTAGACAATTTCTGCAAACCGTTGTAAAAATTTACAATACATTTTCCGTGATCTCAAACTACCCCAAACAAAGATAAATATCAATTTTATAACAAAACAATTCTATAGCACAAATGGCATGCATGCCGAATGAGGCCATCATATTGTAAATAATGATAAAAGTTGTAAAAAATACTGTGCAAATTTCCATAACTTTGTTTTGCATGCAGTTTTGTTTTTGTTTATAAAATGTTACTTCAAGTTTATGTCGAAAATGGCATGCATGCAGCTCCAGCCCGATATAAAAAAAAAAGTAATTTTTTGAAAATGTGAAAATTGCCGTGATTTTTTCTTGCATGCCGCTTTGGAATTCTTTAGGAAATAGTATTTTAAGCTAAAAAAAAAACGGCATGCAAGTTGGTTGAGACCATCATAAAGAAAAATAATTAAAAAAGAACCTTATGTGACTGCGCAACGGTCTGATGCTTGTTCCTGCGTGGCTATTACAGACACACACACACACACACACACACACGCACACGCACACGCACACACACACACAAACACATATGAGCCTAAGTGTATCGCGTGCGTTCGTGTGTGTGCGCGTGAGTATAGCAAAATGAATTATTTTTAAACTTAGATCCCGATAGTTTATTGCATAAAAGGTTTATAAGGTCGCTGATAATGAATTTAACATCAGGATTGTAAAATGAATAATTTAAACAACGTTGTTTAAATAAAGTTTTGCAAAATTGATTATTATAAACTTATATCCCGAATACTTCTGTCGTAAAAGGTTTTATGGGGTCGCTGATAACCAATTTTACATCAGAATTATAAAATGAATCATTAAACAACGTTGTTTAAATAAATTTTTGCAAAATTGATTATTATAAACTTAGATCCCGAAAGCTTATTTCATAAAGAGAATAAGGGGTCGCTGATAATGAATTTAAGATCAGAATTGTAAAATGAATAATTTAAACAATGTTGTTGAAATAAATTTTGCCAAATTTATTATTTGAAACTTAGATCCCGAAAGCTTATTTCATAAAAGGTATATGGGATCGCTGATAATGAATTTAAGATGAGAATTGTAAAATGAATAATTTAAACAATGTTGTTTAAATAAATATTTGCAAAATTGATTATTTTAAACTTAGATCCCGAAAGTTTATTTCGTTAAAGGTTTATGGGATCGCTGATAATAAATTTAAGATTGTAATTGTAAAATTAATAATTTAAATAACTATTGCCCATTACTATGCGATGTATTGGCAATAGTTCATATTTTTACGCGGGTAACAATAGAAAACGAGAGCTTTTATTTGCTTTTTGGAAAATTAAAATTTGTTTATTTCTTCGAAAGTTACGTAGTATTGAGTATGAGATTAAGATGCAGGAAATACTACGTCGATGTACAGAATCTCGCCGCTCACGATCTTTATCGTTTTTCAACGTCTTTTGTGCCTTTGAAGCTGATCTTCAGTACTACGTAACTTTAGAAGAAATCAACATTTTTTATTATAATGATGGTCAATAATGCATGAAAGTTGGCATGTTAAATAAGGTAGTTTATTCACCACAATAAGCTTTAAATGCTTTTTCTTTAATTTGAAAAAATTAAATTTAAGTTATACTATACTATAAAAAATTTTAATATAATATATTCTTTAATTTAAATGAAACTTAGTTTTTAATAGACCGACAATCAAATTACAGTTTATTGGAATAAAAATTTTGTACTCTTCCAACAACTGCTATAGTTAAGTTTTTTTTACTTCAGATAAGTACTTGAACTTTTGATTTTCACAAAATTAAGATTTTACGTTACACACAACTAACTTTTTATAAACATAATAATTGTACAGGAATTGGAAAAGTAACTCCTATAAGTTCTCGTATAAAGTGATGGTTCAAAACATAGGAATAAATAAGTTAATTAAACTAACCAGGAAATAGATTTATCGGTGTTTAGAAAGTCATTTTCTATGGTGTCTAAATATTATGATACCCAGTTATTACAATTTTTTTAAACACTTTTTTAAAATTTGAGCAATATAAACTCAAATATGCTATTTTTCGTTAAAAACTGATATCCCTTCTATTGATTATCCCTTTGCAAGTATTTATAATGCGAAAACAGATTAAAAAGATTATAAAAGCAGATATAGGGTAAACACGCTTAACATATAATAAGAAATAATAGCTTTATTGGATGTATTTCGAGCCCATATTAGTTGTTAGGGGAGGGCGGGGCACGTGTGACACCCTAACTTTGATTAAAAATAACAACTAAACCGTGTATTATTTCAAAATGTACAAAAACGGAATAATTAGATCAGAAAAAAATAAAATAAAATAAACTATTAACTTTTTTTCATTTTCTTTTAATTATTGATAAAATACAGAAAAGAAATTCTGAAAAAAATGCTCTACGTGCCCCACCGGCGGGTGGATTGTGGCACCCGACGGGGCACGCATGGCACGGTCAAATTTAATATTTTACTATAGGTATTTTTCAATTCTTTTTTCCAGTAATTAATACTTTAATAATTATGCCATAATAAAATTTTCAAAAATCAAATAATTAATTAGCCTATTGAAAATATAAAATTTTATTTTTATTAAGGAACATAACAATTTTTATTTTAAAATAAATTATTACATTTTAATAAATGATTTTATATTATAAATTTCTTCTTATAAAATATGATCACAACATAATACTTTTGTTTGATTAACAAATTATCATTATTATTACAATAAGTTTAAATTTAAAGATTTCGCATCATTTTCATCTATGTAGCATATTTGAACGACCTGACCATTGAAAAAAACAGTTTGAGTATCTACAATTGATTCTTCAGGTATTACTTCTCTAAAGTAATTTTCATTATTTACGGAAGCTGAATTATTATTAACAATGGATAAATCAAGCTGATTTGTGTTTAAGTCTTCAAGTGGCTTTTTTCTACTCTAAATAACTTAATACGCAGTCGAAATAATCGTTATTTACTTATTAATGTAATAATTGAAACTAAAAACTAGTTAAAACTAAATTATTGCACTGCGTAGTTGTTAACCTATCTTGCTCCGTTTTTGGTTTGTAGGTTACATCACTTCGCTCGGCGGCCGCCGCGGTGCACTGATACGCCCGAGTGTGCCACGCGTGCCCCGCCAGGGTGCCACGTCATGCCCCATTTTAATACCATTTTCATTTTTTAATTATATTATTTATAAAGATTTTCTGAAAATAACAAAAACAGGGCTTGAAAGATAAAAGTTGAAACTATCAAATAGGTTTGGTCTCATTTAGAAAAAAAATCATTTTCTCGTTGCTCCAAGCGACTTAAAAATGAAGTCAACCTTGTTTCTAAGCACCGATTTTCAATCTTATTAAATTAAATGTTAAACATTATCTATAATCTCAAAAGTATAGAGGAAAATTCTAAAAGCGTATCTAATTAGGTTTACGTAAAAATGATATTTTTTGCATTCATTAATATTAAAAATATGAGGGTGCCAAACTTACCTACCTGACACGTCATGCCCCGCCTTCCCCTATATGTTGTTATGGCCATTAGATGTATTTTTGAATCAGGAGAGCTAATTGTTCTTTTTTTCAAACAGGTCAAATATTTTTAAACAGCCAAAATCGTATGAGCGCAGTTTGTAAACGGTGAAAGATATCGGCCACACGTATAACTCTAGTATCAGTACAAAATATATTTTCATTTATTATTCTTTTGATTAAAATATATTTTTATTTATTATATGATAACAAGTACTTAAAAATTCAAAAATTCCTAATATAGACCACCCCTAGAATTCTTACTATGGGCAATGGATAAATTTGATGTATTTCGATAATTTAAAAAAAAAAAAATTAATTCCTCTTTTTCCAGTTTAAGGTTGTATTTTTTGATAGATTGATCAGTCCCAAACCTTGAAATAAATATTTTGTTCAATTATTACAGTCATTTTAATTTGGGTAGGTCATATTGAGAAGTTTTCACCAGACTCCCAGAGAACGTCTTCTTAAACTGGACTCTCAGAAAACGCCTTTTGGTTCGGAAGCGACAATATGTGCGTTACGCGCTATGTCGGAACGTGCTTTTATAGACGTATTTCAGTATTTCGTTGTTTTGTATTGAAAAAATATTAAATAACTAATTTTTCAAACACAATTTTTTATTAGAAGGCCGTATACGTAAAAGTTTAAAAACATTTGTATACCACTCTAACCTAAAAATCGCAACTTTGACATGATTTTTAAGCTCTTATGCCATAAAATATTGTATGAAATTCGTGCGTAAGGTGATTTTTACCGCATTCGACTTTTCTCACTCATTTTGCTCGTACGAAAAACTTCTCATGCGGTAAATAATCACCTTCCACACCAGTGTCATAATGTACTAAAAAAAACAAACGCAAATTCTAAGATTATTTTTATCATTATGGATATGTTTCTATTGAATTAGAGTAATTCAAAACTGCGATTTCAAAAATAGGAATATGCATGTCGGAGTGCATAAGAATTTCACTAGACTTACGTAATTATCATGCAGCAGCTGAGTGCTGCAGAATCGCATGAAAATTAAAATTACAGACGAAAAGTGCAATTTTGCAAACAAAAGTTCTAACTCGTAAAATACAACTTATACCCCGACCATTTTTTTAGGGCATCATCATGACGATAAAACTCACCTGCCGTACTGACCACAATGGTTTTAATTAAATATTAATTGTTATAAGCTTTTTCTTGAATTCTGAGAGTCGATATATAGGTAAACTTATTATCTAATTCTGGGTCAAATTTCAGAAAAATCTATTGGAAAATAAAGACGAAATTTAAAAAATTGCAAAGACGTATAATATCATATTGGGAATCAGATAATTAGTTTAGCTATGTGCGTCAGCTCTCAAAATTTAAAAAAAAAGCTAATATCAATTAATATTTAAATAAAAATATTGTGACCGGTACGGCAGAGAATTCTGTCAGTATAAGGTCTCTCTTTGAATATCAATATTTTTGGAAAAATAATATATTAAAATAAACTTTATTAATTCTGAGCTAATTTTATATAGTCCTGAAGTTTGTATCGTTGGAACTCAATGAAATGATTTTTTGCAATTAAATAATACAATAAAAATATCGTAACGGGATGGCTTCTGGGGGAAATTCCCAAAAAGCCACAGGACAGCGATGCCCTAGAACACGGTGCCGCGGGTGTGAGACTCAAATGACTAGCCCGGGGATCAGCACCTGAAATCCCGAAAATAACGCGAAGTTCGAACGCGAATTCCGCTTTCTAACAAATTGGATCGCTGAGATGAATACGTGCGCTCGAAGGGTGAAGCACGAGGCCGCTTTGCTCAGATATGAAAACGACTGGCGGAGTCGTTTTCCCGCGGAGGTGGCGGTATCCGGGAGAAGGGCTGCTTGTGAATGACAACGCGACGGGCGACTAGAAAATACACTGCAATCAACACTCAAAGTTAATAACGCAAGTGCAATTTATCACAATAAGTTAATTTGCGCGCGACGGTTACAGTTTGAACGCGCGTACGAAAAGGCGCGGCGAAGCTGCTATGCGCTCGTGCGCGATGTTAAGTACAGCGGGTTGACACGTACCCGTACGTACATAAAAAGCAAAGCTTGCACGGGGCGATTTCCGTGCAGGCCTTGTTTGGGAAATATCAAGTTTTGAATTTCCCGCGGTTGTGCGACTGAGGGATAACTCAGCAGGCGGCCGCGCGACGGCAGCACTCATCAGCTACTCTCTGCGGAACAGCTGAATCGCTACACTGATTAGCCGAGTACGGCAAAAATCATACTGTTTCTCTCATGCTTACACATGTAAATGAGAGAGACGGTGATTTGACTCACTCCTCGGGAACAGCGAGACGAGGAAGAAGACGGAAGTGCTCGCCACGAGGCCACACGGCCGACTCTCATTTTTTCGGTCTACTCAACTCATCTCTTCGTCTGGTCGGCGTGCTCGCCAAGAGGCCGCATGGCCGGCACTCACGGCATTCTCGCTCAATCTGGTCAAACTCTCGCTCTGAAACGGTCGGCCTCGTGGAGAGTTTCAGTGTACAAGTTCGGCAGCTCTCACACCGGATGGACTCAAGTGTGGCATTCTTGCTCTTCTCAAGCTCCACTCCTGTAGCGGTGGACCACGTGGAGATTCAGTGCGGACATCCTCGGCAATTCTCATCGGATGGACTCAGGTGTGATCTTTCTCACTCTCTCCACATGGATGTCATGCGGCATCGGCTCACGCGGCTACGATCATACAGCAGCAGTTCTCACACGGTATAGTTCATTGCGTGCTTGCCACAAAGTGCTTGGACTGCTCGTACGGCATCTTCTAGTGCCGCAGTGATTCTCACACGGCGGTGAAACTCAAACGGCATCTGCTGCACTTTGGAGGCTGCTCTCAAGGAGGAGGCTTCACTGGTGTTCTCACACGGAAACTTCTCACACGGCGGTGATTCTCAAGCGGTATTCTTCTCACGGCGCTCGATGCGTTGAGCACACCACGAGGCAGCTTCTCACCCGGACTTCTCATATCGCAACTCCTTACAGCAGAGTTGTGTCGCAGTGCGCAACCCAGGAAGGCTTGCTGCATTTAGCTAGCAACGAGGCGACACATCTCAGCAACTGCTGCGTCAAACTCAACAGGATTGCTGATATGGCCTCTCTCATCAGCTGCTTCGCATCCTCACACTCATATCACTGGCTGTCTCGTTTTAATCATCATGCTCAACATAAGGCTTTTCTCAACTGCTCATCGTCGTTGCTGAATCACCATCACTCGACCACCTTATCAGCGTAGCGATTAATACAACGCTATGTGCGAGAAGGTAAATACTCAATTACATGCGGCCATTTTATACAAAGGTGCGCTGCTATACGGAACGCACAGGTCAGTAATGCCTAATCGTGTCATCTCATTGAAAACTCAACCACAATCAACTCAATAATAATTGATTGTGTTGCTTATTGTATGGTTAGTACACTCATCAGTGATTCGCGACGTCACACAGAAAACTCATACACTCAAACAGCAAACTCACCAATACTCACAGAATTTTGTAATACTCATACACTCAGAATTATGTAACAGTCATACACTCAACTATTTATTGTAACTTTTTCACACAGTAATATTAATTTTGCACCAACTTTATATCAATTTTATAATACCTTTTATCGACATATGTAATAGTAATTTATATTTTATAGTTATTGTGAATATATTGAAATTTAATTGACTGAAGTGTTTGGCTCTCAATTTATTTGTAAACACCCACAGCATGTCCTCATTATAAATTATGGAATTCTCAAACAGGTCTCTTACATGAAACAGCCACGTCTCTCTTTCCGTCGCTCTCGCAGGAGTTGCGTATCTCTCTCTCTCTCTTTCGCACTCGCTCGGTCGGTAGACAGGCGCGCTTGCTGCCGACTCATCGCTCGCTGTCTCGCTCGCGCTCTCTATATCGTCGGTGGTACGCGCCTCCACTCCACAACACCAGGATTACTAGATGGCGATCTTCTATTCTTTTCACTCATGTGTAAGTGACGTCATATTCTTTGAGAGTAAGTGGGACAAAAAGTCGCCATCTGGAATCTCTGCACAACACACGCGAGATATAAAAAAGTCAGCGCGGATTACCAAAACTTGGGAGAGCGGTTCGACAGTGTGCTCGGCATGGTAGCACAAGTCAAGATGGCTGCTCTGACTCGCAAAATGAAAGCAACTCCGCATGTACACGCCGCGAGACCGTTCTATTGCGGTATTATACTATGTTATTCTGAACCTAAAAAAGTAATTTGGGTCAAAAATTAAAAAAACTTGAGATGATATGTCTAAAAGCGAAAAAAAACCGCTGCCAATTCATTGGCACTTTCGCTTCCTCAAACTAATTTATTGATTCCTTTTATTAAATTTAAATTCCCAAAATAAATTTTTCACAAAAAAAAAAATTGCTAATGAATGTCCATAATAAAACTTTTTGTGTTCTTTTTTAGTAATTAAATAAAGAGATTTATATCTATCGCTAAATGTCATTGTCTAACTTTGAAACGATGCGGAAAGTCTTATATCTGACTTTCTTGGAAGCTATTTTGGAAATGGTACTTCGTGCAAAAATTATTTTATCACTATCAACAAATGAAGATGTAATTGACAGATTGTTTTTAAAAAAGCTATATCTCTGCCGAATTTCAGGACGATTGGATGATTTTTACTCTTGTTATCGTGCGACAAAGAAAACAAAATTTTTTTCTAAAATTACTTAAAAAAAGCAAATGAATATAATCTCTTAAAATTTTAACCAAATATAATCTTCAATGAGTGTAATGAGTGGTTAAAATTTCAAGTCGATAAATAAAATATTTTTTGAGAAATTAATTTATGAAATATAAAAACATTTTCCTTAATAACAAATGGCAGAGTGAAGATAATTTAAATTTTAATAAAAGAAAATGTAGGTAATTTAAATACCTTTCAATCAAAATTTGTTGTATTAATTAATATTGACTGTACCACATAAAATTTTCAAATAACTAAAAATTCAAAATCATTTTTAGGTTATAAAACGAAAGAAAATCGATCAAAGCTCAAATCAGTCAGGAAACCATTTTTTTTTCGCGAGACGAAGGTGGTAGGCGTTATCCGACGAAAATCGATCGATTTGTTTCCGAGATATAAAGAGTGTTTACACACACACACACACACACACACACATACACACACACACACGCGTGCGCGCAAGCACGCGCGCACGCACGCAGGCACGCACACACACAGACAAAAACTTTCTCAAAATCGACAAATATCGACATATATGCCTTAAAACATCTTTTTCAACATTTTTTGTCTCGAAAATTTTTTTCACTGTTACAAAGCTTGGTCTATGAGGAAGCAAAATTAGCGAAATTAAAAATATTGAAAATAAGTCGTCATGTAATAATTTATATATTAAAGAAATCTATATAGAAATTTACAATGAATCAAAAAAAATTGTCAATAACGAATTTAAAAATACGATAAATATAAATGAAATTAAAAATAATTCAAACGATGAGATATATTTCTCTGAGCAACTAAAATCAGTGGCGTTCCTTTCGTACTGAAAACAGCGGGATGTGCTTTTATAAGTGCCCTTTCAATTGCGAATGAATGTAAAATGTCGGTAGATGAATTTATTTTGTTTATAAAAGTGACACACTTTTTCAAATATCATACAAGTTTTCGTAAATACTATCATTAACTAAAGTTTGAAAAACTACTGGCAGTCGCTAAATAAGTGAGAATAATGAATGTGCTTAAATTTATCGATTGTAACCAAATTCAACTTCTATAAAATGTCAAATCCTACAAATTTTTTCAAATTTGTATTTAATCATACAGCTAAAATAAAGAAAAATGTTATAGTCTCACCTTACAGAACTTTCTCTAGATTAAATTAAATGAAAATTACCTGTATCTCCATTTTTTCATTGAGGGGGCTAGACACCTTTTTTTCTGAAATAAAAAAAGGCATATTTTAATACATAAATGTAAACTAATTATTTTTTACTTTTTAGACATAAAAAGGGATATATTTACCCCACCTTCGACCTTCGTTTGGGCCTTTTATATGATCCAGAACCACAGTTATCGATTAGACAAATTTTTTCACTGTCCGTAAGCTTTCAAATTTTCCTGCGGGTGGATTGACTCCAAATTTGAACTGAAATACTCCTGAATAGTATAGTTCTCTGATGACAGTAGGGATTTTTGATCCGATGAAAAAAAGAATTTAGTGCTATTTTCCAAAAATTTTTTCAATTTTTTCAAAATTTTTCTGATGTAAAAATTTTTTCTGATATTTAATCCTAAATCACTGCTGTCATCAGGAAACTATACTATTCAGGAATACTTAGTTCAAATTTGGAGTCAATACATCATGCAAATGTTTAAAACATGCCTCCATATTAATACTTATCTATATACTCGTTAAAGAAAAAAGTTTGGTATTGACTTCCTTGCCTAGAATTTTATTTGGTATTTATTGACCTAGAAAATAAAATAAAATTTTAATTATTTTATAACATTTTGTCTATACATGTATTAATTCATATATCTTAGATACTTATCATTTTTTTCGCCCTAGGTTAAAAGCTTTTATTTACGTCTTATTACCAGTGATCCCCTTAACCTCATCTGTCAAGTCCATGGTCCTATGGTAGTCGCAGGATGTAGCTGTCAATCAGTGTGTTTGTCTAGAAATCACTGAAATACATACAATATATTTTTTAATTTTTTGTTTAAAAAACAATAGTATAAAGAAACTTGATAAATTTACTTTAATAAATAAAAGTAAAAAAGGAATTTGAAAAATATAATACACATATATATGTATGTATTATATAATAATAAGAATAACAATAATAATTGCTTTATTTAAACCAGTAGATTAATTATAAGTTTATTATTAATTATAAATTTTTTGGCTTTAGCCTTTCCATACAAAAAATATGTATATTTATTTATATTTATGTATGTTTTGTACATAGCTTGTACATAAATATGCATATTTTACTTATTTATTTAATATATCATGGACTACAGAATGTGCAAATACAAAAGCATACAAATATACTTACATAATTTAAAATGCACCTGCTGCATATGAATCATCGTATTCGGCTGTTCCTTTCTTTTTCTCCGAGACTGAGCAAGGTTTACAGAAGCTATTTTTAATAACAACTTCCAAAACCTTGCCAGATCTGTTGCCAATAATACTAGTGACATCTTGCAAGGAAGAAAAGCTTCTCTTCCTTCAAGAGCCGTCACCAGAAATAGTAAGTCCAGTCTTTGGTTGTGTTAAATTCACTTCTTCTTTCACTGCTGTGTCCATGAACTTTCGAGCCGCTTCTGCACAAATATTTCTAAGATGCTCATTGATTTTATCATAAGCAGAATGAGCTACTGGTGGTGATAAATCCATGATTCCAGAGAAAGTTGATAGTCCAGTGTGACCGTCGCCAAGTGAACGTATGGCAAGCAGACTCCTATTTATTTCCCATGCATTATTCATGGGGCCAACTTTCTTGCCGGAATGTATTGCTGCAATTTGCCCACATCTGTCACACACTAAATTAATTTTAAATCCAAGACCTTGAAGGCTGGATTCGCGTATATGTACAGGTCCATGGCACTCATTACAACATAAAGTTCTTTCGAGCTCAGTAAACAGAATGCTGATGTTGATTATTCTATTCTGTGTATCGCAGTGAGAAAATGTTCACCTATCTCTCATCTTTCTAGCTGATGTTGATCTTCTTCTTCGCTTTCTGCCATTTTCCTCATTATCGATATTTCCTTGAAAAATTCTAACCCTCTTCTTGGACCTTCCTTTTGAGTATCTGAAGTCAGGATGAGCATTGCTAAATTTTTCCTTCGTATCTCGTCCATTCTTTGAAGCCATTTTCAAACTTTGCTTACTTCATTTTAAACCACTATTTTTATATTTTAGTAAGCACATAACCCTATAAACAGAATAATTATGCTGTCAAATAAATACACGAACCGCAAATACAAAAAAAAAAATACTTTTTACGTTAAAAGCGACGTAAAACGAATCGTAATAAGCGAAGCATTCGATTCAACTGTCAGCTGTGTTTACACGAATTAAAGGGCTAAAAGTAGGTTGTCGTGTCAAATGCTGAGGGCCCTTTCTACATATGTTTGTGTCGTATGGAACAAAAATGGAGTGGTCAATCTATAGCATTCGTAATTCATGCTTTGTCATAATCCAAATATCTTTAGTAAAACATAGTTCACGCTCGATTGCTCCAAATCGACATATATAATAATATATAACAATAATTGTTATATATTATTCGTATAACGAGGTTCCAAGATAAAATACGGAGAAGATAAGCATCTCGGTCCTCCGTATTCTATCGAACCCGTTAGGCTCTCGTTCCCGCGAATTCGTATATCTCGAGCGAGTATTGACATCGCTCGGACGATGTATTCGCGTTAGCTACGCGTGGGGCAGGCGCGACTTTGACCGTTGCTAAGTCGCGCCCGATTCTTTTTGAATCAGATTCTCTCGGGCTGTCAAACCGCGCGTACGCGAGTTAATTTGATCGTCCGCGAAGAAAACGGTATCGTGCGTCCTCACCGGGGCAGAGCAGCGCCCGTACACGTACCGAGCACGAAGAGCAGCGCACGTGAGCAATCCGAGCCACTCCTGGGGTCCGAAGCGTCGGTAGGTGAATGCTGGACGTTAAGACTCGGCCTGAACACTCCGAAGTCGACCGGAGGATAAGGCCTGACGCAGGAGCGGATTCGTGAGCGAGCGACGAGGGGAGTGCACTCCCCTCCCGGTAAGACTCTTCGCCTATTTTCCGCGCAGCGATTGATTTGTATTTTCGGCTCGCACCGGCGAGCGGCCGGTGTCTTGATCGCCGGCCCAGCGAAAAACAATTACATCGATCCGCCCGCGCCGAGCGGCGGATCTCCCGCCTTCTTGTCGGCGCGTATCGAGATGCGTTATTTTTCTGTAAAGTCTTTTTTTTTCACCCGTTACAAATGGCGCCCTAACGTGTTGGGTTTAAGGAGAAGGTTAGCGGCCGGTACGTTCGAGACCGGCCTATTCAAATCGCGTTTCGTTTAAATTCGCCCGGGCGTGAATCACTGCACCCGACTATTCAGCTGACGGCCAATGGCCATATACCGTTACAGCTGATAGGCGCAGTGATTTAAACTAGCCAAGTCGAGGTGCCGGGCGTAAACAAACAGACAAGAAGGCTCGCGACGCGCATTCAAACATAAACGCAAAACAGCCGATTGCTTGTTTTTGTGTGTGTTTATGTTTATGCTCGGGTAGTATTGTGTATACTTAGCCCGAGCCTTTTAAACTGCTGTAAAGCCAGGGCGAGAGCATTTAAACGACGATCATCGTTGTTTTCGTCGTCATATGTGGCGAGAATTAAATTCCTTTTTTTGACGCGAGATTTAAAGCGATTTTCACGCGATTTTTTTTTGGTTTGACCGTGCCTGTGCGTGCAGCCGGTCGGAAGTGAGAATACTTTCATCCTTTTTTTTTGGTTGCGGGAATTATTTAAATCGTTATCGTCGCGAAGTTTTTTGGAATAGCCACGCTCTCTCCTAGCTAGCTGCATCGAGATACGTCATTCTCGAGCAGCTTGGGACAATTGTGTGTGGTAGTTAGAATTCTAACATTGTAATTTGCGTAACAGACGGCCAATTAGAGAGAGAATCTCAGCAGTTAGTTGCGCATACACACACAATTCGTCACCAAATTTTTTATATAATCGGTCTAGCTTCGCAAGATGGAATCATCGACCCCAGAAGAACTAGCCGATAAGATGGAGCATTGGCGCAAAAATCTAGAGCTGAGCTTTGAAGCTGTAATAGAAGCAAATATAGCTCTAGATTTAAGAAGCACCGGACATCTCGAGGGGGATTCTAAGCGAATCGCTCAATGGCTAATGGGAAGTTACAACCCAGCCCACTTCACACAAGAAATAAGTGGAAGTGATTACGAGCAGTTCACAAGGAGGCTCGATTGCAGGAATAAGTTCGTCAACACGACGACCCTCAATACAAGCGGCGCTCCAGAAGTGAACCGAATTGCCGATCCCTCAACCCACAGCCTGTTTCAGCAATTGGCGTCGAACAAAGCAGTCGACAACAACTTGCTGAGTTCCATAAGGACACATGTCTTGCAGAGGAACCAAAGAGCAGGCAGTCCTCCCGACGTAAGACACGAGGCTCTTACGTCACCACGGAGCACTTTATCTCCAGCGGGAGGACCGGGTGAAGTCCAGGTGCACCTAAGGTGCAGCATAGCTTGGGGGCGGGGAGATTCCCCGATCTCCTTCCAGTCCGAAGAATCCGGGAACGCGAGTCACTCGGGGAATGCAGACCGCACATGGATTTCGGACAGCTGTGCAGCAACCGCACCATCGCCATCATCTTCAGCTTCCATCCACGAAATCGACGTCGGAGTAAGCACAGCCTGGGGGAGGGGAGATTTCTCAAGCTTCCCCCTGTTCGAGAAGTCTGATACTTCACGTCGCTTGGCGTATACAGACTGCCTGAGGGCACCGAACGGCTGTGCTGAATACTCCCAAGCCCAAGACGACGGAGTAAATGCAGCCTGGGGGAAGAGAGATTTTCCAAGCTTCCCCCTGTCCGAAGCGTCTGATATGGCCCGTTTATGGAATATATCGGCATCGGACGGCTGTATTACTCATTCAAAGACTCCGGAAGACGAAGAGCAGACAAGCCTTCCAAGGAGCAACGAGGAAGAGATCGATAGTCTGGGGACGGCACAACCGGTGGACCGAACGCTGATTACTTCGCAATTTCGCGACGTATCGACGCAAGCAGAAGGCGAGCGTCATTGCGAATGCGAATGTAGTCAGACGCGTAAATTGGAGGAGGAGAAAGTTAGGCGCCTAAGCGAAGAAGTGAGGCGACTGCACGACGAGCTGCGCCAGCTACGCGCGCAAATGTCGTCACTTCATAATTCCGCTGCGCCTAACAAGAAACGAGCCGCAGGTGCAGCCAAACACTCTGCAAAGCAACCTCGATCGGACCTAGGGACTAAAGACAACAAGAAGTCGTCCCGAAGTCTTCAAAAGTCCAGCTCGACAGGGAAAAAAGAGGCGTATGCAGCGGCCATGCAACGACCTCCAAAGTTATCCAAAAGAGATAAAGGCAGAAAACCCTCGAGTGGACTGGGTTCGAATCAAGGAACAGGTTCGAATCCTTGGACGACGGTAGCCTCTCGACGTTCCCTACAGCGGTATATCCAGCAGGGGTTGGATAGTCGAGTATACCGCTCGTCAAGATCGAGGAACGCGCTCGGAGCATATAACTCCCCACCACCGAGTCCAACCAGAAAATTGTGTTGGATGTGTAGGTCACCAACGCACCTTCACTGGGCCTGCCCGGAGCGGAAAGAGGGCCCGAAGACGAAGACAAGAAGAAGACGAGATGATCTGCCAAGTCAACCTTGGAGGAATGACGACAGTTGTCGACCGGAGCCCCAGCGCTAGAAGTGCCAACAGTCTCCGGTCCATCAATCGTCTTGGGATTGGTCTCGACCGCCGTTGGAATTCAGCGGAATTACGGTGATGAGCGACCCACCGTGTGCGTGCGGACGATCCCTCGACGTGGATCGTCTGATCAGCCGTTTAGTACACGAGCTGATCCGCGCGTATCCGGAACTGTCGTCTCTGCCGCCGACGACGACGTAAAGTCGAATCGAACGAGAGCCTCAGTATCGAGTTGCTTCTCTCCCGCTACGCAACATCTGGGAGAGGGGTATAACGAGGTTCCAAGATAAAATACGGAGAAGATAAGCATCTCGGTCCTCCGTATTCTATCGAACCCGTTAGGCTCTCGTTCCCGCGAATTCGTATATCTCGAGCGAGTATTGACATCGCTCGGACGATGTATTCGCGTTAGCTACGCGCGGGGCAGGCGCGACTTTGACCGTTGCTAAGTCGCGCCCGATTTTTGAATCAGATTCTCTCGGGCTGTCAAACCGCGCGTACGCGAGTTAATTTGATCGTCCGCGAAGAAAACGGTATCGTGCGTCCTCACCGGGGCAGAGCAGCGCCCGTACACGTACCGACCACGAAGAGCAGCGTACGTGAGCAATCCGAGCCACTCCTGGGGTCCGAAGCGTCGGTAGGTGAACGCTGGACGTTAAGACTCGGCCTGAACACTCCGAAGTCGACCGGAGGATAAGGCCTGACGCAGGAGCGGATTCGTGAGCGAGCGATGAGGGGAGTGCACTCCCCTCCCGGTAAGACTCTTCGCCTATTTTCCGCGCAGCGATTGATTTGTATTTTCGGCTCGCACCGGCGAGCGGCCGGTGTCTTGATCGCCGGCCCAGCGAAAAACAATTACATCGATCCGCCCGCGCCGAGCGGCGGATCTCCCGCCTTCTTGTCGGCGCGTATCGAGATGCGTTATTTTTCTGTAAAGTCTTTTTTTTTCACTTACCCGTTACAAATGGCGCCCTAACGTATTGGGTTTAAGGAGAATGTTAGCGGCCGGTACGTTCGAGACCGGCCTATTCAAATCGCGTTTCGTTTAAATTCGCCCGGACGCGAATCACTGCACCCGACTATTCAGCTGACGGCCAATGGCCATATACCGTTACAGCTGATAGGCGCAGTGATTTAAACTAGCCAAGTCGAGGTGCCGGGCGTAAACAAACAGACGAGAAGGCTCGCGACGCGCATTCAAACATAAACGCAAAACAGCCAATTGCTTGTTTTTGTGTGTGTTTATGTTTATGCTCGGGTAGTATTGTGTATACTTAGCCCGAGCCTTTTAAACTGCTGTAAAGCCAGGGCGAGAGCATTTAAACGACGATTATCGTTGTTTTCGTCGTCATATGTGGCGAGAATTAAATTGCTTTTTTTGACGCGAGATTTAAAGCGATTTTCACGCGATTTTTTTTTGGTTTGACCGTGCCTGTGCGTGCACTCCCCTCCCGGTAAGACTCTTCGCCTATTTTCCGCGCAGCGATTGATTTGTATTTTCGGCTCGCACCGGCGAGCGGCCGGTGTCTTGATCGCCGGCCCAGCGAAAAACAATTACATCGATCCGCCCGCGCCGAGCGGCGGATCTCCCGTCTTCTTGTCAACGAGCAAAGCGACGCGTATTTTGTATAGGATAATTTAGAATAGATCTGGTTATAGTTTTGAATGTAACCAATACCACTCGTTATTTATTAACCTTCACCTAACCTTCTCCCGGATACCGCCGCCTCCGCGGGATCGTCGAACCAAGACGACGATCATTCTGAGTGGCCGCGCCTCGCGTCTAGCTAGCGCGAGTATTAACCCTTTCCGGCACACGGAAAAGTCGAGTTCAATCGTGAACTCGACATTTGTAAACAGGGATCCAGAGAACATCAACCCCGAGTGCTCGGCGTAGAAGTAGCACTCGACGGCACCGTGTTCTAGGGTTCGGTTCGCGGAATTACAAAAGATTTCCCCAGGCCTCCTGTTACATTCGATAGTATAATAATTGTTTTATATTCAATTATTTTATATTATTCGAGATATTTTGACCATAAAAAACTATGAATTACGAATGTCACAGATTATACCAGAGATGAATAGAGAGATTGCCAGCGCCTCGGAAAAAAGTGAGGCAGACTTCTGCGCGCGGTGCGCTGCTGCCTCTCTCGCGGCCACGACATGGTACTATACACACGCCACCTGATTGGCTGTTGAAACGTGTGTACGGCACGGAGCGGGAGAAGCGGGAAAAGATGGTTCGGCGACTCGGTGCACGTGCACTGAGCGTGTGCATGCTGGAGCGGCCCGGCACGCCGCGCGCTTGACGTCTCTGCACTGAAAAACTTTTCGTGTAGATTATAACCTTCACACCGAGTAGCAGCAGCGCTGCTATTCGGCGTGGTCAGTACTCCGAAGTGAGTAACAGCTGCGCGTTTTCGGCGCGCTCCGTACTCTTTTCCGAGAGGTTAGGTCACCCGCACACAGATCAGCGCTGTGGCTATACCGAATCTGAGTAATCACTACTCCGATCCGAGTAACTGTTACTCCGATGAGAACTGTAGCGCCTGACCCCGCAGTTCAGAGCTCCATATAAACTTGAAGGGTACCAGCTACTCCGAAAGTTTCTCAGTGTGTTTACGTCTCCCGCAACAATCCAACGGCCTAGCGGCCTGACAATCGCCGCTCAGTCGAACATTCTTATTATACACGCAAATTAACGAAATTTTTACCTCAAAACTATCAAACCCAAATTCTAAATCCCAAACCCGAAGGGGGGAAGATAAACATAAACGATTTTAGTGTTATGTATTTTTTTTTTTTTTTTTTTTTTTACTATAACATATGTAAAATTTCTCTCATTATATTATTATTTCACATCATTTTTTTTACCTCAATTTTTTTTTCTAAAAGAATTGAAATTTTATTTGAAATTGACATATTTTTGTCCCAGATAACATTGCAAGTAAAATTTTCGTTTTTCAAAATTATTTCATTAAATGCGCTAATTTTATAAGAACTATAATATTTTGGATAATATTTGTTTATACAGTTAAGAATATATTGAGTAAATTAATTCAATGAAAATTAGTTAGTTAATTAAATACATGGTTATATTTATTTTATATTCAAAATAGTCTATACCCAATTGACTTTTTATTCACTTTGTTTTAAGTATAAGGAAGGGTAAACAATAATTATCGTTGTGCACGCAAGTTCAATTTCCGAAATACATATTCCCGTTCACGTTCTCTAATCCCTAAAACATATGTTATTTGTTATATACGTGAATTTTTATTAATATGATTGATTAAATGGTAATAAATAAATATCACAATTGTAAGAGCAGAATTACCAAGCATCTTACAATTCATTATACAATTTGAAAAACATCTTTAATCAAAGAATAATTAGAATACCGCTTACCTGTATATCCGAAAGCACGATTTGCCACATGAATATACGATTCGTCGATGTACAAAAATGCGCTTGAGCTTTAATTATTTTATTGAACCCTCAAAGAAAGTAACATGAAAATCCCAAGTCAAAATCCAAACGTGTTAAGATGATGAGCCTAAAAGATTTTACACTTTGCATCTTTATTATACACATTTATTACTCTAGTGGAGCAGGCTTGCAAATAATTAATTAAACTTTCAATTATAATTATTCAGATTAATACGAATTACAATTTTAATCGTTAATTAAACCCAAGTTTAATTAAAAATTAGCTTTTCAATCGTTAATTAAATCCGAGTTTAATTAAGAATTAAAATTGCAATTATTAGTTGAACACGCGTTAATTCGGAATTAAAATTTCAATTATTAATTAACATTCTTTAACATATTACAAATGAAAATCGCGCCGCAGAAGGCGGAGGAGTTTGAACGCAGGCGAAAGGTGAGTTAATAGAGTTATTTAGTGAAATTCCGCTTGATCGTGTCGCTCTTTAAGAAGCCGCCGTGTGAGGATCATTTAGTAGATCTCGCGTATCGAAACTTATTGCCGGATTATCGCCGCGCGATGGCGGATAAAGTAGTAGAAACGCTGGAAGATATTGAGAAGTACGCCCGACGACTCGAGCGACAGAGAGCAGTAGACAGCCGGTACGTGCCGCCACCGCCTGCGGAAAAGATGCACGTGCAGAGCGCCGTTTTTACAGGGGCACCGGTGAAGGCGCGCGTCGCCGCTGCCTCAGAGAACGGCGAACTACCGCCGAGCTCGGATCAGGGAAACGCCCAGAGTGGGGAGCAGAGGTAAATCCCGCTCCCCGCGTCGATGAAATCGTGAACGCGGAAGAGAGAAATAATACCGATAGGTGTGAGCAAAGCGAGGGAAAAGAGAGTATTAAAGTCGATGAGACGTGCCGTGAGCCGACGCGCGAACGTAGAGTGAAAGTGTGTAGTCAACAGACGCGGGTGAGTAAAGGAGCAAAAGCAGTCGGCGCAAAGCCATGTAGAGTGCTCGAGCGACGCGATACCGGCGTAGTGGTAGTACTCGCAGACGACGCACCTGCAGTATCAGATTTATTTTTAAATGAGAATTTTAGACCGCGCGAGTGTGAACTACCAAGCGCGAGTTCAGGCGATGGAGACAGTGCGGAAGTTGACGTATGTTTAAGGGGGCTAGACATCTTTTTTCTCCGAAATAAGAAGTCACATTTTAATACATAAATGTAAACTAATTATTTCATACTTTTTACATATAAAAGTGGGTATATTTACCTTACCTTAAAACTTTCTCCGATGGGCCTTTTATATGGTCCAAAACCATAGTCATCGATGAAGCAAGTTTTTTCACTAACCGTAAGCTTTGAAATTTTCCTGTGGATGGATTGACTCCAGATTTGAACTAAATTACTCCTGAATAGTATAATTCTCATATGAGTGTAAGGATTTAGGATTAAATGTCGGAAAAAATTTTTACATCAGAAAAATTATGAAAAAATATAAAAAAATTTTAAAAAATTAAAAAAAAAATCTCTTGAAAAACAGCACAATTTTTTTTTCTCATTAGATCAAAAATCCCTACACTCATGAGAATTATACTATTCAGGAGTAATTTAGTTCAAATCTGGAGTCAATCCATCCACAAGAAAATTTCAAAGCTTACGGTTAGTGAAAAAACTTGTTTCATCGATGACTATGGTTCTGGACCATATAAAAGGCCCATCGGAGAAAGTTTTAAGGTAAGGTAAATATACCCACTTTTATATGTAAGAAGTATGAAATAATTAGTTTACATTTATGTATTAAAATATGACTTCTTATTTCAGAGAAAAAAGGTGTCTAGCCCCCTTAAAACGCGCGGCAGAAGAGATGATGCGCGATGTGCTTAAGGAGTTTGACGGAATTATGGATAGTGCGAGCGAGCGCGAGGCGAGGGCTAAGCAGATCGTAGGGACAGGCGAGCCGCCGGTCGATACGAGCAACGGCGATGAGGTAGCAGGCACTACGTCAGAAAATAGGTGTTTTCTGACGGTCGAGGTGTGTGGCGAAAAATACAGAGCGCTTTTGACCCCGGAGCAATGTTGTCACTTGCGGGCCCGCGCATACTCGAGCGATATCAAAGCCGCCTGCAGGAATTCAATTCAGCGATACGCACCGTGAACGGCAAGGTCACGCCGATTGCCGGAATGCTTAATTTTTCGTTCGAAGTAGATGGGATCGCGAAGGCTTTGTCTGTGAAAGTAGTACGCGAGCTCGAAAACGAATTGATTCTCGGGATCGATTTCTGCCGCGAGTTCGGGATCGAGGTACGATTTGCAGAGGGTTTATGGCGAATGGGTCAGGGCGAATGGCGAGCATTCGCGAGCGAAACCGCCGACGGAAAGCCGGAGGTTTTCGCGGAGTGCGCGGGAATATCGGAGTTAGTTGATGATCAGAGGGTAATTGTCGATCAGTTAGTAAGTCAACTTTTGCCGCCGGTAAGCGAGACGCCGGGAGTAACAGACTTGGTTGAGCATCACATTGACGTCCAGGGCGCTGAGCCTGTCAGGCATAAAATGCGCCGGATGTCACAGCGATTGCTTGAGTTCGCGCAACGAGAAGTCGAAAAATTGAGACGAACGGGGATAATTGAGCGATCAGCTAGCGACTGGCGAAGCGCGCCGGTAGTTTCGTGGAGAGGCGACAAGGGTCGTTTATGCTATGATTATCGCGATGTGAATAAGTGCACGAATAAAGACGCGTACATACTGCCAAATATGGACTCAATTTTGGATAAATTGCGTAATGCAAAGTATATTTCTAAGATTGATCTACAGCAGGCGTATTATCAGGTGCCTGTAGAGCGATCAAGTCGGAAATACACTGCATTTGCGATTCCGGAATCGGGATTGTGGCAGTTTAAACGTATGCCTTTTGGTTTAGCGAATGCGCCTGCGATATTTCAGCGTTTAATAGATGCGTTATTCGGACCGGAATACGAACCGCACGTTTTTGGTTACTTAGACGATATTATTATCGTGACAGAGACTTTCGAGGAGCACGTAAAGTGGCTTAAGCTAGTGTTACAGAAAATAGCCGACGCCGGGCTAGTAGTGCAGAGACAGAAGTGCGAATTCTGTTGTGATCGAGTAACGTACTTAGGATTCTTATTAGATCGCGAGGGGTTGAGGCCGGATCCCGATCGAGTAGCACCAGTACTGAATTTTCCAGCACCGCGTAATATCAAACAGCTGCGCTCATTTCTGAGCACGATCACCTGGTACGCGCGCTTTATTAAAAATTTCGCTGAGATTAAATTACCGCTCGCTAAGCTGCTGCGTAAAGGGTAGGAATGGGTGTGGGGAGACGAGCAAGTAGAAGCGTTTGAAGGACTTAAGAAGGCGTTGACAGAGTCGCCTGTTCTAGCGCGACCGGACTTATCGAGACCGTTTATAATACAGTGCGACGCGAGCAACTCAGCGTTAGGCGCGCTTATTTCGCAAATTTTCGACGATGGAGAGCATCCGATAGTATATGCGAGTCGCATGTTAACTGCCGCAGAGCGAAACTACTCGACAACCGAAAAGGAGTGTCTCGCGCTTATTTGGTCGATTAAAAAGTTTAGGCCGTATATTGAGGGATACACGTTTAAAGTAATAACCGACCATAGCGCGCTGAAGTGGTTGCGTAATCTTAAGGAGCCGAGCGGGCGACTCGCGCGGTGGGCGCTCGAGATGCAGCAGTGGGACTTTCATGTTGAGCATAGGAAAGGCGCATTACATCAGTTTCCTGATGCACTTTCACGCATGTATGAGGGAGTAGAGATTGAGACCGCCGCGTTCTCCGAAGTTAAAGATCCGTGGTATTTGCGCATGTTAGCCGAGGTCCAAGCGACGCCTTTAAAATACCAAGATCGGATGGTTGAGGGCGGAATGCTGTATAAATATCGCATAGATCCTCTTCTCGATCCGGTAGAAAGCGGTGAGGAAAAATTAAAATTAGTCGTGCCGAGCGAATTGCAAGAGCGTGTAATGAAAGATTCTCACTGTGCGCCGTCTTCGGGGCATCTAGGGGTGAAGAAAACATATGATCGAATCGCGCGTGAATATTACTGGAAGGGAATGTATTACGATGTTAGTAACTTCGTGCGGGAATGCGAGGAGTGTCAGAAATATAAGGTGACGCAAACGGGGGCGAAAGGGTTGATGGGCAGCCGAATAGTCGAGCGACCGTGGGTTGTAGTAGCTGCCGACCTTATGGAATTTCCGCCGAGTAAGGGCCAATTCAAATACTTGATCGTATTTCAAGATTTGTTTACGCGCTGGATTGAATTAAAGCCGTTGCGAAAGGCGGATGGAAAGTCAGTAGTGCGAGCGTTGGAGGAACTTATATTATTTAGATGGGAGACGCCGGAGTATTTTCTTACGGATAATGGACGAAAATTCGATAATCAGACCTTGCGGAAAACATTAGAGGAGTACGGAGTCAAACATATAACGACGCCGCCGTAAAAGCAAGAGCGAGAGTATAATAAAGGTAGGCGCGACGTGCGATTCAATGAGGGTGATCTAGTCATGCGAAAAACCCATCCTCTATCGAGCGGCATTAATAAATTTTCAGCGAAGCTCGCGCCGAAATATGAGGGGCCGTTAGAAGTCGTGGAGATACGCTCGCCGACCGTGTACATTTTGGAGACCATCGGTGGGGATTCGCGGCGAATAGCGAAAGCGCACGTTTCCGAGTTGAAGCGTTATCTTCCTCCGAGAATTGCGCCCCCCGAGAGAGGAAAACATTAACTCCTTATTTTATTTTAGGGAAAATCTACAAGATAACCGACGAAAGGCCGAGCACCAGCCGCAGCTGGTACGAGATGTGGCTTGAGGAGCAGCAGGAAGATGAAGCAGCTCTGAGACGTCGGAGAGCGGCCGACGCTGCGCTGCACCGTCAAAGAGAGCAGCAGGCGAACGCCGAGCACCAAGGCATCGCTGAGAACGACGTCGGAGTTGAGGGCAATGACCCGCCTGCAACCATCGAAGCCGCCGACGAGGCAACCGAGTCGAGAGATGCGAGCGGCGCCAGCGCATCGGCGGCAGCCGACACGATTGCTCCGAAACCCACGTCAAGTCAGCAAGAGGAATGGAAGCGAGCAGTTGCAATCGGTGCCGTTCCTAGGCGGCTACCTCGTCCAGATGAGGACCAGCCAAGAAGGGCCGAGCCGATCGAGCGAGCGTGCACTCAGTGTTTAGGCGAACGCCTGGACGGGGCTGCCGCGGCGCCACCGCCCCAGGAAGGAGTGGTGGACAGGATGGAGGTATGCGACGGGCCGGCCGTGGCGGAGGTGCAACGCGGGCACGGTGAGGAGACTTGGAATAGCGACGGGGACGTTGCGCTGCCTGCAGTACCACCGCTAGCCCTGCCATTTTTTGTGCCTGTGGTGGACGTGTCCCTACCGAGACGGCTCTCGAGACACGCGCGCCGACGAGCAAGGCGCTACAATCCCAATCGCCAGCTGGTGGTTGACGATTATGAACCAGGCTGGGCATCACCGCCACCCGAGGAGCCGCTTCCTGGACCACCTGCATGGCTCCCAGTGAACCGAGAGGAATCACCTCCGAGACCTGCGGAGCTCCTCAGTCCACCGAGACAGCGGGAGGTAGCAACACCGCCACGAGCCGGGATGAACTGGCGAGAGGAGCGAGGCGGACCGAACGTGGCTGCGCAGCCGAACGGTGGAGATCGACCAAATGTGAAGAGGCGTGGCGTGATGTTCGGCGACTTGGCGCCCGTGCCGATCGATCTCGCCGTGGACCCGCCGCACTTTGCCTGCTTTAACTGCTGGCAATGGGGCCACCAGCTGAACCGCTGCCCGGAGCCACGAGTCCTCACTCTCTGCTACAACTGCGGCCGCAGAGGTGTGGACTTGAGCAACTGCCCCAGATGCAGCGAGGGCCACCGAGTCTTCTTGGAGCGGACTTACGGACACGAACGGCGGATGCGAGAGGAGCAAGAGGCTGGGGAGAGAGCGGTAGCACTGGAAGCCGAGCAGCGAAGGCGGAGAGCAGAGATGATAGAGCGCGAGCAGATAGAAGCACTACGACGCGAGAACGAGAGGAACTGCCTCATTGAGCAGGAGCGCCGCAGAAGAGAGGCTGTTATTGCCGAAGAACAGCGCCTGCGATGGGCGGAGCATCGAGTGCAGGAAGAGCGACGACGCGCGCGTCACGCGAAGCACGCCCTGAGGAGTCTCTTAGCCGGGGATTTGTCGTGAGCGAGAGTGTGTGTGTGTGTCACGGGTATTGTCGCGAGATCACCTGGTGCCTTGTATAAATTTGGGGTCTTGGAAATAACAAACCGAGAGCGAAAACGTTTGTCGCGGTATCCGGGACTTGCGCCTGCCAGCGCAAATTACCGTGTTATAGACGAAGCTGCCGCAGAAATCGGGGGAATTTAAGAAAACCTCGGGCATAGTCTACACGGCAGGAACGTGCATCCATTGCAAAAGCAGGATCATGCGTCCCGTAGACTATACTCGGGATTTCCTAAATTTCCCCGTCTTCGGCGACACGTTTTTCGTTTCTAACATGTTCAAGCATGCTATTTTAACCATGTAATTAACGATTGAAATATTAATTCTTAATTAAGTGCGGGTTTAATTAACGATTAAAATTCGAATTCTTAATTGATGATGGTATAATTAATATTTTCGCAATCCTGTAGTAGAGTTGAAATTTTAATAATTTCAAAAACCACATTTTAGACAATAATAGCTCTTCTATCAAATAATCGAAACAACATATTTTTTCGAAATATAATCAGTTATAGTCTGTAATATAAAAAAAAATTATTATGTTATAGACATTTATTACTCTGGTGGAGTTGAAATTTAAATAATTTCAAAAACCATATTTTAATTAATAATAACTCTTCTATAAAATATATGGAATTATATACATACTTTTATAGCGACCTAATCATTCTACTCACTTCCCCATTCTTTAATTTTTTATTCTATTTAAATGTATCAAATAGCCAAGACTTCTGACTTTTGTAACACATAAATAATCATATAAGAGATAGACAAACAATTTAGAAAATTACAATAATCTCTGAAATAAGACAATGCGAACAATTCTGTACTTTTTGAAGCTACATTTGCCATTTTTAAAGCGATATTCTTAAGTAGTGCAGCTTCATAGAAAGCTGGAGCTTTTATTGCGATAAAAACTAACTCGACTTGATAACATTTTTGTTTTATACCTCTTTATAGTATTTGGTAATATTAATATCTTTAGTTGCAAATTTAGGAAATCCCGAGTAAGGTAAAAGTACCCTTTAAAGTGCAGTTTTTGCTAGTTTAGAGTTTGGATTGAGATTAAAACTATTGTAAAGGAATAATATTTACAATTTTTCGATATCTATCGATGGGGTAAAGATCAAAGATTAAAATGAGATCTTAAGGGAGCTAGGCACCTTTTTTCTCTGAAATAAGAAGTCACATTTTAATACATAAATGTAAACTAATTATTTCATACTTTTTACATATAAAAGTGGGTATATTTACCTTACCTTAAAACTTTCTCCGATGGGCCTTTTATATGGTCCAAAACCATAGTCATCGATGAAGCAAGTTTTTTCACTAACCGTAAGCTTTGAAATTTTCCTGTGGATGGATTGACGTCAGATTTGAACTAAATTACTCCTGAATAGTATAATTCTCATATGAGTGTAGGGATTTAGGATTAAATGTCGGAAAAAATTTTTACATCAGAAAAATTATGAAAAAATATAAAAAATTAAAAAAAATTTAAAAAAAACTCTTGAAAAACAGCACAATTTTTTTTTCTCATTAGATCAAAAATCCCTACACTCGTATGAGAATTATACTATTCAGGAGTAATTTAGTTCAAATCTGAAGTCAATCCATCCACAGGAAAATTTCAAAGCTTACGGTTAGTGAAAAAACTTGTTTCATCGATGACTATGGTTCTGGACCATATAAAAGGGCCATCGGAGAAAGTTTTAAGGTAAGGTAAATATACCCACTTTTATATGTAAGAAGTATGAAATAATTAGTTTACATTTATGTATTAAAATGTGACTTCTTATTTCAGAGAAAAAAGGTGTCTAGCCCCCTTAAAAAAGCAAATTGAATACGAATTGTAATTATTACAATTAAAAACTAAACCGACACCAAGTACCCTAGCGGAAATATTTTTGTTCAAAAATGTTAATAACTGTTAGAAAGAGTTATAAACTGTTTATAAATGTTACAAAATGTAGGATTTTACGTTATTAATCGTTTGTAACTGTTTGTAACTGTTTGTAACATTTTTTAACAGTTTTTAACAGTTTGTAAGAGTTATTAAATTATTTAATAACTTTTAAATATTTATTAATTATTATTATTAACATAGTAATAATTAATTATTTTTATAATTAAACACTCCTTAGGCTTCTTCTGCATTGTTTGACTGTTACTTGCCTTCGGAGTGCTCCCGCGCTCCTTGATTCTCATAATTATAATAATGAGGCTATTAAATAATTATTAATTATTAATAATAATAATAATACTAATTTATCAATTATTAACTTTTCCTGAAATATATCAAATTTAAAATTATTTGAAACTGTTTGTAAGTGTTTAAAACTATTAAAAACTGTTTGAAACTGTTACAAAGTATTATAATTAGAAAAAATGTGTCCAAAATCATACATTTTGTAACACTTATAAACAGTTTTAAAGAGTTCTAAATACTTATAAATAATTTTTAACAGTTATTAACTGTTATTAACATTTAAAATTTACGACAAGGTACCTATTATGGAACGACATTTTTACAGATTGTCCCCCTGTTCTATAATCGATGTCCCCATTCTGGAGCAGGATAGAAATCAGTTTTAATTTAATAACTTATGTACTATTTTACTTACAATAAGTGGCTTATGATATACAAATGATGATTTTAAATTTTTTATAATTTTTTTATTAAAAAACATGAATACCAAATACAATTTTAAACGTATCAAATTAACACAATAATTGCATACAACTTAGAATACTTAATACTTATTTTTAAATGTCTGAAATTACAATTTTTTGGTTGGGATTTATTATTTGCTACACTATTTTCATATTCTCTTCTTTCATCGTATTATTTTTTAAGTTATTTTCAGGATTACTCGAGTGAAGAATTTTTTCAGAAGTTATTACACTTTCTTGACAAATTTCATTATTGACTGTTCGACTGATAGATTCTTGTGTTTGATCATTGTATACTATATTGCAGATGGAGAAAAAAGTCCTAAAAAAATTCAACATGATTAAAATAAGAAAAATGTTAATATAGTTACATGAATAATTTTCAATTAGATTGTACGAACCCCATTGACTTAGTTTCTCAATCAAATTTTCTGTTGTAAAATCTTCACAGTTATCGAGTGCCATTCTTCATTTAGTATGCAATTATCCTTATTTAAATTGTTGCTTAGTTCTATACTACTTTTCTATATGAGGGTTTAAAACTTTAGACGAGCCAGGTCTTGAAAGAGATTCTTGTGAATCTTTACAGCTCTGTGGAGAGATGTGGCTGGGACATTCAATTTAGCTGCAATTTGTAGTTAGCTGCAAGTGCAGCATTAACTGCATTGAAAGCTTTTTTGTTATTGTGATGCAGAATACAGTCTCCTTTTGATTTTTAATTTCCTTTTGTCTGGTTGAACTTTCTTGCGAATAACTTTGTTGTGCTAAGCACAACTTTTTTAACATGTCTTTAATATCTTCCGTAGTCTCATTTTCTTTGTCTTATGTTGTGCCTTTATTTTTTTCTTCGCTATCATTTTTCTTGAGTTTCAAAATCTGTAAAAAATAAAAAACAAATTTCTAAAGGAATGTAACTTACAAACTGATGTTTTATCAAATTTATAGGTTAGATTTGTTATTAGTGTTTCACAATCAGAATTTCACAAACAAATATATACTTACTTATTAGTAAAATGATGCAGGAAACTCAAATGATTGAACTTTTTTAATATCTCTTTAATATCTTCCGTAGTCTCATTTTCTTTGTCTTATGTTGTGCCTTTATTTTTTTCTTCGCTATCATTTTTCTTGAGTTTCCAAATCTGTAAAAAATAAAAAACAAATTTCTAAAAGAATGTAACTTACAAACTGATATTTTATCAAATTTATAGGTCAGGTTTGTTATTTGTGTTTCACAATCAGAATTTCACAAAAAAATATATACTTACTTATTAGTAAAATGATGCAGGAAACAAATGATTGTTTAGGCACGTCTCAAGATAATGTTAAATAATAAATAACTTTAAAACTGTTGAGTGAAAACGCGCTCCATAAAGGGGACATACTTAGAGACAGAGGTCCCCGAACTTGGAATGCCACCTTTGGCTGTTCCATAAACTCGGACTAGCTCGCTTGTATGCGGCAATTATGAAAAACCCTAAAATATTTATTGAAAATCTTTACTTTTGTAGAAAAACTACTGAAAAACTTTAATCTATGAGTAAGAAACTGCAGATTATAAGAAGATTGATATTTGAAAAGTGTCGTAATGCATACCCATGTAAAAAAATTATGTATAACCTATACATAGATTATACGCAATGCTCTATGCATAGACTTTGTTCGAAATTGAACATGCATAGTTTATACATAATCTATACATAAGTTATGCACTGTAGTGTGCTAATTCATGTATAGTAAAAAAATGACAATATTTTATTCGTGATGAAATCATTTTTTACAATAAAACATATCATATTATTTAGTATCTTCTGCGGTTGAGATTCAAGAGGTTTTTTTTTTTATGTACTGTAACCTCAACGATGCCCGCACGACATCACGTCTTGTACTGCACCAGAGATCACTCCACAGCCGCGGAGTTCGTTGTGAGACGCGAGGCCCATGATCATACTCAATGACCCTCTCATTGTCCTCCGTTGTCGCAGTGGTTGTCGCCGTTGTCACCATGTCTACTACCTCCGCCGAGCGATCGATCTCTCTTCTTTTATGCGGTTATGTCACTAAAATTCAAGTTGTTTCGACTTCTCGATAGTTAACAGTTTGCGATATGACTTGGTTACAAATTACTTATTGAAATTCCCGGGAAACCACGTTTTAAGAAATTGTTAGGTGCGTTCAAATTAAGTAAAAGTAATTATCGTTTTGTTGAAATGAGAACGAAATTCTTTGTGGGTTATTTACCTTTACAGGAGGGGCGGCAGCGACGGCGGCTGCGACGGCGCTAACAACGACGTCAAAATTTTAGTGACATAACCGCATAAAAAAAGAGAGATCGATCGCTCGGCGGAAGTGGTAGACGTGGTGACAACGGCGACAACGACGGCGACAACGGAGGACAATGAGAGGGTCATTGAGTATGATCATGGACCTCGCGTCTCACAATGAACTCCGCAACTGTGGAGTAATCTCAGGTGCGGTACAAGACGTAAGGTCGTGCGGGCATCGTTGAGGTTACAGTACATAAAAAAAAAAACCTCTTGAATCTCAACCGCAGAAGATACTAAATAATATGATATGTTTTATTGTAAAAAATGATTTCATCACGAATAAAATATTGTCATTTTTTTACTATACATGAATTAGCACACTACAGTGCATAACTTATGTATAAATTATGTATAAACTATGCATGTTCAATTTCGAACAAAGTCTATGCATAGAGCATTGCGTATAATCTATGTATAGGTTATACATCATTTTTTTACATGGGTAGTTATAGTTAATAAAATAAAACGTATGAAACCAGCACCATTGACTTCAACAGCCACAGATTTGAGTCGATCTCAGAATACACGCAGTCATATATTTTTTTAAATTATAATTATCATGTAGAAATATGAATCTCTTTGCATATTACATAATAAACCTTCACTATTCAGATAAAATTTTGATATTGTTTATCTGTATCATTAATAGACTTTATTTTACTATATTTCAAACTATTCCATGAAGGGGTCACGATTTGAGCGATGTTTCATAATGGGTACTTTTACCTTATAGTCTACGGGGCATGATCCTGCTTTTGCAATGGATGCGTGTAGACTATACCAGAGTTTTCTCAATTCCCCCAATTTCGGCGGCGGCTTCATCGTTTATATTATATTACAGAATAATATTTAAAAAGTCTAGAAAATGTCCTTGAAGTCTCCTGCTAGAAAATTGGATCTGGAAACGTGAATTTGGGTCTACGCGGCACGATCGCGTATTCGCTCCAAAAGCAGGATCGTGCCACGTAGATCTAAATTCACGTTTCGAGGCTCGATTTTCTAGCAGAAAGCCTCAAGAATATTTTTTAGAGCTCTTAAATACTATTCTGCAATATATTATAAATAAAAAATGTGTCGCAGGAGTCGGGAAATTAAAGAAACGTAAGATGTAGTCTCGACGGCACGAATGCGCATTCGCTGCAAAAGCAGGATCGTGCCGCCTAGAGTATACTCGAGTTTTTATCAAACTCCTCCGCCTTCTGCGGCGCGATTTTCGTTTGTAATATGCTAAAGAATGTTAATTAACAATTGAAATTTTAATTCCGAATTAACGCGTGTTCAACTAATAATTGCAATTTTAATTCTTAATTAAACGCGGATTTAATTAACGATTGAAAAGCTAATTTTTAATTAAACTTGGGTTTAATTAACGATTAAAATTCTAATTCGTATTAACCTGAATAATTATAATTGAAAGTTTAATTAATTATTTGCAAGCCTGATCCACTAAAGTAATAAATGTGTATAATGAAGATGCAAAGTGTAAAATCTTTTAGGCTCATCATCTTAACACGTTTGGATTTTGACTTGGAATTTTCATGTTAGTTTCTTTGAGGGTTCAGTAAAATAATTGAAGCTCAAGCACATTTTTGTACATCGCCGAATCGTATATTCGTGTGGTAAACCGTGCTTTCGGATATATAGGTAAGCGGTATTCTAATTATTCTTTGATTAAAGATGTTTTTAAAATTGTATAATAAATTGTAAGATGCTTGGTAATTCTGCTCTTACTGTTGTGATATTTATTGATTACTATTTAATCAATAATATTCATAGAAATTCACGTATATAACAAATAACATATGTCTTAGGCATTAGAGAACGTGAACGGGAATATGTATTTCGGAAATTGAACTTGCGTGCACAACGATAATTATTGTGGATCCTTCCTTATCCTTAAAAAAAAGTCAATAAAACGTCAATTGGACATATATTATTTTAAATATAAAATAAATATAACCATTTATTTATTTTTATTTATTTATCCAGAGTACATTGTAGAAGTACGTTACATGGGGTAACCCTGCAGAGGAAAATAAATTTCCTGTTCGCAGGTCCGGAGTATAAAATTACTTAAAACTAATACTAATACTAATTCTTAACACTATTAAGTAAAACATCTCTAATTTTTAACAGTATAATAAAATTTCTAAAACAGTAATATGTATATATGCTATATGCAATTATAAAGAAAATTCAACTCGTTTTCAATAAATATTTTTTACAATCCATTTTTTAGGCACGACCGCTTCTCGGGAGAGCCTTATATTTTCACTAGAGCGAAAATTGTAACACTTCAAAAACGAACAATTTGTTGCATAAAAACTATTTTCTACCCAGAATTGGTGCATTTTAGGCGTTTTTTATGGTGTATGTGTGTATGTCCGTTCGTATCTAGTCAAGTTTATAGAATATCTCTGCGAATTTCCAATAGATCTTAACGAATTTTGGCCCAGATACTCGTCTAATTATAAGTAAGCTCCAGTCTTATACCGAGCCGAATCGATCATCAAATAAAAAAACGCCAGAGCAAATAAAAATTTTAAAAAATCGATTTTTGAACATAATGTGAACAAAATTAATTTTATGTCAAAAAACAACAAATGCATCTGCTAAAACTAATTAAAACACGCCTTTTTTACATGGAAAATTTTTTTCTATGAACAATATTTAACAATGTAATAGCGAAAAAACCGCTAAAATCATCAAAAATAGTCGTTTTTTTGCTATTTCTTTACAGTATTTGATTTTACACAATAATGTTAAATGTAAAAGTTATAGATAATATTAAAACAAAATTTTTTTCTGTTAAACATTTTTTTGTACAGTCAATTCCTGACGAGTTAAACTCATAAAAACGATTTTTAACGCCTAAATATACCGGGCGTCCCATTTTAAAACCACCAGGCAAATATCTCGAAAACTAAGGGAGATGGAAAAAAACTTTTAATACAAAAGCTGTAGGGTTCAGAGGGGCCCAACTGATCGTGACCTTGGTTATGACCTTGAGGTCAATGATCAAGTTCATTTGAAGGCCAAATCGATTTTTTCAAATGGGAACCCCCACTTTTGACCTCGTAAATGGAAAGAGCGGAAAATTTTACGTTCAGATGTGTCCTTGAGTCAAGGTTATGGTCATGGTCATGGTGATGTTTAAAATCAAAATCAATAAACGCATCAAAACATTCCCATAATTAGGTATACGAGACAAATTGTTAAATACAAAAGTTGTAGGGTTCAGAGGGGCCCAACTGATCGTAACCTTGGTTATGACCTTGAGGTCAATGATCAAGGTCATTTGAAGGTCAAATCGATTTTTTCAAATGGGAACCCCCACTTATGACCTCGTAAATGGAAAGAGCGGAAAACTTTACGTTTAGATATGTCCTTGAGTCAAGGCCATGGTCATGGTCATGGTCATTTTTAAAATCAAAATCAATCAACGCATCCAAACATTCCCATAATTACGCATACGAGTGTTAAATACAGAAGTTGTAGTGTTTGGAGGGGCCCAACTGATCGTGACCTTGACCATGAACTTGAGGTCAAGGATGATGTCGTTTGAAGGTTAAATCAATTTTGTTTAACGGCAACCCTCACTTTTGACCTCGTAAATAGAAAAACCGAAAAATTCTGATATGACCTTGGGTCAAGGTCATGGTCAAAATTATGGTCAGTTTCCGTGCAGTTAAGAGCAAAGTCGGAGATGACCCGGTCACCTAAGGCAAGGTCGGAGATTACCCGGCCAGTTAAGGCAAGGTCGGAGATGACCCGGCCAGTTAAGGCAAGGTCGGAGATGACCCGGCCAGTTAAGACAAGGTCGGAGATGACCCGGTCAGTTAAGGCAAGGTCGGAGATGACCCCGGCTATTAAGGCAAGGTCGGGGGTGATCAGGCCAGCTAAAAATTCATTGGAAAATTCCACGTTCATGTGTATTTAGTCATAGGATCCAAGTATTTTGGTCACCATTTACTGAAGAAGATGCTCAAAAGTTGCACCATTTAGTTGTTGACAACAATCTATTCTCCTTTTAAAGTTTCTAACAGTATTTAATAATACTTGACGTGGAATACTTAAGCAGATTTGTGTAATCCTTTGAATCATGTCATCTCTTGTAGTTGGCCTGCCGTAGACTGTATTTTTTAGGAAGCCCCATAAATAAAAATCTGGAGATGTCAGATCTGGAGATCTTGATGGCCATGCTACGGGACCTCCTCTACCAATCCATCGACCGTTAAACCTTTCATTAAGAAAATCTCTGACAATTCTGGCATAATGTGGAGGAGCACCATCTTGTTGTAGCCACATTCTGGCCCTTGTATGGAGATCAACGTTTTCTAGAAAGAGTGACAGCTCGTCTCTCAGCAACTGTAAATAAGTATGTTGAGTTACGTGACTTTCAAAAAAATAAGGTCCAATCAGATATCCGTTAATAATACCACACCATACCGTTACATTCTAGCGATGCTGATGATCAACTTCTCGCATCCAATGAGGATTAACAGGAGACCAGTAGTGGCAATTATGGCGATTCAACATACCAGTACTCTGAAATGTAGCCTCGTCGCTAAAAAGAACATTGTTAAAGAAATTTTCATCATCAGTAATTTGTTGTGTTGCCCATTGGCAAAATGTTATTCTCCGTCGATAATCTTCCACAGTTAAAGCTTGATTTAGAGTAATGTGGTAAGGATGGTAACGCGCATATCGTAAATATCTACTGGCCGTAGATCTTGGAATACCCATTGTTAACTCGATTTCGCGTAAACTGACATGAACATTTAAATGTACCATGGCTAGAACAGCAAGAAAGCGAGGATTATTTTCATAATCGTGTTCATTCAGTGTCCTCCTTCTTCGAACGAAGTTTCCTTGTCGACCGCGCAGTTCAATGTCACGTATTATCGTATGATCAGGATGTTGTTGAGGGAACCGAGCACGATACAATCTGCTTGCCTCTCGATAGTTTCGTCGACATTCTCCTAAAATAAGAAGAATGTCAACTATTTCATTAACAGAATAGTCAGGCATTCTTTTTTAGTTGTAAATGCAATTATTTATCAAAACACACCACAAAAGAAATAATATGTTATTATACTATACAATATTTTAAAACGAAAAAGTTTAATTTTCTGTGCCAATATAAGTGTGCTCAATTTGAAAACAATTTGATGTAAACAGTAATAATTATTGACTATTACCGATCAATGCTGAATACTACCGGTCACTATTGGATACAGGTGGTCAACACTTATTAACTTTTGTTATTATTTGATATAAGTGGTTAACCCTGGTAAATATTGATAATAGTAAAAATAGTAAAATTTTCCGCTCTTTCCATTTACGAGGTCAAAAATAGGGGTTCCCATTTAAAAAAATCGATTTGACCTTCAAATGACCTTGATCATTGACCTCAACGTCATAACCAAGGTCACGATCAGTTGGGCCACTCCAAACCCTACAACTTCTGTATTTAACACTCGTATGCGTAATTATGGGAATGTTTGGATGCGTTGATTGATTTTGATTTTAAACATGACCATGACCATGACCATGGCCTTGACTCAAGGACACATCTGAACGTAAAATTTTCCGCTCTTTCCATTTACGAGGTCAAAAATGGGGGTTCCCATTTGAAAAAATCGATTTGACCTTCAAATGACCTTGATCATTGACCACAAGGTCATAACCAAGGTTACGATCAGTTGGGCCCCTCTGAACCCTACAACTTTTGTATTTAACAATGTGTCTCGTATGCCTAATTATGGGAATGTTTTGATGCGTTGATTGATTTTGATTTTAAACATGACCATGACCATGACCATGACCTTGACTCAAGGACATATCTGAACGTAAAATTTTTCGCTCTTTCCATTTACAAGGTCAAAAGTGGGAGTTCCCATTTGAAAAAATCGATTTGACCTTCAAATGACCTTGATCATTGACCTCAAGGTCATAACCAAGGTCACGGTCAGTTGGGCCTCTCTGAACCCTACAACTTTTGTATTAAAAGTTTTTTTCCATCTCCCTTAGTTTTCGAGATATTTGCCTGGTGGTTTTAAAATGGGACACCCGGTACATAAAATGGACGATTTTCGGCTATAACTTGGCAAGATTTGATTTTATACAAAAATGTTAAATGTAAAAGTGGTAAATAATATTTAAGCAAAACTTTTTTCTATTTAACATTTTCGTGTAAAATCAACTCCTGTCGAGTTAGCTTATAAAAACGATTTTAAACGTCAAAACATACATAAAATGGACGATTTTCGGCTAAAACTTGACAGGATTTGATTTTACACAAACATTTTCAATACAAAAGTTCTAGATAATATTTAGTCAAAACTTTTTCCCATTTAACATTTTCATATAAAATGGATTCCTGACCGCTTAGACCTATAAAAGCGATTTTTAATGCCTAAATACACCCGTGAAATAGTCGATTTTCGCTTATCATACAGGAATTTAACTTTCAATAAAACTGTTAAATACAAAGCATATAGATATAGTTTAAAAAAATTATTCCCAATTAACATTTTTATGTACAATAATTTCTGGATCATCTAAACGTATAAACATGATTTTTAATACCCCAATACACGTATAGTGAATTTTCGCTTATTATTTCACAGAATTAGATTTACACAGGAGTATTCGATACAATAGCTCTAAATAAGATGGAAAAAATCGACATAACATTCCAAAGATAGTATAATTACGAAAACATAATAATAAGATACAAAATTACATTTGATTACAATATTCAATGGGATAAATACATTGGAAGAATAATTAAAGAAACAAATCTATCTATTTCCCTGTTTTCTACAAAAAGATTTTTAATAACAAAGGACCCCGCACACAATGTATGGGAAAAAATCATTCGGTCAATTTTTGGGGGGTTTTGCCCATGAGAACTTTTGTTCAGGTCCTCAAGATCTATCTTTTCCCCAAGTTTGATCCAATTTGACCGAATGATTATTTTCCATACATTGTGTGCGGGGTCCTTTAAAAAATTTGATATAAGATTACCCAGCTTAACCTACTAACTATGTTCCCAGGACCTAAGCGATTGAACTAAAAGAATCAAAATTGTGTAATATTATATAAGTACATGTTTAAGGAATATCATATATACAAAAAAAACTTTTGTGTAATGTATGAGCTATAAATGTTCTAATATGGTAAATTTCAATGCATAAAGAATGCAATGTTCTAGCTGACTCAGTCTTACAGCATGTAGAAAACTATTAAATAGGCAAGTCTCACAGGGTAGAAGTCTGCGAAATACGATGTATTTGAATACAACAGATACCCTGAAGCGAGTTCTTACACCCTGACTAAACTTAGAAATTAAATAGACGAGCTAATATTACCAGGGACAACTACCTACCCTTATCGCATTTAACAACAGTAGGTAAACAGTAGCGGTTCTGGGCTACTTCCTGGAACTCCAGGTGGCCCAGAACCTCCCCTGGGTTTCTGGGCCACTTCCTGGAACATGCGTGTTCCAGAATTGCACGAGGTGCGTTAACCCAAGTGGGCCAGAACCCCCCCCCCCCTGGGTTTCTGGAACATGCGTATTCCAGAATTGCACGCGGTGCGTTAACCCAAGTGGGCCAGAACCCCCACAGGGTCTCTAGAGTTGTAGGAGGTTAGTTAACCCAAGTGGGCCAAATCCCCCACAGGGTTTTGAGGTGGGAGGTCTAGAGTTGTAGGAGGTTAGATAACCCATCGAAAATCCTGCGGCCAGCTGTGGCGCTGCGAGCGTCCTGTGGTTGGCGGCCAGCTGTGGCACTGTGAGCGGTCAGCTGAGCGGCATGGAGGCCGCCGTGCACGTCTGAACTCGTTTGATCGACAAATTTATTTGTAAGAGAGGAGAGATGTAGGCCTTAACCATCGCCTACATCTGTGAGGTACACCATTTAATTAATACCCCTCCAACGTCAACCTCTCTTACATGTATCTATTGAAAACTAACAGTCTCTGAGACTTCACTCAATCCATAAAAATGTCATCAAAGTAGAACGTCTTCATTTGTTTAACTTTGTGTAGAGCACATGTAGCCTTATATTTTCCATTGTGATTGATGCATATAGTGACGTTTCTTGGTAAATCATTAGCTGGATAACCCCACTCTTCCAAGTTAACAATCTGTTGAAAACTCCACCGCTTTTGCATCCATTGCTGTATTACTTGATTTTTCACAATAATTCTAGTAGCATCTTTGAGAGTCTCACGAATAATGATACCGATGAGGGTATAATCAAAATCACCTAATGACCATGATATTCCATGATAGTGACGCTCCAACCATGGATTCTCTTCTCTATACTTATCTTTAAGTCTCTTCCATGGAAACGGTTCTTTGAAAAGACGTACCAAGGGCTCTTTATTATCTGTAAGACAGAGTATATAGCTAATTCCTTCAAGACGAAGTCGTTCCCTGGCTGTTCGAAGCCTTGCATATCCACAGCATACTCCATCTCACTTAAATTTCTTATACCCCTTTGTCTCGCGTATATTGTGTGTATTAGTTGAATATTTTTGAGGATATTCTTTCCAATTTGAGTTGGTATTCTTCTCAGTCTTCTCACTTTCTAAACCAGCAGGAAGTTTTACTACGCTTTGACCCATTTCATTCTAGACGTGGCAGAAGAATGAGCTCCTCGTGATAAGGACTTCGTTTTATACACATTCCCCCACCACCACCACTCGCGAGCCGCCGCAATCACAACGAGCTGTGATTGGTTGCCCGAGCCGACGCCACCGCTGGCAAGCCCCGATTGGCTCCCTACCTTTCTAAACAAGCTTCTTTACATCCCCACTGACAGGATTATACTAAACGATACGATCGTGTAAAATCAAGCAGTAGACTGATGTTCCAGCTGGAAAGTTATCGTGAGCCTCAAATTCAAGACGAACATCTACAGGAGCGCTCTTTATAGACTTATTCTGTTTGGAACAATCGATAACTATGAGTGGGATATGATTGATAAAGTCCGTCTTGTTGAGCAATGGCTCAGGATTTTTTTCAAAGAAGGAAGCTTGAAAATTAACATACATATCGTAGAGAAGAGCATATTGATTACGATTGATGTCTAGATTTAGATTTCCATATGGATAATGCTGTAAGTTGAGGAAGAGATTAACATTTCTGATATTGCAGTGATCAAAACGACTAGCATTAGCTTCTCTCACCCCCTTTCGATTGGTCTGAAAGCCAAGAATAACGAAGCGAGGCTTCTCTAACTGGTTGGATGTTTTAACAGTCCAGACATGTATAGTAGTGTTCGGCAGTAGCGGATATTCATACAGCTCCCAAGTACGGGAACTCATGGATATAGCTCGATCTTTCCCCACATGATCTAACAACCGAATCTTGTAAGAATTTGATGCTACTACATAGGGCATAAGCCACTCGATCCTTAATAAAACTATTTTAAAAGTTTTAAATCTTCGTGCTAGATCCTCCCCTATACCACTGTACTACAGCACTTGTATCGTTTCGTGATCTAACAAGAATAAGCACATGTTTTGCATTGACCACAATCTTACGGTAATCCTCGGCGAAACCCAGAATCATACTGAGAGGAATGACAACTTCAAAGTAACCAGCATCATTGTTTATTTTACGCTCGGTCTCTTGTACATCGATCCAGCCGCCGTTTTCAATCATTGAACTCTGATTTGGATTGAGTGAAAGCCAACCTTTCATGAGAGTGGTTAAATCAACATTTTTACATTTATCGATTTCATTGGCGTTCAACTCATATCTGATTTCCTCGAATAAGTGACAGATAGCATTGTTCACGAACTTTGTATTCTGAACTGGTGTGTTATTGTTTTTAACCAATTTACCACACACGCGTAATAAGCTCCGAGATGGTAGAAGACATAAGTCTTGATGTTGAATGGATATACGTATTTCATCGCTGTTGTTGAATGATGCTGTATACGGTTGGTGAGCATGAACCTCATAGTGTGCCACTGACTCATCGAAGATGACAGATGACTATCTTTACAATGTCTTCCATTTCTTTGAAAACAACAAAAGATGATGCAAGTTATTTTCCAACACTTCGAACTCTTAAGCCGATTTTTCTTAGGAATTGTATGTTTTGCCGTGTTAGTGCTTTGATTGCACGTCGATGACTTATGCTTGGAGCGTATACTTCGCTGCTTATATACTCTTTGCGTGATGTACTATTATACACAATCCCCATTTTTTTACAACTGTTTAATATGTAATCTAACAGTGATAATTTCTCCTCGAAAATTAACCAAATGACCGTCTTGATCTACTATGCGTATTTGTAAATGATCTATACACTTTACTGTAACTGGTAGGTAAATAACCTGTGAGGGAACCTCAATAATCTTATATCCTGATGGTGCAGTAGGAAAGAATTCATCAATTATATGTGCGTGTTGCCCGTTTATATAGGCTCCAGCGGTGATGTTGCACTCGATTCTCACAGCATTGATTTTCAAAATGGCCACTGGTTTACCGAGTTATGAGTTAGGTTAGGTTCAAGCATACGTGGATTGAAACCTAGCAGACGACCAATGGAATCTTCCGATCTAAAATCCATTTGTTGTTAATCCATTTGTTGTTAAAAACATAATTTTTGTCAGACGAAAGCTCTATAGTTGGAAAGTAGTTTGCTTCTAAAACGAATGAAGTACCCGAAAGGGTAAGTGTGAGTGATTGTGCCATTATGACTATTCAAACATGAATGAATTTTTATAGATTTTCTATTCCTTATATAGCCTCAAATAAAAATTGTAAACAAAGATGCCCACACACGTAAGTATCAAATTCTTGATATCTCTCATGATTATACTGAACTTCTTCTACATCTAGATACAACATCAAGTCCAATGGCGGCTGCAGATCACCAAAACTGTCAAAGTATACAACATTGTTCCCTCTTTTACTATAGGCTACCCAATGTGTTCCAGGACCACTTGCATCGTCTAGATTAACAATAGCAGATTCATTATATTTCGGTCCACCAACCGATAAAGCATTACGCATAAAAACACCACGAAAATGTGGAATTTTAAAGATTTTTGCATATTTAAGTAAATCATGGTCTATGAGAGCTCTTCTAGATAAAATTACTTGCGAGAAGTTTTTTTTTTTTTTGTTTTATAATCCTTCTCCTTTTCAAGGTTTGAGGTAGAGTCCGAAACCCTACTTGTATGGTTAGAGATATAAACCTTTACCCATTGCGATGGACTCTATAGTCTTATTATGTCTTTTATTTTCTTCCAACTGCTGCTCAGCAGCTCTGGAATCGTTTACAGCTTTTGCTATACCGGCAGCTCCACCTGCAAAAGCACCAACGGCACTTAATCCTGCAAACAGTGGTATGAGAGGTAGTATACCACCCGTTTTTGGAATAGGTAAGACTCTAGGAATTTGTATGTTCTTTTTACCACTAACTTCTTTACCGCTTCTCTCACTCTATCCAAAGTTGTACAGATAACACTCTCACTGCATTTACCTTTTATTGCTAATTTACGAGCAGCTCGAATTACACTGCTTAGCGTAGCCTTCTTCTTTCGCTTTAAACCCATAACGAATCTAGATTTTAATTTCATAGTATTAGTCACAGCGCATGCAGCTGCTTTTTCACCAAAACCAGCATCTTTTGATTTAATGCGATTCCAAGCTTTCTCAGCTAAAATTTTATCGGCTTCGTTCCTCGCTTGAATGTTTTCACGATTTTTTGAATAGGCTATATCATGCTCTTTACAAGCTGAATCAAGAGGATTGATGCCTGGATCTCCACGAGCTAAACGTTTAGCTAATTTTGTACCAGGACCACAGTATTGATAGCCAGGTATATGAAGTTCAAAAGGAAGTCTGTTTATGAGATTGTTGACCAATCCACGACCTCTTTTTCGTGCGTATGTTATCATTGTCCTTCAAAGTCTAGCATGAGACTGATGTATAAAAGTATATAAAGGGGTTCTATTTATACTTATTCAACTAGTAGTATTCTGAACGTTGTGACGTACACAATGGATTTCAAAGAGCAACCTGCAAAGCTTCCGATAGCTAATTTTGATGCTATTGTAGAACAAGACAGGCGACCAAGACGACATGGCGATTTATTACCTGATAGTATACGTGCTGTTTTCTGTGGTCCATCTGATTGTGGTAAGACTAATAGCCTTCTAGCTCTCATTACACATCCCAATGGTGTAAGATTCAAGAATGTATATATCTATTCAAAATCTTTAAATCGAGCAAAATATAAATTACTTCAGGAATTATTGGAACCTATAGATGATATACAATACTTTCCATTCAGCGGGCATGATACAGTTGTAGTTCCAGAGCTCGCTCTCCCCAATTCCATTATGGTCTTTGATGATATTGCTTGTGAGAAGCAAGACAATGTACGAGCCTTCTTCTGTATGGGTAGACATAAACAAGTTGATTGTTTTTATCTATGTCAAACATATGCTCATATACCTAAACACCTTGTAACAGATAATGTTAACTTTTAGTTTTATTTCGTCAAGATGATGTTAACTTAAAACATATTTATGCAGATCATGTAAACACTGACATGACTTATATCCAATTCAAAGACTTATGTTACAAGTGTTGGAGAGATGATAGTCATGGATTTCTTACCATTGATAAAGATAGAAACATTAATAATGGGAGATATCGAAAGGGTTTTGACTGTTTTGCTATAAATATAGCTGCTAAGTAAAATAATATCATCAGTCAAGTTAAGGGGGTGTCAAACTCAATTCTGCGATTTGACCGACCCATAGGTCGGTAAGGTAGGAAGTACATACTATTGATGAAATATGACACAAGCGCCATCTCTGGAAAATCGTAATCGATTTTAACATAGATGGCGCTACATATTTCAAAAATATTAAAGATACGCGTTTTTTTATTACAAACAATTGTACGTATTTCGCGTATACGTATTTCTTTTTATAATTAATTATGCGTATTTTGCGTATACGCATTTTTATTGTTAATAATAGTGTGTATTTCACATATATACGCATATTTATTACAAATAATTCTGCGCATTTCGCCTATACGCATTTTATAATAAATAATTTGGTGTATTTTGCCTATACACATATTTTATTCTAAATAATTATGCGTATTTCGCTTATACGCACTTTTCAGTGTTATTAATTGTGCGCATTTCGCCTATACACATTTTATAATAAATAATTTGGTGTATTTAGCCTATACACATGTTTTATTATAAATAATTATGCGTATTTCGCTTATACGCACTTTCCAGTGTTAGTAATCGTGTGCACTTTGCCTACACGCATTTTATAATAAATAATTTTGTGTATTTCGACTATACACATGTTCTATTATAAAAAAATGTCCGCATTTCACCTATACACATTTCTTATAATAATGAGATGCAGATTCGTCACTTTATTATATAGTCTCAGTTATTATTGACATTTCAAAATTCAGGACGTCGCCTCGCATGATTGCAACTGCTTTCTTAAAAATTGTAGTGCGCTTCGTAGGTTTTTGAGTCCAGGTATCGGGACAGCTCGAATGCGAGGTCTAGCTGTTCCAGGCGGCTGATGATACGCTTTGTAGACTTTTTTGTCCAGGTGTTTTGACAGATCGAATACGAGGTCTAGGTGTTCCAGACGGCCGATGATGGAGTTCGGGTAGTGCGCTCCATAGGTTTTTGTATCCAGGTGAAGGGACAGGTCGGATGCGAGGTCTAGGTGTTGCAGATGGCCGATGATGTAATCCGGGTGATGTGCTCTGAAGATTTTTGTGTCCAGGTGTCGGAACAGATCGGATGCGAGGTTTAGGCGTTCCAGGTAGCCGATGATGGAGTTTACGTGACGCGCTCCGTAGGTTTTTGTGTCCAGAGGCCAGGACAAATCGAATGCGAGGTCTAGGTGTTCCAGATGGTCGATGAGTCCGGGTAGTGCGCTCCGTAGGTTTTTGTGTTCAGGTGAAGGGACAGGTCGGATGCGAGGTCTAGGTGTTTAGATGGTCGATGATCGAGTCCAATTTAATATTATGATTTTCAAAATATTACCTGCATCTGAAATTTTGTGGCACGGTACTGCACTTTTTTGTACATATTTTGGATGTAGTTTACAAAATTTCTACCAAGACATAGTTTAGATTTGGTTTTTATTTTTTTGGTTGAGGGTTTAATTGTTTATTGAAATTTAAACAAATTTCAATGTTTTTATTTTTTTATTCAATCTAACCATAAAATAAATATCAATATGAAATCAAGTTATCTTTTGATAGATTTTAAGTATTTGCTGCTAAAAATATATGGGATATAATGGGACGGCAGCTCAAAATTTTAAAATCGCTCAAAACTCGTTTTCTTTTAGTTTTTATGAACAAAAAATGTTCATCAAATTTTAGATCGATATTTGCAAAAATAGAAAAGCTATGCAACATTGAAAAATCAATTTTTTTGCAATTTTTGGTTAAAATCCAAGTTTATTCATTTTTTAACTCAAAATCTTGATACTTTTTGTATAGTACATTGATTAGCAAAAGGTTTGCATTTTTTCTGTAGAATGTGCCAGTATTTATTTTATGACCCTTTTTGAAAGTCTCTGATTGGCTGCTTCTTAGTATACCTTCATTAAAGGATATTGAGGCTGCGGCCAAATATTCTTTATTCGACAAATATTTTTTGTATTCTTCTTCGAAAACCCTTCAAAATGCTTTTTTTGATCAATACTGGCCGAGCAAAGAGAAAAAAATTACAATTTTTTGAAATATCAAGAAAAATCCATAATTTCATCTTATGGCATGGACCGTACCACTGAATTTTGTTAGAGCATCAAATAGAACATTATAAATATCTATTTTCAATAATATTAGCCTTACACAATAAGCGATACCTAATTATGAATTAATAATAAATTAAGCTATAGCGGTTAATTACTATAATGCTGTCAAAATGAAATCAGGCAACAGACTGATAATTTCATTCATAATTAGGTATCGCTTATTGTGTAAGTCTAATATTATTGAAAATAGATATTTCTAATGTTCTATTTGATGCTCTAACAAAATTCAGTGGTACGGTCCATGCCATAAGATGTATGAATAATATTCAGTTTCATTAATCATGTTATCAAAAATTGAAATTATGGATTTTTCTTGATATTTCAAAAAATTGTAACTTTTTTCCCTATGCTCGGCCAGTATTGATCCAAAAAAGCATTTTGAAGGGTTTTTGAAGAAGAATACAAAAAAAAATTTGTCGAATAAAGAATATTTGGCCGCAGCCTCCATATCCTTTGATGAAGGTATACTAAGAAGCAGCCAATCAGAGACTTTCAAAAAGGGTCATAAAATAAATACTGGCACATTCTACAGAAAAAATGCAAATCTTTTGCCAATCAATGTACTATGCAAAAAGTTTCAAGATTTTGAGTTAAAAAATGAATAAACTTGGATTTTAACCAAAAATTGCAAAAAAATTGAATTTTCAATGTTGCATAGCTTTTTTATTTTTACAAATATCGACCTAAAATTTGAGGAACATTTTTTGTTCATAAAAACTAAAAGAAAACGAGTTATGAGCGATTTTAAAATTTTGAGCTGCTGACTTAACGTGAAATATCCCATATACCTGAAACAACAGGAAGGTGTAACAAAATTTGTGACCAAGGGTTGAACTTCAAATGAACCTGAGTATGGTATTTAAGTTGATCGGCATTTTAAAATATACACCTTCCATCATATAAACGCATAACTGCAAATTGGACATTTTAACAAAATTTGTATTTTTAGAAGTATTGTCATTAATAATTATTTTGCATCATACTTGTCATGCTACTGAATGATTGGCAAAAGTAGAGCTACTATAATTTCATTGAGCTAGGCTCATAAGTTTCTTTAGCTTCTTTTCAAATTTTATAAGTTTTGTTGAAAAAAAAACGGAAAAGAATTAATTTTGTATCAAGACATCTAGTTTCTTATAAACAGATAACTAAATAAACTCATGTAATTGTAATTTTTTTCTGTTATAATTAAATATGTTCGCCCATACACCTTTCCTTATAACTAATAATTGTGCTTATTTCGTCTATACGCATTTTTGCATTAGAAACAACTGTGCGTATTTCGCTTATACATATTTTTGATATTGTAAATAATTGTGCGTATTTCGCTTGTACGCATTTTTTATTATAAATAATTGTGCGTATTTCGCCTATACGCATTTTTGTATGATAAATAATTGTGCGCATTTCACATATACGCATTATTTATTATGAATAATTGTGCGTATTTCGCCTATACGCATTTTTTTATTTACTATTTTTTTTTATTACAAACACATGTCAATTTGAACGTAATTACGTTCGAGTATTTATTTATAATCACGATTTTTACTTATAATATAAAATTACGTGATTAGTAATACTTTAAGTTTTGACATGTCCAACACCTATTAGCCAAAAACTACGGAGCGCACCACCTAAATATCGTCATCGGCTTCCCCGAAGACCTGGACCACGTATTAGATGCGCCCTGATATACAAACGCAAAAGACTACGAAGCGTACCACCTAGACCTCGTCATCGGCTACCCTGAACACCTGGACTGCGTATTAGATGCGCCCTGATATTTTAATGCAAAAAACTACGGAGCGAACCACCTAGAATCCATCATTGACCACCCCAAAGACCTAGACGACGCATTCGATGCTTTCAATTATCGATAAGTATCACTCCCTTAGAATAGTTGTGATTTCCGTATTAGCAGGTAGCAACCGTTACCGCTATAGTATTTCTCCCTTACAATTCAAGGTGGAAGCAATGTATACTAAAATCGTGTGACGCTGTTACGTCGGTATGCTGCTGATCCAACGATCGTATAATTGTGTAACTGTTGTAGTATGAAAAGCTACATACTTTAAAAGTAAGCGACCCATACCATAAAAGTATGGGTCCCTTACCAAGATTGCTAAAACCACCTTACTTATATAGTAAAGGAACTCCTATACTCCACGAGTAAGCTGTTTTAACTGTAGCAGTAGGAGTTTTCTTTCCGTGTGCACCCGCAGAAAACTGTTATTTTTTGGGGAGGTATAATTTGTACCTAAAAATCAGGTGTGCCCTAAATACTAACATTAGTCTAGGCGCCAGGGGATTTCCGTGGCCGATGGATGTCCACGCCTCCACCAAAGCTTTTCTTACGTATTTTTGTCTGCTCATTCCGAATTTCGAAGGTGGACAATCGCCAGACTGTTAGTTTTTTTTGTTATTAACAATTTAATTGTTTAAATTGCTGCCAAATCAATATGATTAATTATAACTGAATGCTAACTGTCTAAAACTGTAGTAAATTGATCTAGAATTATGCACGACTGCGCTCGAATTCGCGAGTTATTGCACTAAATTTGCAATAATTCGGGTTCTAATCAAAATTTTTCAATTCTGAAAAAATGAGCATATTTCTAGATCAATTTACTACAGTTTTAGGCAGTTAGGATTCAGTTATAATTAATCATATCATTTTAAACAATTAAATTGTTAATAACAAAAAACTAACAGACTGGCGACTGTCCACGAAATTCAGAATCAGCAGACAAAAATACGTAAGAAAAGCTTTGGTGGAAGTGTGGACATCCATCGGCCACGGAAACCCCTCTGGCGCCTAGACTACATCTCGAGTCTCTCGCGAGAGCGCAGACATTCAAGTATACCTTCGGCGTCCCTTCTCCGTCGTGTCTGCCTAGGTTATGTCCTCGGGAAGTGATATTTGCGTTGGCTGCCGTCGAGGAGAGTACAATTATATGAAGACGTGTTATCTTCTGCAGGAACTCTTCGCCTAGAGTAAAACAAAATATATTAATAATGTGTTAAGCAGTGGGGATGAGGAGAGCAGTATCAAACTGCCAGCAACAGAGGAGTAGACAGATGGAAAGTTGGAGGCTTGTTTCGGCTATATTACATGATAAAGTCCAAATCCAAAGTGAAGTACTTACTCGAGCCTGTCACGGGAGCGCAAACTACATTCAACTACACCTTCGCCCTTCCTTACCCGTTGTGTTCACCTAGGTGATGTCCTCGGGAAGTGGTAGTTGCGTTGGCTGCCCTCGACAAGAGTAGAATTATATGAAGACGTGTTGTTTTCTACAGGAGCTCTTCACCTAGGGCAATACAAAATATATTAATAATGTGTTAAGCAGCAGAGATGAGGATAGTAGTATCGAAGTGCCAGGAACAGAGGAGTAGACCGATGGAAAGTTGGATACTAGGTTCGGCTGTACTACAAGATAAAGTCCAAATCCGAAGTGAAGTACTTACTCGAGTCTGGTACAGGAGATCAAACTATATTTATATACACCTTCGCTCTCACTTCTACGATATGTTTGTCTAGCTGATGTCTTCAGGACGTGGTAGTTGCGTTGGCTGCTCTGGAGAAGAGTAGAATTATATGAAGACGTGTTGTCTTCTGCAGGAGCTCTTCGCCTAGGGCAAAACAAAATATATTAATAAAGTGTTAAGCAGTATAGGAATGAGGATTGCAGTATCGACCTGCCAGGAACAGAGGAGTAGACAGATGGAAAGTTGGAGGCTAGGTTCGGCTATACTACAGGATAAAGTCGAAACCCGAACTGAAGTACTTATTCGAGTTTGTCGCGAGAGCGCAAATTACATTCAACTATACACCTCCGCCCTTACTTCTCTCTTGTGTTCTCCTATGTGATGTCCTCGGGAAGTGGTAGTTGCGTTGGCTGCCCTCGAGGAGAGTAGAATGATATGAAGACGTGTTGTCTCCTGCAGGAGCTCTTTGCCTAGGGCAAAACAAAATATATTAATAAAGTGTTAAGCAGTATAGGAATGAGGATAGCAATATCGACCTGCCAGGAACAGAGGGAGTAGATAGATGGAAATTTAAGATATTTGTAGAGAATGGAAAGTGATCTTTGGAATGAAAAGTCGCAAAAGCGCATGTGCATTTCCAACTAAGACCTCCTCACCCTCGCTTAAAGATTACCAGAATTACACACACACACAATGCAATACATGCTGAAGGATTGTATATCCAATTTCAGATCTACTCAACCAGCCAGTATGGAGTAAATAGTTTTTTTCTTAAAAACTTCTTGAAAAATACACAGAAAATGCAGTATCTCTACACTTGCTGTATATTTAGATCTCAAATTCGATATACAATCCCGCAGCATGTATTGCATGGTGTGTGTAATGTTAGAAATATGTTCAGAGAATGGCAATGTATCTTTTGGTCTTAAAAATCGAAAAGGCGCATGTGCATTTCCGACTAAAACCACCAGACCCTTGCTCAAAGTTTACCAAAATGTCCTCACACAATGCAATACATGGTGAGGGATTGTATATCCAATTTCAAACCTTTTCGATCAGACAGTTTTGGGAAACAACTTTTTTTCTTCAAAATTTCCTAAAAAACACACAAAAAAGGCAATAACACAACACTTGCTGAATATTTAGATCTCTAATTCGATATACAATCCCTCAGTATGTATTGCATGATGTGTGTAAAGTTAGAAATATGTTGAGAGAATGGCAATGTATCTTCTGAACTCAAAAGTCGAAAAGGCGCATGTGCATTTCCAACTAAAACCACCAGACCCTTGCTCAAAGTTTACCAAAATGTCCTCACACAATGCAATGCATGTTGAGGGATTGTATATCCAATTTAAGACCTTTTCAATCAGCCAGTGTATGGGAAATAACTTTTTTTCTTGAAAATTTCCTGAAAAACACACAAAAATGGCAATAACTCAACACTTGCTGATCGATATTGACTTTGAGGTCATGTTACTGTACTTAATTCATAAGAGTATAAGAATGATAGAAATGCGCTCCAGTAATGCATCTCAGACATCTCATGTATATCTGAGTTGACTTTATCTTTCTGAGAGTACTAGTCTATGTTTTTATTAAACATAATTAAATAAAAAAATGAAAATTTGTAACTTTTCAGTTTGACAGTTCTAAAAAATAAACAAGCAGTGCCTTATTACTAAATCTGAAAAATTGCATAACTTCATTCTTTTTTTTATTAAATTATACCTACTTACAACAAGATAAAATCAGCTTAAAAATGATGCCATGCAATGCATTAAGAAGCAGATTTCTATCATTCTTATTCTCTTTTAAATTAAGTTCGAAAACACGTAACCTCAAAGTAAATATCAAATATGTTAAAGGAGACCACAAAGTGGTCATAGAGTATTAAAATACTTACAGACTAGATCTGGTTCCATGGATAATCTGGAAGATGAAGTTGTCAGATGCATGTATCAGGAAGCCCTTCACTTAAGGTTGCCCACTGTAATGCCACTGTGTTGTTTTTTCAAAATTGCAGTTCCCAATTTGGTGCTATTTTCTTAAAAGTCTCCTGCCTTATGATGGTCATATTAATAGTCATATCGAGAGTTCATTATAACTTCCAATCGATGCTGAAGAACTGTACTAGGAAAAAAATTTGGTTTAGTAAATAACGGTTGTTATTTTAGATTTGAATACCCTGACACGTGTAGAAAAGAAAAGGGAAAACAAAAATAGAAATTTTTTGGATTCAATATGAAAAATAATTACATTACAGAAAAAAAAACTAAAGAAATGGATTATCTTTTACAAAATTCTACTTAGAATAAATTATCACACTGTTACCTATGGGTGGGAAAATCTAGCACTATTTCTACAAAATATTTAAATGTTAAGATAGGTTGCAAATGTTTGTAGTATCGGACTATGTACAGGTACCATAACCATAAATTACAATACCTGCACTTAACTGACTGCTAGCAGCAATATAAACACAGCTGTCAACACATAGCAAGTACTGGTGATTTTAAACTTCTTTATATGGTGTATCGTTCCTTCTTGAGCCCCCTGCTGCTGCTGCTGCAGGTTCACTACCTCTTCTCAGCAGTTATCTCACTTCACTTGCACACAATCACAAGCGTACCTCGTGCGTACCCGCTCGCTCGCAGCCGAGAGTCCGAGACACCTTCACCTAACACATGCGTGAATGCGTCTCGCGATAACGGAGCTGCGACCCGTCAAAGTGAGGTTATGGCTGTACAGTACGCGGCGTCCGCCTCGTGGGTGTGCTCTGCACGCGGTGCGAACCAGGGTATAGGTACCGTACCTCGTCGTCGTCGTGGTCGGTGATCAGCTCGCATTGTTGTCACTTCAGCGGGGGCTGCCGGGGTGCGTCGCGGCTCGACACCCGGCAGTGCTCAGTGTCATGCTGTCATGCACGATAAACATCACACGTATATAATACATCATACACGAACAATATGACTATGACCATTGCGCGGTAACATGTCCGTAAGAGGCGGTCACTGTCTTTTAGACGGTAAATTTTTCGCTTATTAACTTTACTATATAACGCATGAAAACAAAAACTATTTTTTTTTTAAATATTATGCAAAACCATGAGTGTATTGCCCTCCGTAATCACATTATTAATCATTCTGCAATGTTTCACGTCGATATTTTAAGGCATCTAAGAATGGCATTTGAACGAAATTTTCGTTCAAATGCCATTCTTAAACGCTTCCGAAAATTGACTTTGGATTTTGTAGAATGATTAATGATGTTATTACGGAGGGCAATACACTCATTATTTTTCATATATCGTTATATCTTTTTTTTCTACTAAAAACAAGGTGGTTTTTGCTCGATCGGTAAAAATTGAGTTTGGCACCCCCTTGAAACATTATCACAATGATGGCCGATTTCCAAAGAGAGAAAAATGTATTGAGGCAGCTCGTGCAATCTCGAAACGCCATCAAACATAAATATAGATTGATAAAATTTGGTAAAGAGAATGTAGAAAAGATACTTCATAAAACATTCAAACCTATCGTCGATCTTCTTGAAAAACTTGTAATCGAGACAAAAAAAAACCACCAAACAAAGTTGGTTCCAGAACTTTTCAATATTAACGAACAAACCAAAGTTTTCAATGACAACTCCAGTGAGGATAATGAAGGAGACTTTGAATCTGCTGCCAGCCAGGATGAAGATAAAACAATACTCAATGAGAGTTTGAACACTAGTGATAGTGAGGATTGATATCTTCAATTATTTGAGTTTAAATCAGAGGATTTAGATCGACTTTATGGTGTACGTAAGAATAATGATAGTTATTCTATGGGTAATTCATTGCTTACTTTTGATGAAAACAATGTGAGGGTGGATGAAGCAACTTTTCCCAAAACCAAAGGTCTCATGGAGTTACTTATTATGAAGAATCCCAATTCAGAATATGTAAAGAAAGCAGATTTGAGCAATTATCGTAAAATTTTGGAAATATTAAGTGTACACGAAAAACATTATCAACCAAATGAAGCTATTAAGGCTTACAATAGTAAAAAGTTTAATAAGTATATTGCTCCAATGTTTATTATAAATATCGGAAGTGTTGCAATTTTCGCTTTTATAAAAATACAAGGTTCTCCTGAGTATTGCGGTCGTGCCTATTGTGTAAAAACGAAGTTTTTACATAGGGAGGGGGCGGGCGACGAGCGAAGCTTGGAGCAGGTGTGTGTGGGGGACGGGAGAATGGCATGCCGAAGGCACGCTGGGAGGCGCAGCCCCCCTAGTTTAACTTGTACATAGTGGGTCTTTTGTCTATATCTAATGTTTTGAGCTCGTTTGGCAGTAGATTGAATGTTTTTATTGCAGTTATGTGATTGTTTTTTTTTTCGTTTATTCTTTTGTCAATTTTTGGTAATAAAATAGCTTTATTTCTTGTCTTACTATTTGAGTTTGTGAATATATTTTTCATTTCGCCATAATAATATCTTAAGCAGTCCCATGTGAATAGTTGCTTAATATTCATTGGTTTATTTTGCTCGAAAGTGTTTTTAAAAATTAGTTTAAATAGTCTGTTTTGAATATTTTGGAGCCAATATTGATTGTTTTTATATACCCCCCCCCCCGGCAATTATCCCATAGTTAATCACACTGTGAAAAAACGCATAGTAAATAACTTTTAAAGTATTTATTTGCATAAATTTATTAATTTTTTAGAAGATGAAATTTAAATAACTTGTTTTTTTTATTAGAAAGTTAATATGTTTATCCCATTTTAGATTGTAATCAAAATTCACTCCTAAATATTTACACGAGTCCACTCTCTTTAATTTTTCTTTGTTAATATAAATATCTAGATTTTTTGGTACACTGTCACAGTAATTCCCGAAAGTTATGTACACAGTTTTACTTATGTTTAATGTCAGTTTATTCAATACGAGCCATATTGCTACATTTCCAGATATTTATTCATTTCCCTTTCAACTTCTTTCCAGGTTTTACCTGACTATATGACTGCTGTGTCATCAGCATATGATAAAATTGAGTTTTCTGGCATTTTTATCAGTAAATCATTGATATATAATATAAAAAGTAGAGGCCCAAGGATTGTTTCTTGGGGCACTCCCATCGTTATTGTTATCGGTTCACTCTCACTTTGGTCATCTCTTACTTTCTGCTTTCTATTTTTTAAGTAGCTTTGCATTAATTTATAGGAATTGCCTTTTATCCCGTATGCTTGCAACTTATGAAGAAGTATATTATAATCGACTGTATCAAAGGCTTTTGCTAGATCTAGAAATGTGACTATTATGGGCTTACTCTTATCTAAATTCTCATAGATCCTTTTTGTAATATAGTTTAGAACATCTCTGGTTCCTTTGTTTTTAATAAAGCCAAACTGTTTTTCGCTTAGTATTTTATGCTTGTTGATAAAATAAAAAATTCTTTTGTAGATTACCTTTTCGAAGATTTTTGCAATATTCGATATTAATGATATCGGTCTATAGTTATTAACTATTAATTTTTTTCCTAATTTGTAAATTTGTATCACTTCAGCAGCTTTTAGCGCATCCTTAGATTTTTCAATACATTTATTGATGATATGTGCTAAAGGATCTGCTATAAGATCAGATATTGTTTTGAGTGTCTTAGCATTTATTTTATCAACTCCGCCATTCTTGATTTTCAAATTTTCAATTATTTTTTTAATTTCGATTTCATTTATCGGATTTAGGAATATTGAATTTAAGTTGCTAGGTGGCAGTTGAATAAATTTGTTACTTGGAGCAGTAATCTTGTCGCTTATTTCTTTGCCCATATTGCCGTAATAGTCGTTCATGATTTTTGCAATTTTAGATTGGTCTTTTACTATCTCCATGCTTTCATCATATATTTCATTTATATTATTATCTTTTTTTACATTTGTTACCAAGTTTGGAATTTATAATTTTCCATAGTTGCCTTGGATTACCTGAGTTTTTCTCTATAAGATCCTTATCGTATTTAATTTTGGCATCTTTTATTACTTTGTAACGTGGTTTTGGGACGGGGTATGCGACTCTACAAGTCGAGCGTTTCCCCAGGTCGGAACGCTGTCCGTCCTGTCGCCGCGTAGACAAAATGCGGGAGCTCCCTCGAGGAGCTCGCGCTCGGACGTTCGCCAGGCCGCTTAGCGTAGGGAGTGCGTCCGCTGCTGCTCAATTCTTACCTGGGTGGCAGCTGCTGAATCTGGAGAAGGCTGGTGACACAATGGTGATGGCATGCGCGCGGTAGGAGTTACGGGGGCTCGCGCAGGGTCAAATAACAAGGCAAGGGCGTGGGGTAAAAAGGTCTTTATTTATCGCGCTTACTGATACATGGGTCCACAGGACCTCGGCGGAATTCGCCGCATTACACGGACGGCGGTTGCTCGCGGATACATCGACGGCTGTCGATACGCGCGGGTCGACGGTCTACGGAAGGCGGGGCGCGTTGACTGGGCACATGAATAGGTGCCGTAGTTCGGTCGCGGTGCCAAGGCCGCACTGAGAGAGAGAGATAGGTGGACCCGTCGGTGAGTCGGTTTAGCGAATTGACCGACCCACCTTCCGCCAGCGTAGAGAGAACGCACACTTACTGCGTCGCACGCGGGTTGGCTGGGCGGTGCGGTGTCTACGGCGTTGGTCCTCTCCTGTGATTTCACCCGATGACTGGCCGAGATGCTTCGGCTGTCGCCGACTGGAAGCGGCGTCGGCGGAGGCGGTGTGGGGTGCCGGAGCTCGGGTGCGAAGGAGACTGCGGCGGTGAAGGCCAGGGCGCGCGCCTCAGCGCGGTCCTCTCGTCCCGTCGCCTCTTTGTCGGGCGGCTTGGGGCTTGCGATGTCCCCTGGTCTCTTCCCCGCTCTCCTTCGATCCGTCCGCTTCTCTCACCGCCAGAATCGAAACTGTTCTCTTGTCGCAAGCTCTGTCGCGACACCTCTCGCTCCTGTTGTCTCTCTTTCTCTCTCTCTCTTACCTTTTCTCTCACTTTCTCTATTTTCTCTCGTGCCGCTCGTGCGCGGCTCCTGCCGCCTTGCCTCTTCAATTAGTTTGCTCGCGCCGTTTGTCTGTGTGCGTGAGTGCGTGTGTGTATCTTCGTGTGTTGCGTGTGGTCGCGTGTGTGCGGGGACGTATCCCCGTTACAAAGCCCCCCCTTCAAGATCCGAACGTGTGAGGGTGGCACGAGTGCACGTGCGCTTTGGCTTTGGTGTACCTGCATTTTTTTTTTTTTTTTTTTTTTTTTGCAATTGTGTCCAGAAAAAAAACATTATTTTTATTTATTTATTTCTATTTTCTTTTGTTTGTGTTTTTTTTTTGTTTTTGCAGGTACTGACGCCCTTTCTCTCTCTCTCTTTCGCTTTCTTCTCTCTTTTTTTTTTTTTACATTTTGGGTTTTTAATAACTGCACGCTATATTTTTGTTATTTAATACTTATTCTTTTATTTGCCGTTGTTCACAACTTTGGCGAGTACCCTCGCGGTTTTCGCTATTTCGCGGTTTTCGCTTACAGGTATATAACTTAACATTATGTAACTTAACCTTCTAACTTAAACTTACGTAAATATTCTACCATATATTTTCACTTGTTAATGTATGTTTTTTTTTTTTTTTTTACATTTTGTGGTGTTAGTTGATGATTCCTTAACAAAATTTTCGCTCTATTTGTTGCTGCGGTGTATATGGTTACTGGTTCTTCGCGGTTTCGTAGTCTCGTTGTAATTGTCGCAATCTTTCTCGCTGGTACCTGTTCTGTGGCTGCCAGAATCCTGCTAATAGCATCGCGTCTTCCGTTTTTTGCTTTTGGTTCTGCTTGTTCGTCTGGAAGAACTGATTCATATCTTGCCCCGACCTTTCTAATTCCTTTTGGCCCGCGATGAACGCTTTGGCCTGTGTTAGTGATGGTCTGCTGGTCGCGGTGTATTCGCTGCTTCTGTGGCTCTCTGTTGTGCTTGATGTTTCGGTTCGTTTGTATTTATCCTCTGCTGCCGTTGCCGTCTCCTGGTAGGTTTCCGCGACCTCTGGCCTTTCGCGGTGTGTGTCACGTTCGCGGTTCTGAAATTCGCGATGCCTCGCCGCTGATTTTCTGTTTTCTCTGTATTTTTTTCTTCTTCTCTTTCTTTGTATAATTGTTTCTGCAGCGCCTCTGCGTTCTCCCTTAGCTGTTGTTCTTTTTTCTTTTTATCTCTTATCTCTCTTCTCACCTCGTTTTCCAGGTCTGGTTTTAACTTCAGCATTTCTTGCTTGAGTCGTTCCGCCTTATTTTCTGTTTGTAACTGTTCCAGTTTTTGTCGGAATGTTTCCTTGTATTTCCTTTTTTCCTGTTCTAGGAGTTCCTGGAATTCTTTTTCCTCTCGCTCTTCTGCCTTTTTCAGATCCCCAGCCTTGGCTACTAGCGCTGCAAATTTCCGCTTTTGCCTCGCTTCTTCCGTTTGCCTCTTGTACTCTTCCGCGATATCTTCGCGGTATAGCTCCCTGTATTGATTTCTTTGTCTTTCTTCCTCTTCTTTCCTGCGTTCTTCTTCCTTCCGCGCCTGTTCCAACTCTCGCAGCTCCTTGAGCACGGAGCTTCGCGATCGTGGCGTGTTTGTGATTTCCGGCGACCTTGCCCGCGGTTCACTTTTTTTGGCGTGATCGGTTCCGTTTGTGTTTCCGCGTCCGTCACTTTGCACGTGATGGTAAACGTTTTTATCAACGTTCGCGGTTCTGTTGCCGCGTTGCCTTCGTTGCGTTTATGCATTTTGGCTTTTCTCAGTGAATTATTCGAGAATGTACGGGAGTGAGCGTGCGCGTGTCGCTGCTTGGCGGGTACTAGTTGAGTCCGGTATTTTGGTTGTTGGTCCACGGTGCTCTGCGGGGAAGGGAGGGAGTTATAGGTGGTGCTGCTCTCTCTTTGATTTTTCGCTACTGATCCTCTCGCGCTGTCTGCTGTGTTCCGGGGCTGTTTATAATTGCATTTTTTTTTTTTGTTTTCTTCGTTTCTCTTCAACGTGTTTTTCCTCGGTCGTCCTGGCTTTCTTTTTATTGGCTTTTCCTCGCTTGATGTTTTTATGTCATTTTGTTTTTTTTTTTTTTTTTTCCCGAATGTTTTCGCTGCACCTCTTAAAGTCGCTGGCGTGGAACTTACTTTTAATTGTTTTACCGTTCTTTTTCAGCGTATACATGTCCTTTCCTACTTGCCGCGCTATTACAAATGGGCCATTATAACGCATATTTAGTTTCGCGCTTATGTCTTTATCTGCGTTTGATAATTCCCTATCTATTTTCCATATTAAATCGCCTTGTTTAAATTCTTCTTCGCGATTTCCTTTGTTATAATTCTTTTCGTATTTCTCTTTTGCCTTATCGATTTTTGACAATGTATCATCGTATACGTGTTTTGTCTTCTTCATTCTTTCTGCCCACATTTCCGTATCTTCTGCGCTTACGTTAAAATTTAAAGTTCGCGATTCCGTTTGTTCCATATTATTTATTTTGCGCGTTACTGATCGCGTTTTGTGTTTATTTTCGTTTTCGCTGTTTTCGTTCTCCGATTCGGTTTGTGTTGTTAATTTTCCCGTTTTTGCTTCTACTTCGCGTTTCCAGCACTTTGGTTGTCGTAGTTCTCTCCCATAGACTAAAAATGCTGGTGTTTTACCCGTTGTGCTGTGTGTGTCGGTATTATGCGCGAATTGGAATTGTGGAATGTACTTATCCCATTCTTTATGCGATTCCTCGATGTACGCTGTTATTCTGGTTTTTAGATCGCGGTTTACGCGCTCTACCGGGTTGCTTTGCGGGTGGTATACTGGAGTTAGTTCGTGTCTGATTGCGCTGTCTTTTAAAAAGCTTTGTAATGTGTCGCTTATGAACTCTTTTGCGTTATGAGACACGAAGACTTCCGGGGTGCCGAAGTTTATACACACGTTTTCTAAATTTTTTGTGATTATTTGCGCCTTTCTGTTTTTGATTGGCACGCAAATAATATATTTGGAGAATAAATCTTCGAAGACGATTACGTATTTAAATCCTGCTTTACTTGTCGGAAATGGACCTATTAAATCTGCGGATATTACTTTCCACGGCGCGTCTATTTCTCTTGTTCCCATTATTCCTATTTTTCCGCGTTGGTCCGATTTGCACCTTTGGCATATTTGGCAATTATTTACGTGTTCTGAAATATTTTTATACATTCCGGGCCAATAATAAATTTGCGCTGCGCGTTTGTATGATTTTTCAATGCCGGAGTGTCCCGCAGTTGGCTCGTTATGTATTTCGTTTATTATTTGTGCGCGGTTTTCGCGCGGTACAACTAATTTCCACGCGTCTAAATCGTCCATGATTGGGTTTATGTCTTCGTCCGTGCGCAGTCTATATATTTTTCCGTTCATTATTTTCCAGTCTTTGTATCATCGCGGGTATTTTCTTATTTGGTATACGCGCTTTTTGTACCAAGGGTCCGTAGTTGTTTGAGTGATTTCTACTGCGGTAATCGCTGGTATTTCTACTTCGTCCTCGTACATTCTAGATAATGCGTCTGGTACGACATTATGCGCGCCTTTTCTATGTATTACTTTAAAATCATACGCCATTAAGTCCTGAGCCCATCTACCTAACCTACCTATGGGGTTCTTTTTCTTAAATAACCATTGCAACGCGCTGTGGTCTGTGATTACAGTGAATGTGCTACCTTCTACATATGGCCTAAATTTTTCGATTGCCCATTTTATTGCGAGGCATTCCTTTTCGGTGGTGCTAAATACGAGCTCGTTTTTATGTAATGCCCTGCTCGCGAACGCGATCACCCTCTCTTGCTCGTTAATATTTTGCGTTATTACCGCGCCGAGTCCGGTGTCGCATACGTCTGTTTGAATACAGAATTCCGCGTTGGGATCGGGTCTGTGTAGTAATGGCGCGTTTGCAATCAATTCTTTTATTACCTCGAACGCGTTGTCTTGCTCGGTTCCCCACGCAAATTTTTCATCTTTTTTAGTTAATTTATTTAATGGATCCGATATTTTTGCATAATCTTTAATGAATCTCCTATACCAGGAGGACATTCCCAAAAACCTGCGCAGCTGTCGCAGTGTTTTTGGTTTCGGGTAATTAGTGATTGCTACCGTTTTGTCCGGATCAATCATTAGCCCGTGTTCATTTACTTTGAACCCCAAAAATTTTACTTCGTTGCAACAAAATTTACTTTTATCGCGATTTATTGTTAGCCCCGAATTTTTGATTCTAAGGATTAAATTCCTGAGCAATTGCATATGCTCCTCAAAAGTTTCGGTTGCTAGTACAATATCGTCTAAGTAATTATATGCAAATGGCTCTAATTCTCCTATTATTTCTTCTAATAATCTTTGAAAAGTCGCGCCTGCGCCGCTTAATCCCATTGGTAATCGTGTAAACTGCCAGTGTCCGCGTCCTGGTATTGTGAACGCGGTGATTGGTCGCGATTCGGGTTTTAATTTTATTTGATGGTAAGCGCTTTTTAAGTCTATTGTCGATATGAATTTTGCGCTCTTTAGTTTGTTTAATATGACGTCCATATAAGGTGTTGGGTATGCGTCTTTTTCCGATATTGCGTTTACCGCTTTTAAGTCTATGCACATTCTGTGCGTTCCGTTTGGCTTTTTGATCATTACGACTGGGCTATTCCACAGGCTTCGCGATTTTTCTACTATTCCTGCTTCTCTTAATTTTTCTAATTCCGCGTGCATTATTTGTTCTAATTTTTCGGATACTGGGTAGTATCTTTGTTTTACCGGTCTAGCGCTGTATAATAATTTAATTTCGTGTTCTATTAAGTCCGTTGTCGGTAAATATTTGCACGTTGGAATCTCTCGCGGTAATACTTCGTCTATTAATTTGTTTATTTCCCCTTGCTTTTCGTCTGTGATTTGGCTGAGACCGCAACTAGCTATGTCGACTTTGTTGCCTGCCTCTATAGACCAAAGATCAAACGCGATTTCCTTCTCATCCGTGAGGTCTGCGAGTGTATAAGTGTCGCGATGTGCATCTATTTTCATACCGAATAATCGTATCACATCTAGTCCAAGGATGCAATCGGTCGGAATGCTCGGTATCACGATTATTCGAACGCGTTTTCGTATATTCGCGATTTCGAGCTGGACGTTAATCTCACCTGTTACCAGTACGTTTTCGCCGTTAGCTACTACGGCGTGTTTCGTCGCGGAGGGCGTGACTTCCGCCTTTATTTCCTTTAAAATTTCCGATCCTTTTGTGCCTAGAATCGTACACGCGGCGCCTGGATCGACCAGAGCTGTGAGCTCGACGTGATCGATCTTCAGCTTTAACCAATATCTAGGGTAACTCATCGGGTTAGTCGCGTCCGGTAACTCGAGTCTACGTTGCCCTTTCTTAGTTTTATTCCGCTTGGTATGTACGCTTTTTGTTTTTAACTCGCTAATATTTGAGACCTGTGGGGGATTTGACGGTGTGACGGTCCCGTTTACACCGTCAAATCCCCCACACCGCACCGCCTAGCCAACCCGCGTGCGACGCAGTAAGTGTGCGTTCTCTCTACGCTGGCGGAAGGTGGGTCGGTCAATTCGCTAAACCGACTCACCGACGGGTCCACCTATCTCTCTCTCTCAGTGCGGCCTTGGCACCGCGACCGAACTACGGCACCTATTCATGTGCCCAGTCAACGCGCCCCGCCTCCCGTAGACCGTCGACCCGCGCGTATCGACAGCGGTCGATGTATCCGCGAGCGACCGCCGTCCGTGTAATGCGGCGAATTCCGCCGAGGTCCTGTGGACCCATGTATCAGTAAGCGCGATAAATAAAGACCTTTTTACCCCACGCCCTTGCCTTGTTATTTGACCCTGCGCGAGCCCCCGTAACTCCTACCGCGCGCATGCCATCACCATTGTGTCACTAGCCTTCTCCAGATTCAGCAGCTGCCACCCAGGTAAGAATTGAGCAGCAGCGGACGCACGCCCTACGCTGAGCGGCCTGGCGAACGTCCGAGCGCGAGCTTCTCGAGGGAGCTCCCGCATTTTGTCTACGCGGCGACAGGACGGACAGCGTTCCGACCTGGGGAAACGCTCGACTTGTAGAGTCGCATACCCCGTCCCAAAACCACGTTACAACTTTGTTTGACATTTAATATAATTTTTATATTCGCTTTGTAAACTTACATTCATTGGATCTTTTTTAAGTTGTTTTTATAATTTATCCTTTTTTTACAAGATTTTAGTAATGCAGTTTTACAAGATTTTAGTAATACATTCATTTCTAGGCACATTATTGTTTGTAACCGGGTTCCTTTTTTATTTTTCTTGACATTGTATTATTCCATCTATAAAGAGGTTTATTGCTTCATTTGGATCCTCGATTTGTTTGTATTCAGTCCAATATTTTTTACTTGCTATAATAGCCATTTTTTTGTAATTTAATGAATAATTAGTTGTTTTTTTCCATGTCTGTATTCACTAGTGGTTTTTTTATGTCTATAAATAGCGGATAATGATCAGTAATAAGTGTCATTAATTTGAAAGTTTTTGTATTTATTGAGCTAGTTTTTATAAAAATATTGTTTATGCATGTTCCACTATCAGTAGTTATATTATATGGTCTAATCGTATTTTTAAAGCCAGGGCAATAGCCATTTTCAAGGAAATTGTAAGGAAAATTCTGACTAATATTGTTTTGTAGCATTATATTTATATTAAAGTCACCTATTATCAAATGGTTTTTAACGTTTCTCTTAAGTTGCAAATATTGATTTACTTGTAAAATAAACTCTGTATTAGGCAAATCATGTGATCTGTACATAGATGAGATTTCTAAATGACTTGTTTTGAAGGTTTATAATTGTATTTAGTATGTTTAGCCTACCCAGTTCTATAACATTAGTTGTCTGGGTTACGTCTTTTTTTATATGTACGACTACACCATCTGATTTGTTTATGTGACTGTGGTTATAATATATATTGTACCCATTCAGTTGATAATATTGATAGTGTTCTAAGTTACCGGTTTCCGTACATACTATCACATATGGTTTGATTTTGAGCCTTTTATTCAAGATTTTCAATTTCTCAAAATTAGTCTTTAAACCTCTTATATTCAAATATAAAATCAAATTATCTGTTGCTTTTCTATCTCGATTAAGAGACTTCAAATCATTATATGTAATTTCCTGCTGGTTTACATGATTATGTATGTCTTCTAATACTTCATGATTCTGCTCCATTAGTTGCATTTGGTATTGTTGGAGTTGCCTTTGGGTTTGTTCCAAGTCTAGAGACACTTCCTGTAGATTGATGCGATGGTCCTTGTCGTGGATTTTGCGTAAGTGGTCTTGGTAGTTTCCATGTCGGTACTTCAGGTTTGCTAAGTAGGTTAGCTGCAGCTGCCCTCTGTCGTGTATTTAGTTGAGACGGCCTTGCTGGTTTCTAGGTTGATAATTCAGGTTTCATAGGGTAATCGGTTGCATCTATGTATTTTTTTATCTTGTTTTTAAGTATTTCACAGTTACTCATATCATATGGAGAATGTTTAGTATATAAGTTTGTTCTGTATGTTTTGTTACTAAAGATACAGTTAGTTCTGTTTCGGTACTATTACATGTGTTTGTTTCGTGGTTACCTGTACATTTTATGCATATCTGTTTGTTCTTGCATTTTTTCCCGTTATGACCTAACCTCCCACAGTTGTAATATGGTGAGATATTTATTAGATCATAGACTCTACATCTTTGGTGTCCTACAAAAAGTCTTTTATTGTTCTCTCTTGTATGTTTCAGGTGGTACTTCCATTATAACGGAACTAACAAGGAAACCGATCGAGGTGTCCACCTCCGATTTTCCTGAAATTTGATATGTTGTAGAGGAACGAAAAATAAGAGACTCGCAATTTTTTTTATCGGCCCAATCCCTTATTAAAGGGGTGAAAACCGCCCTTAAAGTTTACTCCCGAAAACGTTTTTTTTTTAATATCTTAAGTTCTAATCGATATTTTGAAATGGAACAAAATGGAAAATATTTCTCCTTGAATTATGTAACCATCAAGTATAGTTTGGTCCTCGAGGGTGGCAACCCTTACTTTTTATTTTAGAAAAACCTTACTTTTTAAACTATTTCTGCATATAATATTTGCAATAAAATTAAGTAATTATTATAAAAATCATTTTTTGACTTAAAATAAAAAATAAAGTTTACGTGTTTCAGGGTTTTTGCAAATAAACACGTCATCAGGGTTAAACAACTCTTTAGGCACAAAACACTTTCAAACTATTAAAATTAATATTTTAAGTTATATATAATGCATAATTTATTTTTATTTGGGCTATTTTTTCTATGGGCACAATTACCTATTAAAGGGGTAAAACGCACCCCTAAAAATCACCCCTAAAATAGGTTTTATTTGAATATCCCAAGTTCAGACTCAAATTTAAAATGAAACAAAATGAAAAATATTTCTCTTTGAAATGCCAAATTAGCTAACCTTATATTTTATTTCGGAAAAAATTTTTTTTTTAATTTTTTTTGTATACAATATTTGCAATAAAATTAAATAATTATTATTAAAATTCAAAATCAAAGTTGACTTGTCTTAGGATTTTTTCTAATAACAACATTATTGGGGTTTAGGAGCCCCTTGGGCACGTATACTTACAATTAGTACCTTTGAAATAAATATTTTGAGGTGTATGGTGCGTATAATCAGAATAAATAATCATGGATATTTTATTTATTGCAGATTGATTTGTCTATAGGCTCAATTTTCTATTTAATGAATAAAAATCACTGACAAAGAATTTGACAATTTCGTTATTTTAATGTTCAAAATATAATAGCATAAGATAAATAGAGGAATAAATAATTACATGACTATATTTTTATTATTTCTGCATAAATATTTGTATGCAGAAAAGCTTTTAAAAGCTGAGCCAGGATTAAAATTATTTTCATGGTATATTTTGCAATTAGTTTTTTTTTATATATCACTGCTTGATAATTATAGTTTACTTATAATTTTAGAACATTTATGTTTGCGAATTTAGGCATATCACATTATATTTCATTTGTACTTTTTCATAAATACTTATTTTTAAGTAAATATTTTCCTGATTTCTATTTATATATATGAATAAGCGATTTTTTGTAAGCCCATCTTGTAAACATGCATAAGCAAAGATGACGCAAGTGAGCTTGGAGTCCACGGCTGCCTAAAAACGGATTAGTTAGCCAGTATATTTTTATCGGTTCTGTTGCGAGGTACAAATTTTCGAGAGTCCGCTATTTGTTTTTTTCCTACAATAGAATTTATTATTTCATAAAAATCAAAGAATAGAAAAAATGAAGGTAAATCCTATCAACGTCATAAATTTATTATTGGCAGCATTCTCAGGGCTTCAGATACCAGAAAGTCCTGTTAATCTTGTTGAAATGGATTTAGCTGAAAAATTCGAAAATATTTTATACGACAGTATGAATAATTTTAATGCGATTGAAACAATGGAAGAAGAAACATTAGATTTTCAAGAGCAATTTAAGAATTATGAAGTACAAGCCATTGAAGATGACGCAATTTTCAATGAAAAAAAAGATTATGATGTATGTGCATACGATGATGAAGAGTTGAGCTTCGATTATAAAAAAAGAGGGGTCGAATATTGGAGATCAGGTAAAACTAAAAAAAATCGCAGTATAGAAAGTGTTAAACATCGATTTAAATTAGTTCATTCAGAACGGCAACTGCGTCGATGGGCTAGTCAAATCAACAAAGGTGGAACTTACAAAGAAAAATTATATCAAATTTCTAAATTTGTTTTAAAAAATCTCAAAGAATCTCTCGAAGCTGGACATATTATTCACGATATTGATATACGTAGCTGGGCCTTAGAAGCTAAAAAAATTTAGAATTTAATGATGTTAGATTCAAAGCAAGTGATTTCTGGCTGCGAAAATTTAAGAAAGCTCACAGAATTGTCAGTAGAAAAATCAACAAATTTATAACAAAAAAAACTCTTGAGGACAAAGAAACTGTAAATCAAGAAGCCAGTAAATTTGTAGCCGACATCAAACTACTGATTTCAGAAGTTGGAACTGAAAATACCTACAATGCTGATCAAAGTGGATTTCAATTAGAATTACGTACTGGTCGTACATTAGCAGAAAAAGGAACAAAGACTGTTGAATGTGTTGTGCAATCTGTTTCATCAACAACACATAGTTATATAATATTACCTACAATTAATGCTGCTGGAAAATTGCTCTCTCCATTATTTATAGTTTTAAAAGAGACTAAAGATGAATTTGGACCAATAATGCAAAAAAATTTATTTCAGCCAGATAACGTATGTTTTATGGCATCTAAATCTGGCAAAATGACATCATGTGAGTGATAAAGTGTACTTGTATTCGTAAACTTGTAGCTTATATCTATTTTAAAGATTTTACTTGTAAACTTTTAATTTCAGTAGATTCATATTAAAAAAGATTTACAATAATTAGTAAATTATTTTTAAAATAAGGTATTTTAACGTAAACTCCGAAAATTATAAAAAAGTTCTTGTAAATTATCAATGAATTTCATTATTTATTTTTGTTAATTATATATATATATATATATATATATATATATATATATATATATATATATATATATATATATATATATATATATATATATATATGAGGCATTCTCTGTCAACGCGACACCCCCTCTGCTCAACAATTTTGATCCAAATGGGGTCTACCTCGGCTCAAATGAAAGCTCTTGACTTCTACTTTCGAACGCCGTCTGGCGATTCCGAAAATTCAAAATGGCGGATCCAATATGGCGGCTGAAAGTCTCGGAATGATGGAAAAACAAGTTTTTCTTCACTCTAATAGCGAATCTGATACGAAAATTGTTATTTCTTGCCACTAATATGAAGTTTGCGACATATTTTCTTACTACTGCCGTTCAAAGCGAGCGGTTAAAATTATATTTCAAGGTCATTTTGAAGGTCAAAAGTTATTTTCTGGATTTTCGGACTAGTATTCCACGTAACTAGTAGAAAACTTGATTAAGATCATAACTAGACTTGACCTTGGATCATTTTTCAAGGTCATTTTCATGGTGAGTTCTAATTTTAATAAACCGATTCTTTCGCAGTTATACTTCTTCAATTCATGCTATCAATCGGTTCTAATTCGGAACAGTAACAGAAAAACTGTGGTTATATCCACACTTTGAAACATTTCAGAATCACTGAAAAAAGTTTGGTGAAGAAGAAACACGTTAGCGTAGAGTATCAGTACCAAATGCAAGAATTGTTTCGTAACTAAACATTAAGTCCTTTACTCTCCCAATTTAGAGCAAATGTTGCACTAAAATTGTTCCGCATTTAATCTATTTCATCGTTCTTCAGGAGTACAAAAGTTTAGGGCAGAAGAAGCACTAAAAAGTGTGGCAATGGTACAACACATTTGTGCTGCTACTGCTTTTTTGATTTGGTGCTCCTCCTGCACAAAAATCGTGCAGTATACGCACTGAGAGAAAAAAACCGACGTGACGCCGTGGATGCTATAGTTGGTGTAAGATCGTGTGACTATATACGTATACAATGCGATCAAAAATTGCAAAATTTTTGAATTTTGCAATTTTGAATTGACTTTGAGGGTCAACGACGAGGTCAGATTCAAGGTCATCAGACCAGACAAATCCTCGTTGAAAATTACTTACGGTATGACCTTAGCTTTTTCAAAAAATATCGTTTCTGGGAAAATACGGGGGTCCCATACTTTTTGATAACCCTGTAATTAAACTTTACAATAGAACATTTCTAAAATCTCTCTAACTTTTTTTATTCCTCTTTCGAAACTCTTTAAGTACCGATGCTTCTCTAAAAGTTTAGTGCGGCTGTTACTCTAACTCTTTGGTGTATCTGTGGTTCTATATTTCGTGCATTATCTTTCCTAAACGTTTCGTACATATAGTTCCCATCGATTTTCGAGAGGATTCAAATTAATTCGAAGACATTCTTCACAGCACCTGTTCTAACAGTCCTACGTTATTATATTCGAGTATTATCACTTACTTAGATGGATTGTATATGTCTACTGTAGCACGGTCCGATCGTTGTATCAACCCTCTCAATGGTAAGAGCAACTTAAAATGAAGATTTCCAGATTTGCCAGATAATTCAAAAATTTGTAGTAAGTGTACAAAGTTATGTGGATCTCCCATTTCATCTATTGGTACAAGAGATAACGAAGGCAACAACGAATATGAAAACATGGATATAGAGACGACATCAGAAAACACTGGTATTGATAAATCTGTTCAAGAAGCTATACGATCAGCTAGAGAAATCGAATTGGAAGACATGTTTTCAGAATTAAAAGAAAAGTTTTCTAGATTAGCAGTTAATGACCCTTTGAAACTAACTATACTTACAATCGCCCCATCAACTTGGAATATTAGTCGAATTTCCCGTGAATTCAATACATCAAGACATTTAGTAAGAAAGTCGAAAAAACTCAAAGCTGATGGAGGTATTTTAGCTACAACAACGGCTAAACATGGTAAAACTTTGTCAAAGGCAGTGATAGAAGTCATTGTTGAATGTTATAATAACGATCTGCACAGTCGGATGATGCCGGGTCGAAAAGATACTGTCTCTGTTATTATTGATGGAAAGCGGACTCAGGTGCAGAAACGTCTTTTATATTTCGATTTACGAGAACTTTACGAATTATGCAAGATAGCAGAACCAACAGTGCAAGTAGGATTCAGTACTTTCGCGAAATTACTACCAAAACATTGTGTTCTTGCTGCTGCTAGAGGAACGCATAGCGTCTGCGTTTGCACCATTCATCAAAATTGTAAATTGATGTTGGATGCAATCGATATTCAGAAGCTCACGAAAAATCAAGACGAACCCATTTGTAGTTATAAAGATTGTTTACAGCAAATTGTGTGTAAGAATCCTACACCTGACTGTCACTTGGATGAATGTTCGAAGTGCCCTGGTTCTGAAAATCTTACGTCTCGTTTACTTGAAATATTGGATGGGGCAAATATCTCACAAATTGAGTACTGTGCGTGGTCAGGAACGGATAGATCAACTTTGCAGAATTTAACTCTACCAGTTGAAGAATTTGTTGATGAATTATATGCCAAATTGGCGATACTCAAATCCCACTCATATATTGCCAAAGAACAAGGTAATTTCATTGCTCAAACAAAAAGTAATCTAGGCAATGGAGAAGTTCTGGTAATGTTCGACTATTCTGAGAATTACTCTTTTGCAGTTCAAGATGCATCTCAAGCCTTCCATTTTAATAATGACCAGTGCACTGTTTTTCCAGCTATTTACTATTATAAAGAAGATTCAGAGCTGAAGCATGAAAGTTGTGTATTCTTGTCGAATAGTTTGAAGCATGACACTTCTTCTGTCTATACTATTCAGAATTTATTGATTCCAGAAATCAAGAGAAAAGTAAAAAAACTTAAAAAGATTATTTACGTGACAGATGGAGCAAAACAGCATTTCAAGAACCGCTTTCAGATAGCAAATCTTCTTCATCATGAGAAGGATTTTGGTATTCAGGCAGAGTGGCATTTTTGCGCCACTGCTCATGGTAAAAGCTGTTATGATGGTCTTGGTGCAATATTTAAAAGAGAAGCTTATAGAGCTAGCTTGAAGGCGAAACCGAAAGATGCTATTCTGACGCACACATCTCTTGTGAAGTGGGCTAAAAATCATTTTGAAAATATAAGGATTTTTTATTTTACGCAGACTGAACATGATAAATTCAAAAGGAAACTCAATCGTAGGTTTCAAGATGCATTACCTGTCCCACAGATTCTTAAACATCATTCTTTTCAATTATCAAGTGACGGAAAGTTATCATGAAAAGGTACTAGAATGCTCCTAAGTCTGTATCTGTTCTACTTTAATTTTCAATGGGAAAATATACTGAATTTTTTTTTTAATATTCAAGTTTTTCTATTTTTTATCCTCCTTTTTTTAATTTTTTTTATGTTCTGAGAGAAGTAGTACCTCCACGTGGTTCAGAATGGGTTATGCTACTTGATAGTTCTATTGTGGAACTTTATCTTCTCTAAGGATTTTATACATGAAATTTTTAGATCGCCGGTCCCACGATATGCACAAAGGAACAAATGTCTCATAGGAGGTTACGTTCAACAAAACATTAATTATGCAGAGACAGAAATCATGACCTTGAAAAATGATCCAAGGTCAAGTCTAGTTATGATTGTAATCAAGTTTTCTACTAGTTTCGTGGAATACTAGTCCGAAAATCCAGAAAATAACTTTTGACTTTCAAAATGACCTTGAAATATAATTTTAACCGCTCGGTTTGAACGGTAGTAGTAAGAAAATATGTCGCTAACTTCATATTAGTGGCAAGAAATAACAATTTTCGTATCAGATTCGCTATTAGAGTGAAGAAAAACTTGTTTTTCCATCATTCCGAGACTTTCAGCCCCCATATTGGATCCGCCATTTTGAATTTTCGGAATCGCCAGACGGCGTTCGAAAGTAGAAGTCAAGAGCTTTCATTTAAGCCTAGGTAGACCTCATTTGGATCAAAATTGTTCTGGGCAGATGGGGTGTCGCGTTGATAGAGAATGCTCCATATATATATATATATATATATATTAATACAAATAGCAATAGTTTACAATAATGACCTGTAAAATTTATTTGTTTACAATTTATTTTTAGATCATTTTCGGAAATGGTTAAGGGATGTATTTTTTCCAAATGTTGGAAAAAATAGTATATTATTGCTAGATTCTTGGAGTGGTCATTGCACAGAAGCAGTCGAAAGAGAAAAACCTGATGATAAAAACATCAAATTTTTGAAAATTCCTAAAGGTACAACTGGAAAAATACAACCGCTGGATGTGTTTGGTTTTCGTATATGGAAAAATTTTGTGAGACACTTTTCCGATAGTGTAATTTTGTTGGATAAGGATATAAGTTTGCACGTACGAAATAATGTAATTAAATTGCACTCTCTGGTGCACAATCAGTTATCTTCTCCTCGATACATAAATCTTTTTAAATACTCTTGGTATAAAAGCGGTTATATCGATAATAAATCAAATGAATTTTTAAATCCGGTGGACTTTAGCTTTGGTGGATCCCAAGCTCATTGTGAGGTACCAGGATGTAAAAATACTGCTATTATAAAATGTTCATGGTGTCAGAAATCACTCTCCTTAAAATATTTTTTTGAAGATTTTCATTATTGTTCAACCTATAATCCTTAAACAAAATTAATTGCGATAAGAACTAAATTATAAGCTCATTTGTATAGAGTTTCTTTGAATTTTTTTTTACTATTTGTGAAAATATACCTATATTTTACTTTTAATAAAAATTGATTACATAATAACAATTAATATTTTATATTATATTTTTCTATTTATATTTTAATTTTTTTATTTTTATTTATATTTTTCTATTCGTTAGATTAGTCAATCATTTAACTCACCTATTCTTTTCCCAGTTCCATCCTTTTTATTTACCTATAAATACGAACAAAATATTCGAATATAAATTGTACAATAAGTATAAGTGCTTATAAGTGACTTCATTAATTACGCTATCTCGATAAAAAAAACTGACACAAAAATAAACTAAATCTGCATTATACATCTCAAAATATTTATTTCAATGGTTCAATTGTAAGTATACTTGTCCAAGGGGCTGCTAAACCCCGCTAATGCTTTTATTAGAAAAAATCCTAAAACAAGTCAACTTTGATTTTGAATTTTAATAATAATTATTTAATTTTATTGCAAATATTATATACAAAAAAAATTAAAAAAAAAATTTTTTCCGAAATAAAATATAAGGGTAGCTAATTTGGCATTTCAAAGAGAAATATTTTTCATTTTGTTTCATTTTAAATTTGAATCTGAACTTGGGATATTCAGATAAAACCTATTTTAGGGGTGATTTTTAGGGGTGCGTTTTACCCCTTTAATAGGAAATTGGGCCCATAGAAAAAATAGCCCAAATAAAAATAAATTATGCATTATATATAACTTAAAATATTAATTTTAATAGTTTGAAAGTATTTTGTGCCTAAAGGGTTGTTTACCCCTGATGACTTGTTTATTTGCAAAAACCCTGAAACACGTAAACTTTATTTTTTATTTTAAGTCAAAAAATGATTTTTATAATAATTAATTAATTTTATTGCAAATATTATATGGAGAAATAATTTAAAAAATAAGGTTTTTCTAAAATAAAAAGTAAGGGTTGCCACCCTCGAGGACCAAACTATACTTGATGGTTACATAATTCAAGGAGAAATATTTTCCATTTTGTTTCATTTCAAAATATCGATTAGAACTTAAGATATTAAAAAAAACCGTTTTCGGGGGTAAACTTTAAGGGCGGTTTTCACCCCTTTAATAAGGGATTGGGCCGATAAGAAAAATTGCGAGTCTCTTATTTTTCGGTCCTCTACACATATCAAAAATTCAGGAAAATCGGAGGCGAACACCTCGATCGGTTTCCTTGTAAGTTTTGTTTTTTCATTTGTATACATGTGAAGAATTGAACCACTGTTGTCTGTGTCACTAAAGTTTCTTCTATTTATATCATTTTCCATTTCTTTAACCCTTTCGTACCGTATGGGTCCTGTAGGACCCACTTTGTTCAACATGCTGTAGAAATCTGAAATTAAATAATTTTTGAAATCTACTTATTTAGTCGGGTTCTCTTATTTAAGGGGAAGCCCCTCTGGCTATTAAAATTAATTTTTTTTTCTTTCGCTTCGTTTAGTACATTAAAAAAGGACTCGGCAATGAAAAATGGGATTTGACGAAAATTCGGATCTTGAATGATTTAGTTTAGAATAAAAAAATGGTTAATGGTTATTTTTTTTTATTTTGAGTGATGGATCTTGTTAATGAAACAACGTACTAAGAATTTATTACTATCTGAGTTCAATAAAATAATTCTATTGGCGGGTATGGGTTGTATGGGTCCTCCAGGACCCACTTGGAAAATAGTACTTATCGACACTTTTGGAGAAAAAAAGACTGTCGATTGATCTTAGTTAAAGCCTCCACAAAGGGGTTTCGGTACGAAAAGGGTCAATGTCCATCTCTGTATAGTTGTCTATGCCAACTATTTTTATTTTTGGTTTATTTAATTTTTCAGTAGCTATATCACACTTTTGTAGTTTCGTTTCATGTACTTTTTCAGCAGCTGTTACACTCTCAATGTTCATACAGTTAACTAAGATATCACTCTTATTTTTATTCTATATACTTTTGGTTTGAATGTTCTTTTCTCTAACTAGACATTTTGTTATTGTATTTAAAACCTTATCTTGTTCACATTTGTCAATTTTAACTACAAGTTTTGGTATCTTTTTTGGTTGTATTTTTATCTCCGTTGTTTACTTCAGCGAAAGATTTTTTAGTAAATCGATTCTCTGTTTCTTTTTCTCTATATTCTTCAAGTAACTCCTGTAATAATTTATTTTTGTCTTGCAGTTCCTTACTCAGTTGTTTTAGTAACGTATGTTCAGCTACCACGATCTCTGCACTCTCACTTGTATCATTTATTGTTGCATTTTGCAATTCTAGTATCTTTTCTGCTAGCTCCTCTAGTATTTCTCTTCTGATTTCATCGGTTTTTTTCATTTTAATTTGTGCTATTATCATTTTCGCTGTCTCACTCAACTGTCCTTCTGCCTCATCATAGGTTATGTTAGACACGTGCACATGCTCCGGACAAATTACTAAGTTATCTCCTAGATTTTTTGTGTTGTTTAATATATCGAAATCACTTTGATGATATGCATCTCCACAAATAATACAAATTACTGTTGCCAGCGGTTTTGCTGGGTGGCACTTATATACTTTGGTACTACTCTTATCGGGAAGTTGTTTCCTTCCCGGTGCGATGTTGGCGAAATAATAATACCTTGTATTTAATTAATTAATTAACTTTCAGTGAATTAATTTACTCAATATATTCTTAACTGGGTAAACAAATATTATCAAAAATATTATAGTACTTATAAAATTAGCTCATTTAATGAAATAATTTTGAAAAACGAAAATTTTACTTGCAATGTTATCTGAGACAAAAATATCTCAATTTCAAGTAAAATTTCAATTCTCTTAAAAAACAAAAATTGAGGTTAAAAAAATACGTGTGAAATAATAATATAACGAAAGAAATTTTACATATGTTATTAAAAAAAAACAAAAGAGAGAGAGAGAGAGAACGGGGCTCAAACTTGGATTCAAAAGATTAAAGCAAAAGTAGCTGCGCGCCTTAGCCACCACGGCTACTGGTACAATATCAATACATAATACTAAACTCGTTTATGTTTATCTTCACCCTTCAGGCTTGGGATTTAGAATTTGGGTTTGGTAGTTTTGAGGTAAAAATTTCGTTAATTTGCGTGTATAATAAAAATGTTTGTCCGAGCGGCGATTGTCAGGCCGCTCGGCCGTTGTCGGATTGTTGCGGGAGAAGTAAACAGAGATAGCAAGCGCGCGGCGCGCCGGACCGCTCTAGCATATGCACGTTCAGTGCACGTGCACCGAGCCGCCGAGCCGTCTTCTCGCGCTGCCCTCGCTCCGTGCCGTACACACGTTTAAACAGCCAATCAGGTGGCGTGTATACAGTACCATGTCCCGGCCGCGAGAGGCAGCAGCGTGTCGCGCGCAGAAGTCTGCCTTACTTTTTTCCGGGGCGCTGGCAATGTTTCTATTCATCTCTGATTATACCCCGTAACTATACACATCCAATATATGCATTATATGAGCTCGAAACGTCATTCGATTGATTTTTGTGAGTTTTCTCTGTTATTTTTTTCTAATAAATTTTTTTCTAATTGATTTAATAAAAATTAAAAATATATTTACAATTGGAAGGAAACAGAAATACTACCGATAAATAAGAGCATGTATGTCGAAAAAATTGAATATTGAAGAAAAACAAAATTACAGTGAAAAACCGGTAAAAAGTATAATCAGTATTTTATCAATATCTTTGAAAATAGATATCGTTCTCGGGCGAAATGGATACAAAAAAAATAGATATCGTTCTCGGGCGAAATGGATCATATTTGTTGGGTTTTAGGCAGTAACACCTTTGTATACTGCGAACTCTGGTAGAGAGGGGAGGGGCGTGGAGCGCTGAAGCGAGCGCCGGGCGAGCGCGCCGCCAGTTGGACTGGGTCCATTGTGAGAGGAAGTCTTGTGTGTGTAAGAGAGGTGCGAAGCATTGAATAAAGTCCTAGTTTACTTAAATTGTATTGTGTTCCTCTTTATTGCATACTCCTACCTACCAATATCCCAACAGGTTATGGGCCGGTAGGAAACGCTTCCATTGCGCAAATGCTTTTGGATTTGAAAAGTGCTAAGACGGGAGGTGCTCGCGTGTGTACGTGAAGTGAGACGGAAGAAAGGACTCAAGGGCAGAAAAGAGTATCTCCCTGTTCGCATTTCACTTCACCACGCAGCCCCAGGAAGCAGCGACTGTATCAGGGCGGTTAATCGAGGCGAAAATGGCGGCTGGTGGGCCAGGTGAAACGACCGATAAAGGTATGTAAGAATAGTGAGAAGTGAAGTGCGAAAGTGATTCGGTCGAAAAGGCGCGAAAACTAGGAGTAGTGAAAAGTAAGAAAAACGCGCGGAAGTTAGAAATAAAAAGCGCGAATCAAAACGTGTGAAGTTTTGAGTAGAGACACGTGAAAAATTAGAAGTGAAAAGCACGAATTGAAACGGAACTTTCGAGTAGAGACGCGTGGAAAGATAGAAATGAAAAGCGCGAACCGAAAAGTGTAAAATTTTGAGTAGAAAGACACGCAGAAAGTGAGAACAGAAAAACGCGAGTCGAAACATGTAAAATTCCGTGGAGCCGCGAGAGGGAATGTGCTGGATTCTCGGAACCGGCGTTCGTACGCAACAGATTTGCGCGGGAAGCGACACGTGTTGGTGCGCGCGCAGCGGCCAAGATGGAGTGTCATGGCATCGTATCGCGGCTTCCGTCTTCCCGCTGCAAGAGCCCCGCGCATAGTCGGATTTAGGCCGGGTGCGAGCGGCGGGAGGGGAGGGAGCGCGCTCACGGGAATGACGATGGCGTGTGTCGAATGGCTTACGCGCAGCAACACCGCGCATGTACGGAGAGAGAGAGTAGCCGTGGCGATAAGGCGAGGCGCGGCAGCATGCGCTCACAGCTGCCGCCGACAGGCGTGCGATGAAGGGGAAGAGTTGAGAGCTGTGCGGTAGCTGCGATACGGCTCGCGACATGCTAGAGAGAGAGTACAGATGCACGTGAAGCAGAAAGGCGCGGAGCAGCGTGCCGAGAGGCGCGCTGATGACAGTCGCGCGAGTATGAAGTACGCAGCGCGAATGCGAGAGAGAGAGAGAGAGAGTCGATGCGCGCTGCGAAGAATAGACGCGCGGACCAGCGCACTACATAGATGCACCGAGGGAATCGGCGGGGTGCGGTGTGCCGTGCGTACACACTATATGCAGTGTGGTGTGCGTGAGACGAGAGATGGCGACTCCGGATCACATGGCGCATGCTTGCTAGCGGCATAGCGTCAACGTAAGAGGAGGCCGCTTAACAACACGGTTTCGAACTAGAGAGAGAGAGAGATGAGAGTGTGCACACGCCGAGATGAGTTTATTTAAGTCGCGCAATTAAAGATGAGGACGTCACATCTAGTTCGAAGAGAGATTGTAAGTCGCCTTAAAAGAGATGTGATGACGCGATAAGCTGTATAGTAGATGAGTAGTTGATGAGGAGATGAGATGGGAGATGAGAAAAGTGACGTCACGATTCGAATCGATAGAGATGAGAAAGAGATGCGCATATACCTATATGAAAAATAAGAGATGAGGAAAAGATGAGAATTTAGTTAGTGAAAGTCGCGCGCAAAAGGAGACTGAGGAGAAATAAAGGAGGCATATAAATATGTATATATAGACGTATATATACATATATGCAATTAAGTAAGTAGAACATGTATATGCAAATTGAAAAGTGTGAAAGAGAAAGAGAGAGATAAGAATTAATTAAAGTTAGAAAGCTAAAGTTGAGAAAAATAGTATGATTAAAAACTAAAGTAAATGTGTGTCTTTTGCAGGTTGGATTGACGAGGTTCACCAGGACTTTGGTGAGAAGTGAGTGCATGAGCAGCTGCACTCGGAGTATCAAAATGAGAAAGTTTTTGTTGCTAGAGGGAACAAAAGAAGATTACATTTCATGTTCTCTGATCAAAAGATCGTGAGAATAGATCACAAAATGAGCGCTGACCTATATTTCTATGTAGAGTCAATCTGGCCAACAGAGACAAAAGTTGTACCGTTTGTAATTCCCCAGTTGAAGGAAACAGGGAATGGACAAGAAACTGAGATGAGGAGAGATGTGGTTATAATGGAGGCCGTTCAGAGAATGCTTCAGAAACAAAAGCAGGATATTAAACAGGAGATACAGGAAGATCTCAACCGATTCCACTTCGAAATTATTGCAGAACAGAGAGAGATGAATAAACAGCTAATGAAGGGGCTGGTTACTAATCTTGGACAGATGCTGCAGGCATCAAATACAAGTGGAAATATAAAACTGCCTAGCATTCAAAATAGTGTGAAGGATTGGGACACGGAAGATGATAAACTGAGGACACGGGTGAAAACTAGACCAATGGTGAGTAAAACAAATCTGTTTATTAAAACAAATATGAAAATAAAGGTGAGACAAACGAGACAAGAAAAATTAATGTAAAAGCGTGCGACGATGAAAATGTCGCTAGTTGACTCAGCAGCGCAGCTCGTCGTCCCCGAGACGGCAGGAAAGCGCGAACTTCCCCGCGATGAGGGCGAGAGTCGAAAGCCGGGCAAAGTGATTGTGTGTGTGTATGTGAGTGGATTTTTCGCGCCGGGTGCCTTACAAATTCGGCGCGTATTTAGGTAATTTGATTATACATGGTACTTCGGGGGGCCCAAATAGTGTGTGTGCGTGAAAATAGTATCGTGTCATAAATGGCGGCCCCACGTAGGGCTCGTTTTCGGTAAACGTGAAGTGAAGTAAATTGTGGATAAGTGAACTGCGTAAGGAGTGAGTGTGGGTGAGCGAAGTGTAGAGGAGAGCGCGGGAGACGTAAGTCTCTCTCCTCGGCGTTCCTATAGCGCGCGTCGCGGTGCACTCACGAGTTCCGAGAAGCGAGCGTTCGTTGCGCTGAGTATTTCGAGGAGTCGAGGAGCGCTGAATGTTTTTGCGAATTGCGAGAAAGTACATTACAGAGAGGAACGCGGATTCGAATAAGTTCTTTTGGGAGGGAATTTGAGCGCGTGTTGAATGAATTTTCATTTTCATTTTGAAGTTTAGTTTTGTTTTGTTCTCAACTAAATTCCGATTTTGAATTTTGAGTTTTGATTTTGTTTCGAGGATTCGGAGCGATTCCCTTGCTAGGTAATAAGCAATCGATCACGGCCATGGAACGGCATAGAGTGATGATGCGCTCTCTGTTGAGTTCACGCGAGAGGAGAGAACGAAAACGCGACATTAGCCGATTGTCGCTGAGTGAATTGATAGGGGAATTGGAGTATCGCGGATGCGCGACGGATGGACCGGAAGTTAGTTTGCGTGAGCGACTACTACGAGCAGTATTTAGAGAGTTAGAGCCAGAGAACAGCGACATTCCCTGGTACCCGTGGGATGAGGGATTAGTGGTAGACACGGAGGAGGAGGTTGAGGAAGATTCGTCACGTCGTCGAGCCGAGTCTCAGCGAGAGCAAGACGGTCGCGTGGAAGGCGTGCGGCAGAGGGCGCCGCGGAATGAGGAATCGCGACAAAATTTAATAGCACTAGCACCGGAGGAGGTGCAGGTGCATGCATCGGCGGTGTCCGCGACGACAGCCACGCCGATCGTAACGACATCGGTGAGCACGGTTACGGCGAGCGCGTCATTGACAGCAACTATGACAACGCCAATGACAGGCACGAGGACGACGGCGGAGGTAGCGCGCTCACTTTCTCCGGGGCAGCAGCCCGCGCACTTGGTCTTGGGGCAAAACCTTCGTGCGCATATGGGGGGGGGCGATCAGTGGGCGTATTACTCCGAGCATTATGTGCAAGAGATATGCGACGCGAGAGATGCGACCGACGTGCGGCGAGATGAAACGCGAACGGAACTATCTCGACCTGCTATAGCTGCACAAGGTAACCCGCGTCAGCTTTGGTACATCTCAGCGCAAAACCTTGACGAGATCCGCGCAGCGAGTGTAACTTCAAGTAGCTACAGGGAACTGGAGGAGGATAGTGATGAGGACGCCGGGGTTTTACGGTATTTACGGGAGAAGCAGCAGCAGTGGGGTGGAAGGAGGAGAGTGCGAGAGTTTAAGAGCGAGCGGTTAGCGAGAGAGCGATTGGAGGCCGCGGCACGAGATGTAGCTAGGAAACGCGAATTATCGAAACCGCTACGGCAGCATTTAGAGTCACGCGATTGGGAAGGGTCGACATCTACTAGTGGAAGCGAGGTGAGGATAAGTTCGCGGAAAGAGGGCAGGCGGAGGATGCGCCAGAAGCGAACGTTGACGCCGGAATCAGGATCAGGGTCCGGGTCTGAATCGAGCAGCGGATATGATGGTTCTAGACTGCGTAAGAGGAGCTCTAGTGGAGCCAGGAGACGAGGAAGCGAAGCGCGGCGTAAGGAGAGGGATTCGAGGACGCCACGGTACTCGGCGAAGTGCGAAGATGACGTGCGAGGGCATCGTAAGGGCCGAGATAACCGAGCAGCGGAGGGAATTCGCGCGGGCAAATTAATCAGAAGCTGGGGCGTGAAATTTAGTGGTTATGAGTCGAGGAGTGCCGCGGAAGAATTTCTCGAGCAACTGAATGATTGTAGAATGGAGGGAAATATGAGTGACGGAGGATTTTAAAGCGCATTGTCGTGCGCATTTAAGGGTGAGGCTGCGAGGTGGTTTAGGATGAAGAGAAACCGCGCGCGGTCGTGGAGGGTGTTCTAAAAGATGTTCAAGCGAAGGTATGTGGGCAAGTACGACCAACAGGACTTGTACGATGACTTACGCCGGCGAACACAAGAGAAGGGCGAGAAGGTCGAGAGTTTCTTGTTGAATTTCCGTTATATAGTAGCGCGTTTCAAGAAACCGCCTAGCGCTGACGAACAAGTGGATTTAGCATACCGTAACTTACTTTCCGAGTATCGTCGCGCTATGTCAGATAAGATAGTGGACACGCTCGACGACATTCAAAGATACGGTAAGCGTTTTGAAAAACAGAAAGCGATCGATGGACGCTATGCAAGCGTAGCGTTTACCGGGGCTCAAGGGCGTACAAAAGTGGCTGCCGCGGAGGAAGAGGGAGCACCGGCAGTAGCAGCATTAAACGAACCAGGGGGGAGATCGAAAGTAGGGCGTAAAGCGAAGAAGCGAGAAGGGAAGGGTAGTGGAGGAGAGGTTAGTGCGATTGAAGTAGTGGATGTATCGGCTACGCAGCAGGGGGCGCCTGGTTCGGCAAATCAAGACGGCACGCGCGGTGAGACGTATGCGGCAGTGATGAGAGGAAATGCGCCGCCGAGAGAATTCGCGTATCCTCGGAGGGACGCGCCGGCGAGCGCCAGCACGTCAAACACGGCCGAGCAGCAGACTCATAGTGCGAATAGAGAGGCAGGTAATAGGTCGCGAGACGGGCGAAATCAGCGTTATGAGGATCGTGCTGGCAAGCCGGACCAGGCTCGAGAGGAAAATGCTCGCAAGGGTCAAGGCAGCCCGAGATCGAAATTTGTGGGGCCTTGCTTTATTTGCCAGTCAGTGGGGCACCGGGCATCTGAGTGTCCGTATGTGATTTGCTATTGGTGCAGAGAGCGTGGACATGTGGTGAGGGACTGTCCACAGCGGGCTAATCTAGCGTGCACTAAGTGTGGTTCTCCGGGGGTGACAGAGCAGACGTGTGCGTGTTGTGCACCTCGATTGCCGTCGGGAAACGCACAGGGCGCGGGGCAAAAATAAGGCTTGCTCCCCGCGCTAATGATGTGTTGATCGCGAGGGCCGTTAGTGTGGAAATAGATCTGCCTTACTTAATGCAATCATTAGAGATGACTAATAATGCAAAATTCGTAAACGTGAGCACGAAAGAATCAAGCGAGAAGGAGAGTGACAGGGAGGAGACGCGTAAGAGTGAGGAGAATAAAATGCGAAATCTGAATGCGCGCGAACGTCAGCCGAGCGGTGATGACGTCGAGGCGACGAGTAAGAGTGTAGCATCGGGAGAGAATGTGCGCGGCGACCAGCAGCCCGGCGTGGAGGCCAGCGCTATAGTGACGCGGGATACTAATAGCGAGAAGAGGACATTAGTAAGCGAGAAATCGATGATAGTGAACGCGAGTAAAACTGTGAGTGAGGCGTGCGAGCGACGAGAGTGTGAGGCCGCGCAGCCGCGGGTAGATGATTGCGAGATCGATCCAGAGCTGGGTAAGCAGCTTGAGGCTCTTGCGGAAGAATTGATGCGAGAGCTGCATGAGGAGTGCGATAGCAGAGCGCATATTAGAGCCTGCAGTGGAGGCCTAGCGAGCAGTAGCGAGAATCATGATGAGTGTGTCGAAGACGAGCAGGTAGATGATAGTGGCGTCGCGGGTATGAGAGTGGACAATCGGTACTATTTTTCGGTTGTGTTAGGCGGACCAGTACAAAGCGTTGTTCGATCCGGGGGATACTTTATCTTGCGCGGGGCCGCGCGTGGCTGAGATTGCTAAGAATCGATTGAAGGAATATAATTCGGTAATTAGATCAGTAAATGGGAAAATAACGCCGGTGATAGGCGTGCTCGATCTAATTCTTGAAGTTAATGGGGAGCCGAAAGTGATTAGTGTGAAAGTAGTGCCTGAATTAGATCATGATTTAATCCTCGGCATGGACTTTTACAAAGAGTTCGACATTGACGCGAGGCTAGCGAGAGGTCCGTGGCGGTCGAACGATGGAGCGTGGAAGCCTTTTGCGGGAAAAGCAGAGGGCAAGGAAGCAGCGATTTATGCCGAGTGCGCGGGCATTAGTGAGATTGCGACTAGCAAGCGTGAATTAATAGAGCAACTCGTAGGTAGGCTTCTTCCTCCCGAGACCGATGTGCCTGGCGTGACGGATTTAGTCGAGCATCACATCGACATGCAGGGCGCCGCGCCAGTGGGACAGAAGCCTCGGAGGATGTCGCCGAAGATGTTCGAGTTCGCGTGGGGCGAAGTAGATAAATTACTTAGAGCAGGGATTATAGAACCGTCAGCGAGCGACTGGCGAAGCGCGCCGGTAATTTCATGGCGAGATGATAAAGGCCGAATGTGTTTCGACTATCACGATGTCAACAAAGCTATGAAAAAGGGCGCGTACTTAATTCCGAATATGGATGCAATTTTGGATCGTTTGCGAAACGCGAGGTATATATCGAAGGTAGATTTGCGACAGGCGTATTATCAGGCACCGTTAGAACGCACGAGTAGGAAGTACACGGCTTTCGCGTTACCGAGGTCCGGACTGTGGCCATTTACAAGAATGCTATTTGGTTTGGCAAATGCGCCGGCTACCTTCCAAAGACTAAATGATGCGCTCTTTGGGCCTGAGTGTGAGCCATATGTATTTTGCTATTTGGATGATATTATTATAGTGACGGAGACGTTTGACGATCACATGAAATGGCTAGAGATAGTATTGCGAAGAATTGCGGACGCGGGGTTAGTCGTACAACGTAAGAAATGCGAGTTTTGTTGCTCGCGTGTCACTTATCTCGGCTATTTGCTAGATCATGAGGGATTGAGGCCAGATCCGGAACGAATAGCGCCGGTGTTGAATTATCCGACACCGCGAAACGTTAGCGACGTTAAGACATTTTTAGGTATGGCCGGATGGTATGCGCGTTTTATTAAAAATTACGCGGAGATGAAGCTACCGATCAATAAACTCACGTTCAAAGGGCAGAAATGGGAGTGGGGAGAGGAGCAGCAGACGGCATTTAAGAATATTAAAGATGCCCTGACGAAGGCCCCTGTCCTGGCGCGATCAGACTTTACCAAACCGTTTATCATACAGTGCGACGCGAGCGGCTCTGCGCTAGGCGCGCTTCTCGCGCAGCTGTTCAAAGACGGAGAGCATCCGATTATTTATGCGAGCCGAATGTTGAGGCCAGCGGAACGTAATTATTCGACGACTGAGAGGGAATGTCTCGCGCTATTATGGGCAATTAAGAAGTTCAGGCCGTACGTAGAGGGATATAAATTTACAGCGATCACGGTTCGTAGCGCGCTTAAGTGGTTGAGAAATCTAAAGGAGCCGTCAGGGCGATTGGCGCGATGGGCCTTGGAAATGCAACAGTGGGACTTTGACGTTAAGCATCGCGAAGGCTCGCTGCATCAGTTTCCCGACGCGCTCTCGCGAATGTATGAGCAGGACGATTTAGAAGCGGCCGCGTTCGAGGAAGTACGTGATCCGTGGTATTTGCGTATGTTGTAAGAGGTGCAAGATACGCCGTTAAAATATAAAGATTGGATAGTGGACGAGGGAAAATTGTATAGGTATCGCGAGGATCCGCAAATGGATCCGATCGTAAGCCACGAGGAGAAGTTAAAATTAGTATTGCCTATTGAAGTAAGAGAGCGAGTTATGTCAGACGCGCATTGTGCACCCTCGTAGGTGCACCTCGGCGTAGAGAAAACTTACGATCGTATAGCGCGTGAGTATTATTGGAAGGGAATGTACTACGATATTAGGAATTTCGTGCGGGCGTGCGAACAGTGCCAAAGGTACAAGGTAGCGCAAACGGGAGCGCAAGGACTGATGGGCAGTAGAATCGTGAAGCGACCGTGGGTAGTAGTGGCCGCGGACTTGATGGAGTTTCCGTCGAGCAAAAGTCAGATGAAATATTTGATCGTGTTTCAAGATTTATTTACTAGATGGGTAGAGTTAAAGCCGATTAGGAAAGCAGATGGGAAATCAGTAGTGCGCGCGTTAGAGGAATTAATTCTGTTTCGGTGGGAAACGCCGCAGTACTTATTGACAGACAACGGGCGCGAGTTCGATAATCAAACGTTGCGGAAAGTATTGGAGGAATACGGTGTAAGACACGTGAAGACGCCGCCGTATCACCCGCAAGCTAATTCGGTTCAGCGAAGTAACAGATCCTTGAAAACAATGATCGCCGCGTTTGAGGTGGTCGACCATCGTAATTGGGATGCGCACATACATGAATTACGGCACGCAATTAACACTGTGGTTCAAGCGACAACGCGCGTGTCGCCGGCAGTTTTGAATTTCGGTAGACACCCGCGTCCTGTTAAACGTCTGCGTAGAGAAATTGAAGGGGCGCGCCCGGTTCTAAAAGTGCCTCCGGAGGTGTGGGTTGACAGAATAAAGCGATTAGATGCGTTGCGAGACTTAGTAGCTAGACACATAGATAGCGCGGGGGAAAAACAGTCTAGAGAGTATAATAAAGGTAAGCGCGACGTTCAGTTTAGCGAGGGGGACTTAGTTATGCGGCGTACGCGTTCGTTATCTAGCGGAATTAACAAGTTTTCGGCGAAGTTCGCACCTAAATATGAGGGGCCGCTTAAAGTAGTCGAAATTAAGTCGCCCACGGTCTATATGTTAGAAAACATAGGCGAGGGTAACCGCAGAATCGCGAAAGTGCATGTTTCCGAGTTAAAGCGGTATATTCCTCCTAGGAAGGCGACAAAAGGGGTGAACACCTGAACTTATTTTGTTTGTATTTGCAGGAATCAAGCCGAAATGAGTGGAGGCCAAAAGCAAGGAGGGAATGGCGCGAGGCCGCCGCCTCGTGAGGAGCCGGACTGGCCCCCGTTCCCAGTCGAGCTGCGTCGCAGCTGGTATGAATTGGTGGTCGAGGAGGAACGGGAGGAAGCTGAGAGAGAAGCGAGACGGCAGAGAGCGGCAGACGCGGCGATGCGCCGTGCCGAGAGGCGCAGCAGCGAAGAGGAGGCGAGCGTTCTGCTCCACGCCGCAGCTGAAAGGGAAAGAGAGAGAGAGCAGCCGAGGAGATGCGCTAGCGGGCGGCGGACGCGGCGATGCGCCGTGCCGAGAGGCGGGCCTCCGTCGACTAGGAGCGCGAGTCAGTGGGGGACGAGACGGAGCAGGAGGAGGAAGAAAGGCGCCTGCTGGAGAGCCCTTGCCCGAGCGTGAGCGCACCCGAGTCCCGAGCTTCGGGCGACGACGTGGTGTGGACGAGGGGGCGTTGACGGAGACCGACGAACCTGCGCCGCCAGCACTGTTGGAGTGTCCCGTGGCATGCGGCCCTCCTCGATTTTAGCGGCCATGGAAGTGGTGCTGTTCGCCCTCGATGATAACAACTGGGACAGCGACAGGGAGGGCGCAGACGCAGAGTTCCACCCCATCGACATCCCGACGTTCCGGCCGGCGACCGAGCAGGTTGCTCAGATGACTGCTGACGCGCCTCCTCCACGTCATTCAAGGAGTGCGCGGCGTAGGGCGCGCCGTTATAACCCTAACAGGCACCTCGAGCGCGAGGATTATGTGTCGGCACGTGCGTCGTCGCCATCAAGCGAGGAGGCTGGTCCTCCGAGGAATCATCCTCGCTTTGTCGAGGAGCAGCGGGCGATAGGGCCACCGCCGGAGAGAGGCGTTGAGCCGCGAGCTCCGCAGCGACAGGGGACGGCACGTGTGAGGCTGGGGGGAATCATATTCGGGGGATTGTGGCCGGTGCCAATCGACCCTTCGATTGATCTCGCCGCCTTTCACTGTTACAACTGCTGGCAGCCAGGCCACGGCTCGGGGCAGTGCCCGCGACCGAAGGTGCGGCACTACTGCCGTAATTGCGGTCGCCATGGGGAGGACCTGCGGGCGTGCCCCAGGTGCCGAGAGGCGCATGCGGAGTTCCTCCAGCGGAACTTCGACAATGAGCGCGAGCATGAGCGCGGGCTCGATCGGCGCAGGAGGGAGGCTCTGCGGGTTGAGCGTGAGTGAGCTGAGGAGCAGCGCCGTTAGCAGTTCCTCGCCGAGCAGCGGTGGTGCGCGCAGAGGGAGGCAGCTGCCGGAGCATCTCGGGTGCTTCCGCAGCAGGTGGCTGCGGTGCCTCCGCATCGCGGGATTGCGCGGGCGGAACCAGGCAGTACCCTGCGAGCGGCCGCGGAGCTGGTGAGTGGCCTGCGCGTCTTTCCGGGCGTGGCACGCGACACCGTGGTTGACGCGATACGCAAGGCACTTCACCCACAGCAGGGCGAGCGTAGGTGAGGCCTCTCCAGCAGGAAGAGTAACTGAACCGTGTGGTTACCAGTAGTGATGGTCGGTGTGCGTGTGAGGCCCCTTCTAACAAGAAGTGTGGCCCACAAGAGTTGTATGGACTGAGATGGTGGTCGGTAGTTGTGAACTGGGGAAGAGTAGAGATATGCGTAGGTGAGGCCCCTTCCAGCGGGAAGTGTTGGACGAGCAAAATGGTGGCTGGTAGTGGTGGTCTTCTCTCCCAGCGGGGAGAGACGTGAGATTGAGGATGATTCGGCTAACGTTTCTAGAGAGAAACGAAGCCTAGCGAGGGGGAGTGCGACGATGAAAATGTCGCTAGTTGACTCAGCAGCGCGGCTGCTGCAGTTGCGATGGAGTGTGTGTGTAACGGGGGGGCGAATAGTCGAAATCAAAACTGCCGCGCGCGCCAGTGTTGCCGTGCCGCGCCGCGAGCGCGTGGAAGGACGGGGCCCCGCAGAGAGAGACGCGCGCCAGCCGGCATTCTCCTCTGAGCCGCGCAAGAGTCGAGAGCGGGTGCACGTGCGAAGCCATTTTTTTCCTGTTTTCCGCCGAGTTGTGGGTGTGCGCGAGAGAGCGAGCGGCGAAGAGTGTCGAGGACGTAGCAGCAGGAGCAGCAGCAGCTATCACCGGAGTGTGGCAGCGTTGAGGAAGGTAGCAGCAAGGGCAGCAGCAGCTATCACCGGAGCGTGGGTTTGATGGCTGAGAGAGGCACGAGAGACAGACGCAACAGGTAATAGAATTTGCGAGTTATAGTGCGGCGATGACGAGTAAACGGGCGTGTGCGAGCGGTTACTGAGCGCGATTGTTGTGGTCGTGAGTGGTGGTCTCCTTCCCTACGGGGAAGGACGGAAGGAGTTAGTGAGCTTCCGCGGCAGCGTGCCGCGTAGAGGCTGCGCACGAGAATGAGTTGTGGCCGCCGTTGTCCCCGAGACGGCAGGAAAGCGCGAACTTCCCCGCGATGAGAGCGAGAGTCGAAAGCCGGGCAAAGTGATTGTGTGTGTGTATGTGAGTGGGTTTTTCGCGCCGGGCCCCTTACAAATTCGGCGCGCATTTAGGTAATTAGATTGTACGTGGTACTTCGGGGCGCACAAATAGTGTGTGTGCGTGAAAATAGTAGCGTGTCATAAGCGTTGATAGATCAGAAAGTTACGGAAAGAGTACATAGTTTGTTATAAGAACAGAGTAAAGTAAACAAGAGCACAAATTCAGGAGTAAATTTGACAGATAAATACAAGTAGAAAAATGTGTTTGAAAAATTCTCAAGTATAAATCAAATTTATAATGAACCTGAAATTAAGTTAGTTGACGAGAAACACAAGGTGAGAAACATAGTAAGCGCATTGATGAGAAATATTAAGCAAAAATTCTTGATATAGAAGAGCCTGGAGAGATTTTAATTAAATTAAAAGAATATAAAAGACTAGAGACAAGAGTTACAAGTGTGTTTGCTAGAAAAGAGTTGTATGAGAGGAGATTTAATCCTAAGGGAGAAATCGCTGCCAAGTTCTGGGACAAAATCGAGTAAAGTTCGAATATATGAGAATGTTCAAGATGCTGGTAAAATATCAGAAAAAGAAAAGAGAGATATTTTCAAGCATGCCATTGTTGATGCCGTGCCAGGCATTGAAGATTTCAACAGTCTTAACAGACAAACAACTGGACAAGATGTGTCCTATTTGCAACTAAAAGATTATTTGTTACAGGTTGAAAATACAATCAGGCCCAGAGAAGCACCAAAGGCAGACATATTTGCGAGGCGAGGTCATCACAGAGACGGCAGTCGAGGCCGTGGAGATATGAAAGGAGCTGACCGTAACCAAACCAGTGCATCAGAGACGAGATGCTACTCCTGTGGCCTTGTTGGTCACTTGATTCGGAGCTGTCCCACACCCGGGCAGCGGGTCTGCTATGTCTGTCATAAACCCGGCCACGAGGCCAGAGACTGTACGAACCGAAAGAGATGGGGAGAGCGACGTGAAGAGGTCTCTGAAAAACGAATAAGACGAGACTAGAGACGGTCGAACATTGAAATCGAAGGAGAAAATTGCACTACAGGTGCATCCAATTTTACAGCACGTGGCAGAGCCAGCGGACGAGGCTCCGGAAGCAGAAGTCGTGGAGGCAGAGGTCGAGGCAGCCGTGCCTCGCATAACAGGACCATGACAGACGCGAGAGACGAGTAAGGAGGACAAGATGAGGACGAAGGTAACTCATTAGATTGGTGTTTAGTTAAGAAAGATAAAAGCGATGTATTAGTGAAATTTATAGCTGACTTTGGAGCGACAGAGCATTTGAGTAGGTCAGAACTGATTCTTGAAAAGTTAGACGATAATGTCAATCACACTGTGAGATGTACCAATAAAAATAATTCTTTAAGAACAATAGGCTCGGGATCAGTTAAATTCAAAACAGACAGAGGAGGATAGTTTGCATTAGAGGATGTTGTATATTCGAAAGAATTATCCGAAAAGGACCCCGCACACAATGTATGGAAAATAATCATTTGGTCAAATTGGATCAAACTTGGAGAAAAGATAGATTTTGAGGTCCTGAACAAAAGTTTTCATGGGCAAAACCCCCCAAAATTGGACCGAATGATTTTTTCCCATACATTGTGTGCGGGGTCCTTTGTTGTCTCTGAGACAATGTGTTGATGAGGGATTGCAGATCTATTTAGATAATCAAAAGATAAATATCTATGATCCATTTACTAAAGAAAGATTATTATCTGGAGTTTATAGAAATCCCTTTTGGATTATAAAATTGAAAGAAATTAAGAACAAAGATGAGGTAAAATAAAGATACAAATCAAGCGTTTTAGTTAGTACTAGATGTAAATCTAAATAAATTCGAATAAAGTCAGTCAACCAAGCAAGTTAGAAATAAATGAGAAAGAAAGTAAAATTGTCAAAGAATTAGATCTAGTGTCCACTGGAGATAATAGAAAAGTTCATAATGTTAATTTCGAATTAAAAGGTGGGGAGTTTGAAGAACTTAAAGAGATCAGAGATGAAAATTCAGATGAGATAGAAAGTAGCAAAACGATGAAAAGGCACATGAGTCTAGGCATGTGAAATTTTTAAAAAACAAAGTGCGTAGGAAAATTAAAAAGTGAGATCAGAGGGAGTTTCTGATTCGGACAGTGACACAGAGTCAGGTGCGAATGAAAGAGATATAACGTATCATGCATTGCTAGCTAAAATACCGAGAGATCCTCAAACTTATCAACAGGCGATTAACTCAGCAGAGGGAGAAAATAGGAAGTGGGCTGTAGAATCTGAATTAAATTCAGTTAAAGATAAAGGAGTGTTTGAGGTTGTGAAAAGAGAAAACTTGTTAAGGGGTAAAGCTAACAACAATATTCTAGATTCTAGGTGGTTTTTTAAATAAAAAAGGGGATGAGTCATGTAATACAAAATATAAAGCCAGATTAGTCATGAGGGGGTTTAAAGACAGAAATAATTATGAATTGAGAGAAACATATTCGCCAGTCTCTAGATTGCTATTAGTTAGATGTTTATATTATTGTAAATTGATGAGTGTTGATGAAGGGACATAATAAGTGTAAATTCGAGCACACCTTAAATAGATTAACCAAGTCATTCGTAGTTAAAATCTGGATCAGCCAAAAGAATTCTTGGGAATTAAGACAGAACGAGATTAGATTTGCCAAAAGTTGAAATTGAGTCAAGGAAAGTATACAACAAACATGCTTAAGAAATTATGAGATGAAAATGTTCACTCAGTAGCAGCACCCTTGGCAGAACAAGTGATGCAGAATTTGTCAGGGACAAAACATTACGAGTTAATATATGAGACATTCGGATGCGAGTCTGACAAACAGCAAAACATTCTTACAACGTGTGGTTTGTAATTAACACCTATGGTGACGCTGTAGCAAGGAGAACGATACAATAAACGAGTGCTGCGCTGTTCTCATACAAAGCAGAATATGTAACGTTGAGTGGGACTTGCCGAAATTCGATGGCATTACACTACTCAGTGAAACTATTATTAAATTAGATGGGTATTCTAAGAATGTGTTTTCTTCTAGGGATAATATGACAACACAGGATTCAGCGAGAAAATTTCATTAAAGGTTAATATTCAAAATACTTAATAAGAATGATGTTTAATAATTTGTTCTGTTTACAGGAGAAAAAGAGAAATCGGACGACGAAGAGTGACTTGTCTCACAGCACCGTGGAGAAAATTGGGGAAGATGAGATCAGGCAAAACATAAGACAGAAGATAGTCAAAATTTCAATATTAAGCGCGATATTAATTTAAAATGTATTAGAGAATGTTTGTAGTTACCAGAGTACGTTATTAATGTATAAAAGGATCTGACTGAGAGGGAATGTTGGCTTTTAGGCAGTAACACCTTTGTATACTGCGAACTCTGGTAGAGAGGGGAGGGGCGCGGAGCGCTGAAGCGAGCGCCGGACGAGCGCGCCGCCAGTTAGACTGGGTCCGTTGTGAGAGGAAGTCATGTGTGTGTAAGAGAGGTACGAAGCATTAAATAAAGTCCTAATTTACTTAAATTGTATTGTGTTCCTCTTTATTGCGTACTCCTACCTACCAATATTCTATAGATATTTTCCTATAAAAAAAGCGCAAAAAAATCGATTTTTTTGAAAAAACAGGCGCCAAGCCCCCTTAAATGGTACTTTGTAGCCTTGTATGGACATGTTCCGTACAGAAATCGAAATCATTTACGTGGTCCTTTTTTAATGTCGCTACCTAAATAGATTTATTTAACAATATTTCTAATTTTCTCAACATATAAAATGCCAAGATCATTATAAAGACGTTGCTTGGCATCTGTAATTCACACACCCACATACACGCACGCACGCAGCACGCACGCACGCACACACGCACACACACACACACACACACTTCTATATAGTTATTATAATATTATCCCGAGTAAAAAAGATATGTATAATCACATATATATATATATATATATATATATATATATATATATATATATATATATATATATATATATAATTATATATATATATATATATTATATATAATCATATATAACTATAAATAGTCCCAATGGTTACGTATGCGGACACATTCTTAATGAAACAGAGACATACGCGGACTACAACAGACTTATGCAGACAAAATTAGGTGTCTGAATAAAAGAGGGATTATTTCTTTAGTCAAGAGTAACTTATGCGGACACATTCTTACAGGAACGGGAACTTATGCGGACGACTCACGTAAACGAATTGGGACTTAGGCGGACCAGTCCACATGTGAATATATATATATATATATATATATATATATTTCTGTTGACCGCTATGTTTCAGGACTTCTCATTGGTTTACCGCTATGTTTCAGGACATTTGCATGTTTTCAGGACTGTACTGAATTAGGAATATGTTTACCGCTACCTTTCAGGACATTTTTGTATTATTCAGGACATTTAGGATTTCTTTCACAACGTTATTTTCCGTAAAATTTTTCCGAAATCAACGTAAAATACTGCGGAACTGAAAGGGGGCACCGCAGGCGTCGTGGTGTTAGTCAACACCCTGAGGAATATTATTTCTTTAGTCACTTATATACTGTTTAACGTTTTATACCTACTTCTATTGCAGAAAACCTGTAGGTGTCCTGGAAGTTAGCGGTGTACTAAGATATATATATATATATATATATATATATATATATATATATATATATATATATATATATATATATATATATATATATATATCTTTTACCAGATTTATGGAGCCCTTTTATACATATGAGAATATTTATGGAGCTCGTTTTCTTTTATGGAGCCCGGGTCCCATAAAATATTCTTATACGGCGTTTATGGAGCCCGATCTAGAGTTTCTATACCCAGAGAGGGATTATTTCTTTAGTCACTTGTATACGGGAACTCTGGGCGTAGGTACTAATATACAGGGATACGCTCCATAAAGGGGTTAAGTGATAATTATATATATATATATTTGAAATATAATGGATCGATCCGAAGGAGGCAGGTAAAAAGAAAAAACAAGTTTTTACTTTAAATTTGTGCAACGTTTCCTTGGCATGTTCCGCCAACCTCTTCAGGCTTATTTTACCTAGCACATAACGTCAATGTGACATTGTTTGTGACAGTGATTGCGCGGATGACGAGCGTCGTATCTCGGCGCGTATTTTTTTCTTGAATTTTGTAGTGGCAGGTCCGCGCGCTTGCGCGGCTCGTGCGTATTCTATCTCTACATATCTATATATAATCTGTTCTCGAAATGTATGCATTACTCAACAGAACCTGGTAGAACACAAAATTTTAAGACGAAAGTCACGTTACCGTTTTTTGCAAATTTTGCGTATTAAAGAAGTTGTGGATACTTAAAAAATAAATAAGTCAACCAATCGGCTCTGAAGCGGCCGCGGCTTGCGGAGAAGTGGACGGAGCTCGCACGATTTGGTAAGCAGAAGTGGGAGAGACGCGACATTGGCGCTTCATCCGCTAGAGGGGGATCGTTGGCATCTCCCGATCAATATCCTACTCTCCTGATCATACACGCTCGATATCCCTCTCTACTTCCCCCACTTTCTCAGCAAGGAAGGCTAGCTGATATCTTCCGATCCATCTTCTTCTCTCCTGCTCCTACCAGCTCGATATCCTTCTCTCCTGATCCTACTAGCTCCTTCATGCACGCTCACTTGTTCTCTCCCTCTCCTCCCCTCTCTCGCATACTTTCCCAGTCGCACTCGTACTTTTTCAGTCGGTCTCGTTCTTTCACGCACACTCTCGTCCTTCCGCGGTCGCTCCCGTCCTTTCTCACTCTCTATCATACTTTCTCCCTACCATTCGATTTCTTCGCTTTCTCCCTCCCTTCGTTCTCTTTATTCTACTTCTCACTCGCTCTCATTCGTTATCACTCTTTGTCGTTCTTTCACAGTCACACACGCACATACACACACACATACACGCACACGCTCGCAAACACAAACACTCTCGCACACGCACACACACACTCACACACGCATACGTACGCATATGAACACGAATACGTACGCGCGCTCACAAGCATACGCATACGTACACACACACTCACAGACGCTCATACACATACGCATACGTACGCACATACGCACGCATAGGTACGCGCGTACACCCACGTATACGTATGCGCACACACACACCTACGCTCGCACGCACACGCACACCCACGCGCGCACGCACACGCATACGTACGCACACACACACCCACGCCCGCACACGAACGCGCACATACACGCATACGTACGAAAACACACGCATACGTACGCGCCCACTCTCACGCTCGCACGCATACGCATACGCTCTCATGCACACGACAACACACACCTACGCTATGACATATACGTAAGCCCACGCTCGCTCGCATACGCACATTCTCACACACACACGGTCGCGCGCACGCACGCACACGCATACGTACGCATACACACCCACGCTCGTGCACGCACACACACACCTACGCTATAACACACGCACACCACGCTCGCACGCATATGCACACGCGTACACACGCGTATACATATGCACACACCCACGCTTGCACGCACACGCGCGCTCGCGAACGCACACACCTACGCTATAACATACACGCACATCCACGCTAGCACGCACATGCTCACACACGCACATACACGCGCACTAACGCATACGTACGAAAACACCCACGCTCGCACGTATACGCATACGCACACACACGCGCACGCACGTTTTTTCCACGTTCTTTATTCGGCATAAACAAAACAATAGGTTAAAGTGAACCACATGGTAAATGAGTATTTGATAAAAAGAAATAAAGCACCTTTAATTTGCATAGGTATTTTTCAAATAAAGTGTATTATTTAAGTGTTTCTTTAACAAATAAAAATTAGGTTATTATTTAAATCAGTAGATGAAAATAAGTAATAATTTAATTATTAAATATATGAATTTTTATTGAACTATATTATTCAATCTATTAGAATGAAATTTAGTACGTAAAAATCAACTTGAAAGAACCGAGCACTTAGACAGGTCGTCGAAATATAATAGACCGATAAAAAATTTTCAACGAAAATCGGTAGACGATTTAAAAAACATAAAAGAAAACTACTAGAAGATGCGATAACACTATAAAAATATTATACTACCGGTGTGAAAGACCAAAAATTATTCAATTAATAAAATTCGGATAATTAAATAGGTAAAAGAAATGAGATACTTGTATAGGAGAGAATCTCCGAGCAATGACTATAGTTATGTAAGGGGGCTAGACACCTTTTTTCTCTGAAATAAGAAGTCACATTTTAATACATAAATGTAAACTAATTATTTCATACTTCTTACATATAAAAGTGGGTATATTTACCTTACCTTAAAACTTTCTCAGATGGGCCTTTTATATAGTCCAGAACCATAGTCATCGATGAAACAAGTTTTTTCACTATCCGTAAGCTTTAAAATTTTCCTGTGGATGGATTGACTCCAGATTTGAACTAAATTACTCCTGAATAGTATAATTCTCATATGAGTATAGGGATTTTTGATCTAATGAGAAAAAAAAAATTGTGCTGTTTTTCAAGAGTTTTTTTTTAATTTTTTTAAATTTTTTATATTTTTTCAGAAGTTTTCTGATGTAAAAATTTTTTCCGACATTTAATCCTAAATCCCTACACTCATATGAGAATTATACTATTCAGGAGTAATTTAGTTCAAATCTGAAGTCAATCCATCCACAGGAAAATTTCAAAGCTTACGGATAGTAAAAAAATTTGTTTCATCGATGACTATGGTTCTGGACCATATAAAAGGCCCATCGGAGAAAGTTTTAAGGTAAGGTAAATATACCCACTTTTATATGTAAAAAGTATGAAATAATTAGTTTACATTTATGTATTAAAATGTGACTTCTTATTTCAGAGAAAAAAGGTGTCTAGCCCCCTTAATAGAAAACACTAAATATTACTCAAAAGAATATAGGAAAGTAAATAACTTAATAACAACTTATAACTGCTGTTAGGATTTGTGAGGTATTTCCAGAAATATGGCCAAATACAAGATTTTTGTATCTAACGTTTATTAGTTAAGTCAAGTTCGTCACAAACGTGTGTTTCTTAAGGGGATGTGCAACCCTAATTTCAATATTTTTTTAAATCAACATTCAAACACTTATTTGGAAAAAGACGGCTGTCAAGCGCTCCGTACACGCAAACACTATATGCAGATTTTTTTCTGGATAATTCTATTGATATTTGCGTGAGTTATGCTCGTTTGAAAAGTAGGACAATTGTAGATTCCTACTTACCGACAGTATGGTTTTTATTTAATTCAATAAATTCTCATCATTTTTTTGGAAAAAGGCGTCTGTCAAGCGCTCCGTACACGCAAACACTATATGCAGATTTTTTTCTGGATAATTCTATTGATATTTGCGTGAGTTATGCTCGTTTGAAAAATAACGTCGGTACTCACATCCCCTTAAGAGAGGCACTCTCATACTGACTCAGCTCCGCGCTCTTGTCTTACAAAACACCAAGGGGAGAGGGCGCTGCACACTATGGAGTTGTTATGCAGCATTCGCACATTCTAACATCCCTCCCGAATGCTGTTTTCAGTATTGTTGCCTTTTCTCACCATAGATTTAATTACTCCCTGTAACAAACATAAATAGTTATATATAATTTAAGTATTACTCATTATCTTATTGGTTAGTGTTTTATGCGCTTCAAAAGGAAGAGGTTTGGTAAATATGTCGGCTATATGTTCCTTAGAATATACCCATTCAACCTTTATTATGATGTTTTTCTTTACGCACTCCTTTATGTGATGTCTTTTTATCTCAACCATGTGTCGCAGCTTGTTGCTCCCATTAACCTGTACACACGATATAGCAGCTTTATTGTCACACCATAAGGTAATGGGGAGAAAAGTACTGTCCAATAATAATTTTATGGAGTTTAGAATGGACACTGCTTCTTTACTCGCCTCACTCATCGCGACATACTCAGCTTCACATTTAGATAGTGTAACATATGATTGTTTATGTGTGCGCCAACAGATTGAGTCTCCGAACATTTTTACTGCAAAACCGCATGCGGTTAAAGAGTTATTGCAATCTGCAAAACTTGCATCTGAGTATACTTCCAATTTTTCAGTCACACCTGTATACCTCAAACACATACTCTTGGTTTCCTTTAAATATTGGAAGACTCTTTTAACCATAGCCCAATCATTCTCAGTAGTGCTCACCTGATGTCTACTGAGGATATTTACAGCATAAGAAATGTCGGGTCTAGTTGCACTGGCTAAGTACAACAGACCGCCCACAGCTTCCCTGTAGGGAGCATTTTCAGTCGTGTGAGTCTTGTCCAACACCTCAAAGTTGTAGTCGGATTCTCTCAGCTTTCTCTCCTGATTAGGTACTTGAGCTGTTACCATGGGAGTTCTTTGAGGATGTGATTCGGTAAAATCAAATCTCTTCAATATATTTTTCTTGGCATAATTCTATGATTTGTCTCTCCTTATCTCGCCTTACTGTTATGCCCAAGAATTCCTTCGGACTACCTATAGTGCTCATCTCAAACTCGACACTTAGTTTACCTTTAACCTCGTTCAATTTAATGGTATCATTACTTGCCGTTAGGATGCCATCTACATACAAAAGTAAGATCAAGAATTTGTTCTTGTTTCGCCAGGTGAATAAACACAGTTCTATATCTGAATTTTTCAAGTACAATTTGAGAGCTACTTGTGTAAATCTGTCATTCTATTTTTTTGGGCTTATTCTCAAGCCATACAATGCTTTTTCAATCTTACAGACTTTCTCCTTTCTGTACTTCTGGTCATGTAATACATCTTCAGGCAACTCCATATAAATTTCCTCATCTATTACTCCATTCAGAAATGTAGTTTTCACATCCAATTGACAAGTTTCAAGATTGTACTTATTAATAATTGCAATCACTGTTCTCACCAGTGGCAGTCTTGATACTGGAGTATAAGTCTTTCAATTCATAACAGTTTTTATCTTTAAAACCTCGAATGACTAAACGCGCCTTAAAACTCTCCTTTATGTAATTTAACTCTCACAGTTCCAGCTCCCTCCGTTTTCAAGTCAGCTGAACTGTCTTTATTTGCACATTTGATCGCACCGTAATTTGATTCATCAAATGTATCAAAAATAATTTTTGAACGCGTAATGTGCTCTGTCGCACCTGAATCAGCTAAGAAATTGTTCAGAAAATTATTCTCACCGATACCGATCTGATTTGCATTTATTTTTCTGGAATCTGTATTGAACTCTCATCTGGTGGCGCAGGATGTTCTATTCTATAGCTCGCAATTTTTAATATGTAAGAATGTGTCTTACCTTCATTGATGTTTTTCTCATTAGATTGACCAGGCTTTCTTTGAGCCTGTTCTCCGCTACCATGGGTGTTTTTCGGTTTTTATTGCTAGAACCTGTTCGTCCGCCACCTCTAAATCGATCTTTTTTCCCATTGTCTGAGTTAGTGTTCTCGGCTTTTCTCTTTATACCTCGCCCGTGACCTCTTATACCAAATCGTCTATTATTATTAGAGTTATTATACCTGTATTTCCTTTCGATCCACCTCCTCTCCTGTAATTGTCTCGCCTATTTGGACATTCTTTGGACTTATGTGTGCCAACCTCACTGCAGCTGTAGCATGTATTACCTTTGCCCTTGTTCGGGCAGTCACGGCCAATATGTCCATAGTCCTCATACGCTCGCGCGTCAACGCCTTCTAACGTGGAATTTGCGTTCCCAGGTAAAAATTTATAGACATGTACCCGGGAGTCATAAGTTTCCCGTAGAAGAGGTATTTTGGTGAACGCAAGAGGGAAAGCAACATAATAATGAAAAATCTGAACGCCAAATACCCGGGGGATGCTAGTTCCCAGTAGAAGAGGTAGATGCGCGTCCAGTAGTGATCGGCGAGTTCCTTGACAAATATTCTCGTAAAAACACCACGGAGGACGCAAGTTTACTGAATAAGAGATGAACGCGCAGGCGTAACCCCGTATCTGACTTGCCATTAAAGTAAAATCTTAAAGCAAAGTATCCGGGGGATGCAAGTTTCCCGTAGTAGAGGTATACGAGCTCGTAAGACAGAAAGCGGCTTGAAAATAAAAAAATCTAAAACACACATACCCGGGGAACGCTAGTTCCCAGAAGTAAAGATAGATGCTCGCGTAAGATAGAAAGTAAGTTGATAATAGTACGAATCCATAACTCAAATACCCGGGGGACGCGAGCTTCCTATAGATGAGGTATATTGGCGCGCGTAAGACAGAAACGGCTCATCAACTGGCTTTCGTCTTACGCGCGCGTTTACCTCTTCTACTGGAAAGTTGCGACCCCCGGTATTTGGGTTTCAGATTTGTGTATTATCAATCCGCTTTCTGCCGTACGCGCGCAAATATATCTCTTCTACGGGAAACTAACGTCCCCGGAGTATTTGGATTTTAGATTTTTTCTATTATCAACTCACTTTCTGTGTCACACGCGCATCTACCTGTTCTTCCGGGAATTGATGCCCCCCGGGTATTTGGGTTCAAAATTTTTGTATTATAAAGCCGCTTCTGTCTTACGCGCGCGTCTATCTGGTCTACTGAGAACTCGCGTCCCGCTGGTATTAAGGTTTCAGATTATTTTATTATCACGTTGCTTTCTTTCGTACGCTCACGCAACATCCCCTTCTATGCGGAACTCGCGTCCCCCGAGTACTTGGCCTTAAGATTTTACTTTCTTGGCAAAGCGGATACTGTCGAACTCCCGCGCGTTCAGCTCTTCTTCAGTGAACTTGTTTCTCCAGGGTATTTGTGTTTGAGGTTTTTGTATTAATAAGCCGCTTTCTGTCTTATGCTCGCCAATATATCTCTCCTACAAGAAACTCACGTCCCCCGGGTATTTGGGTTTTAGATTTTTTTTATTATGAACTCGCTTTCTGTCATATGCGCGAGTAGATGAGCTACCCACTCCGGGCCCACTTATCCTCTGCGCTGGCGCTCGGTCGGCAAGGTAGAGCGCTACCTTGCCGGTGGATGGTAATTGCAGGGTGGCTGATAACCCAATATTACCAGCAGTCGATAACCCAAATCTACCTGACCAACAGAGTAGAATTTGTTAAATAAGTACATAATTAATTTTTTTCCTTTTATTCATTTCTTTTCTTTTTTTTTCATTTTCTTAATTTTTTTAATTTTTTTTTCTAATAAAGTCATATACCATAACTCATAAAATTTTGTCCGTTTCGCCGGTCAATTTTTCCCTTTACAGTAGCATGACTTCTGAAAATTAGTGTACGTTTGAGGTTATGTTTTGCTTTTAAGGTTACGTTTCCATTGATACCCTTCGTAGCACGATCTGTAGATGAATCACGCATCTCTAACTTTCCGACAGAACAGTATGCAATACCAAACTCTGCCTTGTAAACATTTCGAGGTTATGACTCCATTGATACCCACTCTTTCGTAGCGCCATTTGCAGATGAATCAGCCATCTCTACGTTACCGACAGAGCAGTATGCAACATCAGATAGGCTATCCAACTTCACAAACAGAGCCGTATGAGATACCTCCAAGCTCATCAATAACTATAATACTTGTTAGATGACACACATGATATGCACTATGTATACTGCGCACTCCACTAGGCGGCGAGCCGGAGTCGTCGCGCTGTCCATTGCTGAGTAGGCGTACTGCCGGCTATAACTCAGGTTGTGCAAACCATCAACCACCACTACCTACACTCACACATCGTGTGAGGGTGGGTGGTGGTTTGCTAAATAATTGATTAATTAATTTATTTCATTTTTTTTATTTTTTCTCTCTCTTTTCTTCTGTTCAACAAGAGGAGCATAAGTGCTTGAATTTTGATTCATATGATGTTAGGGACACAAGCATATACTCTCAATTCATATATAGATAACACACAAATCATGCATACTATATCCCGCCAACGCTCAATGGGGTTCGCATCTTCAAACCTTCACAGAATTCTTGGAAAAACGGTTTCAACAGGTTGAGACCTGCACGGACAACTCTGATTGGCTGACGCAATTTCAAACATCCCATAGAATTCTTGGAAAAATGGCATGGAGCTCTCTGATTTGTCGAGCGTCACGATCCGAAATATAAAAGGCGAGGTACGAAATTCTTGGAAATTTAGACACGTTTCTTCACGTCTCAGCTTACTATATTACATACGAAACCTACGGTATTTCTACCTTACTGACAGAGCTGATTACCCCCATCGGTAATTGTAAGAATCGCAATACATTAACTTTTACATACAATGAATGCATTATATACTATGTGATCTACATATACTATGTATATTGCATATACTATGTATACTGCATATACTATGTATACTGCATACACTATGTGCAATGCATACACTATACATACTAACACTCTATATCGCCACCCTCCACCACCGCGCGCGAGCGCTCTCTCCACCATGCTATCATTTCCGACGACTGATAAGGTAGAAATCTACTTTAGCGACAGAGTGGAAAATACAAAATGGCGGGTAATTTGAAAGGGCGGGAAATTTAAGAGGCTGGGCAAAATTTTCACCATTTCGGCTGGAATTCGTGGAGCATCGAATGGTGAATTTTTTTTTTAATGATGAGAGCCCCAACCATCATCTGTGAGGTGCATTACCTCTTCATCATTTATTAATAGAGTTTATTCATAATCCATATGTATGTATTTAAAGTAAAAATTTTTCATCAGCTTGACTTTGTGAAGTGCACACGCAGCTTTGTATGCTCTATTGTGATTGGTGCAAATAGTCACCGCCTTATTAGGATCATCTAAGCCTGGATAGCCATACTCGATGACGTCGATAGCGTTGACTTTGAAGCATCTTAAACACTCTGTCCTGATTTCACCATGGACAAATACCTTCGTCGCATCATACAGTCTATCTCGAATGATTTTCTCCACGTCAGTGTAGAGAATGTCTCCAGATGTCGAGACAAGACCATGATAGCAATGCTCCAACCATGTATTCTCGCGTCGGTACTTGTCCGTAAGTCAGCGCCACGGATACGACTCTCGAAACATGAGCACCAGAGGTTCTGATTTGCCGTCTCGAGGAAGTATGGCGAGTTCCTTGAGAATGAAATCGATCACTGGTTGCTTGAAACCCTGCATGTGTACGACGTACTCCATTCTGAATGATCGCGCTGTATGCTACTTAAACCAATTAGAAGGCTTTCCGCAGGTTGTGACCTGATGATTGATTATTAGAAAGTTTAATAACCCATTAGTATGTGATGAAGATCTTAGCAGGTTGATATAACTGAAGCCTCGACTAACCGTTGCGAGAGTACTTTCATATTAAAGCAACCAAGCGGTCAGCTGCGCAACTACTACACTGGCTTTCCCAGACATCTATGTATGCTAACATAAAAAAAATTTGTATTTTTTAAATGGTGAGAGCCCCAACAATCGCTCCCACCTGTGAAGTACAATCACATACAATTAGCTCCCAATCAATCAGCATTCCTTTATCATTTAATATATGAGCCTTGCCTCGCGAAGTTCATTAATAATAAAATAGATTTCTGCAGAGTTATTTACCATATTTTGCTCAACAATGAGTACTCGAAGGCGGTCAACTAATTTGTTAGGGTCATCCCAGACATTGAGTTCATATGCAGTTGCAATATTACCTTACAATGACGAAACAACTTCTTCCCCCTCATTCTCATCACTAGGCTACAGTCTTCTTTTCCATTTACATCTCCAATTAATCAAGTCCTTATATTTATTTTATATTTGGTTTTTCTTTCCAAAGTTTTCTCGATAAATTTTTATCGGTTGAGAAATCAGATGCACCTTTATTAAAATGATAAGCTTTGTAATAATTATCCACGTTATTGGCAGTTTCCACTAGAGAATGAGAGTTAATTTTTGAATTTTCTTGATCGACAATTGTGAGATTTAGAGGATTGACCTTCAATTTAGCTACCACTGCAGATTCTTTTCGCTCGCCCACTACATTACTACCATTTTTAACTTCAGAAAGGGCATCTTTCAATCCTGGAAAAAGTCTTGACGATTGTTCGAACAATGGTGAAATAAAATTATAAACTTTGTTACTCTTTAGTTTCCGAATCGACTCATTTGCGCAGATAGCTTTTTATGAGCACTCGAATGTACTATGATCATTCTATAATTTTCAAAATCAGCTGAATTAATGCGATTTCCATCAGGATTTTTTCTAAACAGCAACTGTAATAAGCCCTCAGTCAGTTGAATAGTTGCATCACATACTTTCACGATGTTACCTTCAAACTCTATTGGCGAATTACCAATCATAAGAATATTTACTTTTTTGTAAACGGCGTATACATAATCAAGATACCTCTTTGAATTACGTTTGAGCATGGATAAATATTTCTTGATAAGTGAGACCATTTTCTTATCAGCGTCAACAGCACTGGTATATGGAACACTGTCAGTACTATCTAGATCCGCTGTCATCTTTAAATAAGAGACATCATTTCTCACATTATCAAGAGAATTGTCGATGCTGTTCTTCAAAGACATAGATTTTTGCTTAATAACACTTTTTCATAGGAGGTGTAGCGCTTTTCGGAAAATGTGAAATAGTAGTAACACTTTTTCGTAGAATGGGTCATAGGAGTGACAATTTTTCGTAGAATGTGTCATTGGGGTGACATCTTTTCTCCAAATTTGTAAGATTTGGCACTAAAGTTTTGCATTATCTTAAGCATTGATTCCGAAAGCGAGTATGTTAAATGGTGCCGGTTGCCTGTTGATTCGAATAGACTAAACCCCATATCAAACTAATAGCAATAGTAATATATATATATATTGTATAACAAATGAAAGTATCATTAGTCAGAGTTCGTTTGGTTCATAGTAGTGTCCAGCTGAAGTGTTGATACATAAAAACCTCAGATTTTGTGATATGTTTTCTGCGAATGGATTTGACTATACATAACAGCAGAAGCTTTAATATATGTTTAGTTCGAGCTGAACACTGAAAGCATAAACATGGTATACCCACAGCGAGAAGCGGATAGTTTTCGTATATTCAAAGATGCTATTAAGTAAAAATCTATGTCTTTGAAGAACAGCATCGACAATTCGCTTGATAATGTGAGAAATGATCTCTCTTATTTAAAGATGACAGCGGATCTAGATAGTACTGACAGTGTTCCATATACCAGTGCTTTTGACGCTGATAAGAAAATGGTTTCACTTGTCAAGAAACATTTATCCATGCTCAAACGTAATTCAAAGATGTATCTTGATAATGTATACGGTGTTTACAAAAAAGTAAATATTCTTATGATTGGTAATTCGAGAATAGAGTTTGAAGGTAACATCGTGAAAGTATGTGATGCAACTATTCAACTGACTGAGGGCTTATTACAGTTGCTGTTTAGAAAAGATCCTGATGGAAATCGCATTAATTCAGCTGATTTTGAAAATTATAGAATGATCATAGTACATTCGAGTGCTCATAAAAAGCTATACTGCGCAAATGAGTCGATTCGGAAACTAAAGAGTAACAAATTTTATAATTTTATTTCACCAATGTTCGAACAATCGTCAAGACTTTTTCCAGGATTGAAAGATGCCCTTTCTCAAGTTAAAAATGGTAGTAATGTAGTGGATGAGCGAGAAGAATCTGCAGTGGTAGCTAAATTGAAGGTCAATCCTCTAAATCTCACAATTGTCGATCAAGAAAATTCAAAAATTAACTCTCATTCTCTAGTGGAAACTGCCAATAACGTGGATAATTATTACAAAGCTTATCATTTTAATAAAGGTGCATCTGATTTCTCAACCGATAAAAATTTATCGAGAAAACTTTGGAAAGAAAAACATGCCAAATATAAAATAAATATAAGGACTTGATTAATTGGAGATGTAAATGGAAAAGAAGACTGCGGCCTAGTGATCAGAATGAGGGGGAAGAAGTTGTTTCGTCATTGTAAGGTAATATTGCAACTGCATATGAACTCAATGTCTGGGATGACCCTAACAAATTTGTTGACCGCCTTCGAGTACTCATTGTTGAGCAAAATATGGTAAATAACTCTGTAGAAATCTATTTTATTATTAATGAACTTCGCGAGGCAAGGCTCATATATTAAATGGTAAAGGAATGCTGATTGATTGGGAGCTAATTGTATGTGATTGTACCTTACAGGTGGGAGCGATTGTTGGGGCTCTTACCATTTAAAAAATACAAATTTTTTTTATGTTAGCATACATAGATGTCTGGGAAAGCCAGTGTAGTAGTTGCACAGCTGACCGCTTGGTTGCTTTAATATGAAAGTACTCTCGCAAGGGTTAGTCGAGGCTTCAGTTATATCAACCTGCTAAGATCTTCATCACATACTAATGGGTTATTAAACTTTCTAATAATCAATCATCAGGTCACAACCTGCGGAAAGCCTTCTAATTGGTTTAAGTAGTATACAGCGCCATCATTCAGAATGGAGTACGTCGTACACATGCAGGGTTTCAAGCAACCAGCGATCGATTTCATTCTCAAGAAACTCGCCTCACTTCCTCTAGATGACAAATCAGAACCTCTGGTGCTCATGTTTCGAGAGTCGTATCCGTGGCGTCGACTCACGGACAAGTACCGATGCGAGAATACATGGTTGGAGCATTGCTATCACGGTCTTGCCTGGAAATCTGGAGACATTCTCTACACTGACATGGAGAAAATTATTCGAGAAGACTGTATGATACAACGAAGGTATTTGTTCATGGTGAAGTCAGAAGAGAGTGATTAAGACGCTTCAAAGTCAACGCTATCGACGTCATCGAGTACGGCTATCCAGGCTTTGATGGTCCTAACAAGGCGGTGACTGTTAGCGCCAATCACAATAGAGCATACAAAGCTGCGTGTGCACTTCACAACGTCAAGCTGATGAAAAATTTTTACTTTAAATACATACATATGCATTATGGATAAACTCTATTAATAAATGATGGAGGGGTAATACACCTCACAGGTGATGGTTGGAGCTCTCATCATTAAAAAAAATTTACCATTCAATGTTCCACGAATTCCCGACGGAACGGTGAAAATTTTGTCCAGCCTCTTAAATTTTCCGCCCTTTCAAATTACCCGCCATTTTGTATTTTCCATTCTGTCGCTAAAGTAGATTCTACCTTATCAATCGTTGGTAATGATAGCATGGTGGAGAGATTGCTCGCGCGCGGTGGTGGAGCGTGGCGATGTAGAGTGTTAGTATGTATAGTATATGTAGTACACATAGTATATGCAGTATACATAGTTTATGCAGTATACATAGTATATGAAATATACATAGTATATGTAGTTCACATAGTATATAATGCATTCATTGTATGTAAAAGTTAATGTATTACGATTCTTAAAATTACCATTGGAGGTAATCAGCTCTGTCAGTAAGGTAGAAATGCCGTAGGGTTCGTATGTAATATAGTGAGGTGAGACGTGAAGAAACTCGTATAAATTTCCAAGAATTTCGTACCTCGCCTTTTATATTTCGGATCGTGACGCTCGACCAATCAGAGAGCTCCATGCCATTTTTCCAAGAATTCTATGGGATGTTTGAAATTGCGTCAGCCAATCAGAGAGCTCCGTGCAGGTCTCAACCCGTTGAAACCGTTTTTCCAAGAATTCTGTGAAGGTTTGAAGATGCGAACCCCATTGAGCTTTGGTGGGACATAGTATGCATGCTTCGTGTGTTATCTATATATGGATTGGGAGTATATGCTTGTGTCCCTAACATCATATGAATCAAAACTCAAGTCCTTATGCTCCTCTTGTTGAACAGGAGAAAAGAGAGGAGAAAAAATAAAAAAAATGAAATAAATTAATCAATTATTTAAGAAACCACTACCCACCCTCATACGATGTGTGAGTGTAGGTAGTGGTGGTTTATGGTTTGCACAACCCGACTTATAGCCCGCAGTGCGCCTACTCACCAGTGGACAGCGCAAAGACTTCGGCTCGCCGCCTAGTGGAACGCGCAGTATACATAGTGCATATCATGTGTGTCATCTAACAAGTATTATAGTTATTGATGAGCTTGGAGGTATCTCATACGGCTCTGTTTGTGAAGTTGGATAGCCTATCCGATGTTGCATACTGCTTTGTCAGTAGGATAGAGATGGCTGATTCATCTGCAGGTGGCGCTACGAAAGAGTGGGTATCAATGGAAACATAACATCGAAATGTTTACAAGGCAGAGTTGGGTATTGCATACTGCTCTGTCGGAAAGGTGCGTGATTCATCTACAGATGGCGCTATGAAGGGTATCAATTGAAACATAATCTCAAAATGAAAACATAACCTCAAACGTACACTAATTTTCAGAAGTCATGCTGCTGTAAAGGGAAAAATTGAACGGCGAAACGGACAAAATTTTATTAGAAAAAAAAAAATGAAAAAATGAAGAAAATGAAAAAAAAGAAAGAAAATAAAAAAAAATGAAAAAAAGGGAAAAAATAAAAAAATAAGAAATAGTAAAAAAATAAGAAATAATAATTAATTAATTACTAAAGTCATTACTCGGAGAGTCTGTCCTATACCAGTATCTCATTTCTTTACCTATTGAATTATCCGAATTTTATTAATTAAATAATTTTTGGTCTTTTACACCGGCAGTATAATTTTTATTGTATCTTCGCATCCTCTAGTAGTTTTCTTTTATGTTTTTTACAACGCCTGCCGATTTTCTTTGAAAATTTTGTATCGGTCTATTATAGTTCAACGGCCTGTCTAAGTGCTCAGTTCTTTCAAGTTGATTTTCACGTACTAAATTTCATTTTAATAGATTAAATAATATAGGTCAATAAAATTTCCTGTATTAAATAAATAAATTGTTATTTATTTTCATCTATTGAGTTAAATAATAACCTAATTTTTATTTGTTAGAGAAACGCTTAAATAATACAATTTTATTCGAAAAAGTCCAATGCAAATGAAAGGTGCTTTATTTCTTTTTATCGAATACTCATTTACTATGTGGTTCACTTTAACCTATTGTTTTGTTTACGCCGATTAATGAAGGTGGAAAAAACGTCCGAGCATTTGTGTGTGTATGCGTGTGCGTATACGTGCGAGCGTGGGTGTGTGCGTACGTATGGGTGTGTGTTCGTACGTATGCGTGTGTGCGCGCTGTGTGCATGTGTCTGCGTGCGTGGGTGTGCGTGCGTGCGTGTGTGTGCGCGAGCGTTTGCGCGTGTGTGTGTATGTGCGTTTGTGACCGTGAAAGTACGACGAAGAGTGACAACGCATGAGAGCGAGTGAGAAGTGGGATAAAGAGACCGATGGGTGGGAGAAAGCAAAGAAATCGAATGGTAGCGAGAAAGTATGATAGATCGTGAGAAAGGACGAGAGCGACCGAGGAAGTACGAGAGAGAGTGTGAAAAAAGGAGACCGTCCGAGAAAGTACAAGTGCGACTGAGAAAGTATACGAGAGAGGGGGAGAGAGAGAGAGGGGACAACAGGGCGTGCATGAAGGAGCTAGTAGGATTAGGAGAGGATATCGAACTGGTAGGAGCAGGAGAGAAGAAGATCGATCGGGAGATACCAACGAGCCTTCCTTGCTGAGAAAGTGAGGGAAGTTGAGAAAGATATCGAACGTGTATGATCCGGAGAGCAGGATATTGATCGAGTGATGTCAGCGATCTCCCTCTAGTGGATGAAGTACCAATGACGCGCCTCTCCCACTTCTGCTTACTGTATCGCGCGAGCTGCGCCCACTTCTTCGCAAGCCGCGGCCGCCTCAGAGCTGATTGGCTGATTTATTTATTTTTTAAGTATCCACAACTTCTTTAATACGAAAAATTTACAAAAAACTGTAACGTGACCTTCGTCTTAAAATTTTGTGTTCTACCAGGTTCTGTTGAGTAATGCACACATTTCGAGAAAGGTTGTATATATACTTTAAGAAATCCAAAAATAATATTTGAACCATCAATATAAAGATAAAAACATACATTATATTATTTATTTTTCTAAAAAATCTATTTAGGTAGTGTCATTAGAAAAAGCGCCAAGTAAATAATTTTGTTTTCTGTACGAAACATGTCCATACAAGGCTAAAATCCAAGATTTAATGAAAAAATGGAGGTACAGGTAATTTTCATTTAATTTCATCTAGGAGCACCGTGACGGAGCAAGATGATATAAAAAATTCATGTATGCTATTTATCTCTATTTATATAGAAAAATATACGAGGTACATAAACGTTAGTAGTTCCAGACATTTGCCTATATGTACAACGAATGCCAGAATTTTATCAGAATTATAATTGGTGTGCTACCAGGGTTGTCTGTCAATCATAAAAAAAAATTAATTTCGTAAAATTTGACAAAAACATATTTTTGCTTATAAAATTATTTGCAATTTGTGCTACTCTTTAATAATTGCTCTCGACATACTATTTTAATTATGTATTTACTTTTTGTTACAGGAACTGAGCTTGCGGGATAATAGTAGTTCTGATGAAAAGTCTATGTAATTAAGAATTTGTAAATAGATGAAATGAAAGAACATATTTTTATAAAAAAAATCTGTGTCGCTGATGTCAAAGCTACTTGCTTAGAAAAGCGACGGAGAGAGATATGAAGAAAAGACTTCAACATATGTAATTCAATGTAGATACTTCTGGAGGAACACTAGAACTTCGATAAAGAATTTTGTCTGTTTTATGCATGTATTTCTTACCTGAAGTTGATAAAAATTCAAATAATTTATATCCATTGTCCTTGTACCACAGACATTATCAATAGCATCAACATTATATCATTAATATTTCAACAATCAAGAATAAGACACAAGTATTTTGAATATTTTGAAATTACGAATTGTCTGCATCATTAACTTATTTTATATGAAAACGTTAACTTTAAATTTTGTGTGGTTAAAATAGGCATTAAAAAGTCACATGACTTTTTTTAATAATTATATATAAACGTTCGATGGACTGTTAAGCTATACTGTTAGTTTATGCAAGCGAATGAAAAATATGAGCGTTGACTTAGTAGGACTCTACTTGTTTGGTTTGTTATATTGCAGTGAAATGCTTTCAATATCGCATTGTAAACCTTCATTTAAATTGAAGAATGATGCACCATACTTTACTTTTACAGAAGAACTATTTTAATACATTATTTACATAATTAATTCATTATATTGTACAGAATAACGATATCGTATTTATGACAGAATCCATTTCAAATCGAACAGCCAGTGTATGCCTACATCGCTGACCATTTTGGAATTAAAGTATTTCTGTTCTTCTGTAAAAATGATTCGACACATATTTTTCATTTTTCGATTACACTAAAATTGCATCCAGTTTGGAATGTTTAAAATTATGTACAGAATTCTAACTTTGACATTTTATTTTTGAAGGTCATCTTCAAACTGCTGCCATTTCTCGAGTTTTTAAAGCTGTTGAGTAAACTAAACGACCTTTCACTCAGTTCAGCGCCCTCTTTTAGCCTCCGCATCATATTTGGATAACAATAAAAAAATTCATGAGATATGCAGTTTTACGAAACAATGCACTTTTTAGAAAAATGCATTTTTCTCAAAAACCCCATCTTATTTTGGATGAATTTTCGTTGTGGTAGGGGATATACACCTATCAAACCATGTTTGTCCGATACTGTAATTTTCTCATGAAAAGAGAAAAAAAATTATCACGTGAAATCGGATTTTTTGTTGCCTTATAAGGTAGGCCTTCGTAGCCATTATGAATTGCTTTGATTACATCAACAAGGAATATACATAATATATAAACGTAGGCACACATACATACAATAAATGATTTTTGTACTTTTAGATTTTTTTTTAATTTTATACGTAACTTTATTATTTTGTTGTTATTGGCGCAAACTGGCTTTTTTTCGCGGTATACGTGCGACGGTATATAGACATAGTCGTGCTGATCGGTTATAGATGGATGCAGCTATATGTGGGTTAGAGAAAGACTGTTAATTATCAATTTAGTGAAGTAATAACAAAAAAAAATCATAAAGTTACGTATACAATTGAATAATCTAAAAGTACAAAAATCATTTATTGATTTTATAATATTTTTTTCCCTTTTCATGGGAAAATTACAGTATCGGACAAACATGGTATGATAGGTGTTTATATCCCACAAAAAAAATCACCAAAAAAAGGATGGAATTTTTTAGGCAAATGTATTTTTTCGTAAAACTGCATATCTCATGAATTTTTTTAATGTTATCCAAATATGATGCAGGGGGTTGAAGAGGGTGCTGAACTGAGTAAAAGGTAATTTACTTCACTCAAAAGCTTTCAAAACTCGTCAAATTGTACCAGTTTGAAGATGACCTTCAAAACTAATATTTTAAATTTAGAATTCTTTACAAAATTTTAAACATTGCAACATAGGCATACCCTAGATGTCCGTTTTGAAATTGATTCGGTCCAATATATTATAGATTTATACTTGTAAATGATTAATTGTTTGACAAATAATAAAATAATTTTCATTTAATTCGCTCTGTCCCACTCTTCCTTTTCCTCTCATCCCGCCCTCTCTCGTTTAAGTGCCTTAAAAGCATTTTATATCTTTTATTCTCTCTCTCTCTCTCTCCCTCTCTCTCTCCCTCTTCCACAGGGGTCAGTTCTGAAACCTCTGTTGTTCTGCCTCTATATCAACGACCCTTTGGGTGTTCAACATATATTATATGCAGATGATCTGCAAATTTATTATTAGGTATCGCGTGATAGGTTCGGTGAGGGGGTGGCATTGACTCAACAAGCTGCAAAAGCAGTCACGGAATGGGCAACCGGCGCCGCGCTCAAACTCAATGCAGGTAAGACGAAAGCAATTGTTTCCGATAGTAATAGTTCTGCCATAGTTTAAAGGATGATTCCTCACTTTGCATTATTTTGGGTGATGGCGTAGGGGTGCCCTTTTCCGATTCTGTCGAGAGTCTCGGAGTAGTTCTTGATTCTAAAAACACTTCCCCGTCCAGGACACTTCTCCGTCCAGGACACTTCCCCGTCTAAGACACTTACCTGGCCAGGACTACACTTCCCCATCCAAGACACTTTCCATCTGGGACGCAACCCCGTCGAGGACACTTCTCCGTCCAGGACACTTCCCCGACTAGATACTTCCCCGCCCAGGACACTTCCCCGTCCAGGACACTTCCCCGTCTAGGACACTTACCCGGCCAGGACTACACTTCCCCATCCAGGACACTTTCCATCTGGGAAGCAACCCCGTCGAGGACACTGAGTGTGTGTGTGTGCGTGTGTGTGTGTGTGTGTGTGTGTGTGTGTGTGTGTGTGTGTGTGTGTGTGTGTGTGTGTGTGTGTGTGTGTGTGTGTGTGTGTGTGTGTGCATGTGTGTGTGCGTGCGCGCGCGCGCGCGCGTAACTCTAATCTATAACTCTTTTATTTTCAGAAAAAACTTTTATTTTCAGAAAAAACCATGTCCATACGTAAATTTAATAATATAATATTTTCTTTTATATTATTCGAAAATTGTATTTATTAATTTTTTTTTCCTTGCTTTTTTTGAAGCGTATTATATTTTTACGAGTAATAAAGTGTGCCACTTGCTACTACCAACCCAATAAATCCACCATATACTAGCGGCGCAGCATCAATTTGTTTTAGCAAAATCAGTCAAATTTTTACGTTCAAATTTTGATTGCAAGTAATTTACATGGTTATCATGTAAAATACTGTAGAAAAGTTCAAAAGTTTCTTAACACTATTTTAACAGTAGTTTCAAGGATAATTTCAAATATAAGTGCTTTCAAATGAAAGTGCTTCAAAATTGGCAAAAAATTATATTTTTTTTGTAACATCTGTTAATATATTATTAATTGCAAGTAATTTGTCACATTTGACATTATCTCTCATAATGTTAGCTAAGTGAGAAGCTCCAAAACCTATTTCATTGATCGTAAAGGATTTTCAATGTTTTATGTTTGCAATATGAGTTAGCAGCAGTTTTAAATCCGCCAACGGCCGCAGCCTCGTGCCTGCTACGGTGGCCGTTACGCTGACTAGTGTTACAACACCGAACAGCCTACTTCAGCAGCCGTGGTTTCCGCTCACGTCGTGACAGTTTTATGTCACGAAACATACGGTTGTGACGTATCTGGGTGAATATAACCTTATTTGTATAGACTCGGCTTTATTTCGTTGAGTCTAAGCGCCGGCACTAATTTTAATCAATTGCGTCTATTTTATGTACAATTGTGAGCGCACATTACATTTTAATTTATTTTTCCGACTGCTTAATTGTTATGTAGTGTACTTGGTAAGCACAGTATCTACATTCCTTTTATCTTTTGGTTCTACGGTAGCCCTTAATTTCCTGTGCTGTTTTATAATAAAATAGTTTAGTAGTATTGTCCTTTCGGGTGACCTATGACCAATCGGGTGATAAGGCTTTTCTTGAGACAAAGTTTATATTCTTTGTATAAATGGTTTATAGTTATGATTTGAAAAGTTAGAAAATATAAAAATTTATTGTGAAATGGCATTGTGAAATAACTTGTTTTTTAAAATAATTAAAATTAGAAAATGTTTATGTTTGATACTTTTCAAATCATAACTATAAATCATTTATACAAAGAATATAATCTTTGTCTCAAGAATCACCCGACTGGTCATGTTGCAAACATAAAAAATTGAAAATCCTTTACGATGAATGAAATAGATTTTAGAGCTTCTCGCTTAGCTTATATTATGAGAGATAATCTCTTTGTCACAAATTACTGTAAAATAATTCTAAATATTTTCTTCTTTTATAAAGGGGTTATTTGATGTAAAATCAAAAACTGTTATAATCCTCTAACTTGTTAGAATTACTGTTTGGTAAATATACATAATACACTATTCAACTTTTCAGCTTACAGTCCCCTTGTATTTAATTTATAGTTCTGGTTCAGAAAGTTGTACTTGAATAAATTATTTCAAGTAACTCATTTGTTAAATGGTAAAAGCTTTACCAGATATGAGAAAAAGTAAAATTAACAAATTTTACATTTGTTATTAAAGACATTATCTTCCATAATATAAGTTAAGCGAGAAGCTCCAAAACCTATTTCAAGGCTAACAAGTTAGAGGAATATAACAGTTTTTGATTTTACATCAAATAACCCATTTATAAAAGAAGAAAATATTTAGAATTATTTTCAAGTAATTTGTCACAAAGACATTATCTCTCATAATATAAGTTAAGCGAAAAGGTCCAAAACCCATTTCATTCATCGTAAAGGATTTTCAATGTTTTATTTATGCAACATGACCAGTCGGGTGAAGATTTTTCTTGAGACAAAGTTTATATTCTTCATATAATGGTTTATAGTTATGATTTGAAAAGTGAGAAAATATAAAAATTTATTGTGAAATGGCATTGTGAAATAACTTGTTTTTTAAAATAATTAAAATTAGAAAATTTTTATGTTTGATACTTTACAAATCATAACTATAAACCATTTATATAAAGAATATAAACTTTGTCTCAAGAAAAGCCTTCACCCGACTGGTCATGTTGAAAACATAAAACATTGAAAATCCTTTACGATGAATGAAATAGATTTTGGAGCTTCTCGCTTAGCCTACATTATGAGAGATAATGTCTTTGTGACAAATTACTTGAAAATTATACTTATCTAAACTCTTGTATTGTAGTAGCCGTATAGTTGGGATAGACTCAATTTCTAAGGTCTGATCTGACAGTACTTAAAAAAATAAAAACAGAACTACATCTTGATCACTCATCCTTTTACCCAACATTCAAAATGCAAAGATAAAGTTGCGTACTGGACTCTTGCCAGTATTTTCAACGATTACGTTTGTTTGGTGATCTTGGTTATATTTGTGAATGGAATTAAATCAATGGTTCTGTCGACGTTCTTGAACAACAATAACATAAATAAAAATATTTTTGGTTGACAGACAACATAACCCTCTCTCTCTCTCTCCGCAATCACACACTGACACAGACTCTCTCTCTCTCTCTCTCTCTCTCTCTCTCTCTCTCTCTCTCTCTCTCTCTCTCACTCTCTCCATCTCCCCATGATCAAGAATCAATCAAATTTCTACTAGGTGCACAATGTGGAAATGGACTGGAAAAAAGAGAGGTGATGAAGAACAAGAAGAAATTCAGGGACAAAAATATATATAGAGAATGATCTAACGTGGACAGAGAGGTAAATCAGGGACAGAGTATGGGACAAAGCGATAGAACTGAAGAAGAATGGATCCAAAGCGAAGGTTGTGGGGCTAAGGAAGATCAAAACGGATGAGGGAACATGGACCTGGAGCGAAAGGAAAGGGAGGTGGTTTCTCGACAAGGACATCAAGCTGCAGGACCTCAAGGATAGCGACAGAGGCAACGGAGAGGAGGATAAAGACTAGGAAAGATGAGTAGGAGGATAAGAGGAGGGAGAGGCGAGAGGGGAAAGGTAACGTAATTAATACGATCTTTTGGAATGTTGCAGGAACGACGAAATGGAGAAGGGAGGTCTGGGAGTACGTGAGAAAGTTCGATGTAATAGGGCTGGTGGAAACGTGGGAGGAAAAAGACAAATGAAAGAAGGCGGCGGAACACCTGAAGGAATATGAGGTAATGCAGAAATTCGCAATAAGAGATAAGAAAAAGAGAAGAGTCAAGGGAGGAGTTCTCCTGGCGATAAGGAAGGGTATTGGAGCGGAGATTGAATGGGAGGAGAGGACGACTGCGGAAGCAATCGCGGCGAAGTGGAAAAAAGGTAATAAAACGTGGCTATAGGGGATCACGTACATGAGACATAGCAGAAGCGAAAACTACAAGACAATGGAAGAATGGGTAGAACGTAACAAAGAAGGAGTCACAATAATAAACGGAGACTTCAATGCGAGAACGGCAGAAGAAGGACGGCTTTGGGACAGTGAAGGAGAGAAAGAAGAGAGGAAGAGTAAGGACAAGACGCTAAACGAGGAAGGAAAGGATCTGGTAAATTGGGTGGAGGAACAAGGTATAGGAATAGGAAATGGTACAACGATGGGGGATGAAGAAGGGGAATGGACGCAGATAGGACAAACAGGTTGCACAACGATTGATTATATTATAAGGAATGAAGAGGGAAGGTGTAAAATAAAGAAGATGGTGGTAGGAAACAGGATTAAATCGGACCACTCACCGTTGGAAATGGTAGTAAAGTGGAGAGAAGTGGAAGGGAGAACTCAGGAAGAGGAAAAGGAGGAGAAGAGGAGCGTGATAAAATGGGAGACGGAAGGAATAGAAGACTACCACAGGAAGCTAGCAAAGTACGGTGAGGCAAAGAGCTGGAAGGAGTTAAAAGAGAAGGTAGGAAACGCAATACCTAGAACAGAAGTGAGAGGACGGGGAGAAGACTGCCACGAAGATAAGTGGTGGGATGGACAATGTCACAAGAGGAAAGTGGACTTAAACAAGGCCCTGAAGGAAATGAGAAAAGGAGTAATAGGAGAAGAAGAATGGAGAAAACGGAGGAAAGATTACAGAAACTTCCTAGAAAACAAGAAGAGAGAAAAGGGGAAAGAATGGTTGATAGAGATAGAAAAAGACAAAGGAATGAAAATGTTCTGGAAAGCGGTAAGTTCGTGCAAGAAAAAGGGCTCACAGGTGGAATATGGGCTCACCATATCAAAAGACGCATGGAGGGAACATTTTAGAGGTCAATATATAACGGAAGAGGTGACGTATAGGACAAAGGAGACCAATGAGAGGAAAAAGGAGGACGGGGAAAGGTTAGAGGACATATCGTCGGAAGAAGTAAGGGAGATATTAAGGAAGCTAAAAAAGAAAAAGACAGTGGGACAGGACCAGATCACAAACGAGGCGTGGATTCTCGGAGAAGAGCAGCTAACAGAAGAACTGACAACAGTGATAAATGAAATCTGGAAGGGAGGAAAAATACCAAGCGAATGGAAAACAGGAATCATAAAACCCATCTACAAGAAAGGAGACAAAAAAGAAGTGGGGAACTACAGAGGTATTACGCTCATGGATACAGGATATGAAATATACGCAGAGATAGTTAGGAAAAGACTGGAAGCGGAGTTGGAGGGAAAAAAGGTACTGAGCGAGACGCAGATGGGGTATAGAGAACGAAAGGGAACGACAGAGATGATATACGTATTGAAGGAAGTAATAAGGAAGGGTATAGAAAGAGAGAGAGAGGAAAGATCTTGATATGCTTCGCAAACACGAAAGCTGCGTTTGACAGGTTGAAGAGAGAAAAGATATGGGAAAGGCTAAGGGAAAAAGGAGTGAACGGAAACTTGATAAGAAGAATATGCAGTCTGTTTGAAGGAACAATAGCAAAAGTGGTTATTCGAGGAGAGGTAATAGACGAATTCGGTATCAAGGAAGGGGTAAGGCAGGGATGCCCACTAAGTTCAACGCTATTTAACATAGCGATAGCAGATCTGGAGGAAGAAATGCAGAAGGTACAGGAAAGCGGAGCGTGGTTAGGCAAAAACAAAAGGATTAAGACCATATCATATGCAGACGACATAGCTCTAATCGCAGAAGATGAAGGAGTAATGAAGGACATGTTGGAAAAATTCAGGAAATGGAGTGAAAGGAAGGGGCTAGAACTAAATGCCAAAAAAACAAAGATAATGCTATTCAGAAAGAAAGGAGGAAGGAGAAAGGAGGTGATCTTCAAATGGAATAAGGAGGTACTGGAGACGGTGAGGAAGTTCGAGTATTTAGGTTACATAGTGAAAGGGAACAACTCAGACGTGGAACAAAGGAAATTTAAGGAAAGGCAAACGGAACGGTAGGGAAGATATGGAGCCTGGCAGAGAGAAAGTTTAAAAATGCGTGGGGCCTAAGAATGAAGCTGTTCGAGATAATGGTAAAAGGAGTAATCATGTACGGAGCAGAAAACTGGGGCTGGAGAGAGTGGAAGAGGATAGAGGGAGTGAAAATCAAATACGTAAGATGGACGTTGAATTTGATCAGAACGACGCCGTGGCACACAATAAGAAAAGAAACAGGAGTAAGGAAAATAGCAATGGAAGCAGCAAGCAGAGCGATGAAGTTGGAGAAAAAGCTAAGCAGACCAAAGGTGGAATCGTTGGAGAGGATGGCATTGGAACAGGCTTACCTAGACGACTAGGAAAAATGGAGTAAGAAGGACAGGAAAGCATCCTGGAACGGCAAGAGGGAATTTCTGGAAAGTACAGGGACGTCTGTGAAAGAATGGAACGACTGCGTGAGGATTGGATGGGATAAGAGGACAAAGATAAGAGAAAAAAGGGACGTCTGTTACAAAGACGAAACGGACAAGGAGGTGATGAAATCGACGTACGCTAGAGAGGCAAGAGAGGTGCTGGGGAAGGAAGGCAGGATCTATGCGAAAGAAGATGTAAAAAACTCGAGGAGCGGATTGGAGATACTAGGAAGATTTAGGATGGGAAATGAGGCAAGGGCAAATGAATATGGGAGAAGAGAGGATGAGAAACTCTGTAGAGTAGGCATGAAAGAGGCTGAGACAATGAGACATGTGCTAATGGATTGTGAGATAACAGGCAAAAACAACATGGATTGGAAGATCTAACTAAGAGGAGATAGGACAAGCTTGTGTAGATTAAACGAGGTGAAATGGAAAAGAACAAGGGAAGAGACAGAGAGAGACTAATTGGTCAGCAGAAGAATGTAGAAAGACCCCAAAGGCAGAGCCGGTTGCGAGCAAGAAGATAAATATTATAAGTGAACACTAAAAGAGGAACGGTGGAAACACCCTAAGGCTAGAGAAGAGAGGGAAGAAATGGATGACCGGTTGAGAGACATAACCCGCAAGAACAGCAGATATTACAGTTAGTACAGAGTAGTTAGTACATTACAGAGTAAGTACGCAGAGAAAAGAAAGACAGGAATATGGAAGGAAAAATAAAAGAATCACAAAGAAGGATGTATGAGTTGAAGAAGAGGGTGAAAAGATTAGAGGAAGAAATGGAGAATATGAAAAAGGAAGGAGAGAGAAGAGAAAAGGAATGGAAGGCGAGAGAAGAAGGATTAAGAGTAAAGGTGAGAAAAGATAGAAAAAGTATGGAGGAGAGAATAAAAAAGGTTGAAGAGAAAATGGTTGGAGGAAAAAGGAAGAAGGTAGAAAATTCGGATAATGGGGAGTGGAGTGAAGGAGACGAGGATTGGTGGAGCGAGGAACAGAGTGAAGAGGACAGGAAAAGAGAAAAAAAGAAGAGAATGCGGAGCGAGGTGATGAGAGTGAGCACGGGACCAAGAGGAGGAGAGGATAGAGGGCAAGGTGGAAGCAAGTATGGGAGCGGTGAAAGACAGAAGGAAAGAGGAGGAGACAGTCTAGAGAGACATAGAAAGAAAGTGCTGATGCTATAGAAGGGCGGTAATTGGGACGAGGATTACTGAGTGGCTGAATGGCTGGAGACAGAAATGGGGGAGGAAATAGAGGTACAAGTAGAGAGGACAAACGACAGCCAAGTGTTCAAGATATGGTGTGAAGGGAAGAATACCAAAAAAAGATTTGGGATGCTAGAAGGAAATGGAAAGAGGGAAGAGTGGCAAAGATTGAGGAGTGGAAATCATTAGCAGAGAGGAGAGCGAGGGCCAAGGTGTATAACAGCATCAAGGAAATTGCAAGAAAGGCAGGATTTAAGGACGCAAGAATAGAAATAAAGGAGGATGGATGGAAAGAAATGGAGCAGGGAGGAAGATATGATGAAAGTAGAAGGGACTTGGCGAAGGAAAAGGAGGAGTAAGAATAGACAGGAAAGAAGGGAAATGGAGGAGACAGAGGATGGGGAACATAGGAAATAGAAGAAGAGGAAGAAAGGTCACACACACACACACACACACACACACACACACACACACACACACACACACACACACACACACCCACACACCCACCCACCCACCCACACACACACACACACACACACACACACACACCCACACACACACACACACACACACACACACACAGAACTACAAAAGCGAAATGCCAATTTAGAAAGGTTACAAACACATACACAATAAATAAACAACAAACATGCGTTATACGATGTCGGTAAAAGGAAAAAGAGATGTATATATATTAATATGTAAGAAAATGTAAACTTATAACCGCAAGGTTAAATAAAGCAATTATTATTATTATTATTATTATTATTATAAAGATTTATTGTGAAATGGCATTGTGAAGTAACTTGTTTTTTAAAATAATTAAAATTAAAAAATTTTTACGTTTGATACTTTTCAAATCATAACTATAAACCATTTATACAAATAATATAAACTTTGTCTCAAGAAAAGCCTTCACCCGACTGGTCATGTTGCAAACATAAAACATTGAAAATCCTTTACGATGAATGAAATAGGTTTTCGAGCTTCTCGCTTAGCCTACATTATGAGAGATAATGTCTTTGTGACAAATTACTTGAAAATTATACTTATCTAATCTCTTGTATTGTAGTAGCCGTATAGTTGGGATAGACTCAATTTCTAAGATCTGATCTGACAGTACTTAAAAAAATAAAAACAGAACTACATCTTGATCACTCATCCTTTTACCCAACATTTAAATTGCAAAGATAAAGTTGCGTACTGGACTCTTGCCAGTATTTTCAACGATTATCAGTTTGTTTGGTGATCTTGGTTGTATTTGTGAATGCAATTAAATCTCTCTCTCTCTCTCTCTCTCTCTCTCTCTCTCTCTCTCTCTCTCTCTCTCTCTCTCTCTCTCTCTCTCTCCTCTCTCCATCTCCCCATGATCAAGAATCAAGTGCAGTAGCGCCGCGCTTCGTACGCCGTTAGTACTGAAATATAACTATATTCTGATACGATTTGACATCAACTACAGCCAGGTTGTCTTTCCCCCAGGCTGCGAAAAATTTTCACTAGAGGCAGAAGGAAAAAAATATTTTGATTTCGCGGCGACGAAAACTTTATAGCTTGATAGCTTCAATACGAAAGCATCTTTCACGAAGAAACTTTACAGGTAGAATGTAAATGAAAAATGCTTTCTAATTGAGTACCTCATGCGCGCTATCTCCGTATATAAAAAATGATAAGGTAAATATGACAAAAGAAAAGTAGGGTTAGAACATCACACCAAAGAATAAAGGGTGCGTCGACGCTCCGCTTGCTCGTTATACTCGCCAAGCAGGGCGCTGCCGCGCCCTTTGATAATTTATATTTTATTTAAAGGGAAAAAAAAATTTTTCTCAATTCTACTCTACCCTTAGATTTTTAAAGAATAAATTTTACGATTGTTCAAACATAGTTGCTGGTGTTTTAAATATTGAGATATAAAATAAAAACATTTTATTAAGATTAAAATACATTAGGATTTATTTATTATTTTATAAACTACATTTTGATTAAGGTATTAAATTATGTTAATATTAGATAATATGTCATATAAATATAATGATTATTTTTTATAAACAAATCTAATAAAATAATTTAATGTAGGACGAAAATCACAGTCAAATTTAAGAATATTTAGACTTACATTTCAAGATTTTGTGCGATTCCAATGAGGTAATCAGACAATGGACGATTGTCATAATCTTCTACTATAGCTCTTATATTTTCAGCCACTCGCTTGTAAACTCGTCTGTTTGCTTGAGGTAGTGGACGAGTATTAAGTTGAACTATTTTTAATGTAGTTAAGTTTTGTTCTAACTTTATGGTATCAATAAATTTCCAAATAGAAGCATGGCTTGCTGTTATTGACGCAGAAAAAGCTCGGTGCCACCCTTCAACTGCATTGTTTGTTTTTGGCAAATTTTCCAAAGTACTTTCATATTGATTCCAATGCTGAATGTCAAATAGTGGCCGTCTTCTGGTCCCATTTCTATTAGGGCGACCAATCCAAGTATCTTCAAAGTAATCTATCAATTCTTGCAATATACCTTCATTTTCTACAAAAAATTCAAATATTAAAAGTTTGTCAAATTTTGAAATCACTTGATCTGTAGGAACGAATGCTAGTGCAAGTAATTGACGCAAATTCAATGCGAAATTTACATCATCACAGTATTGTTGTTTAATATCGGGTATACTTTGTATTTTATGCCAAATACACTGACTAAAGTGAAAAAAACAACCTCTTATCCGGATATTATCAAATTTATCTCTAAATGTTGAAAACATTGCTGTCTCAAAATCAGTCATGATTGTTTCTGGATTTAATGTCGGATGTAGTACTTTTAATTGATCTACAAAGCGATCGTATGTTTCCTGAGTCTTATTGGGTAGTAATCCATATACAAGAACAGTCACGTTATGATCTTTAATAGCATGAACAGTCACTAGCTGAGTGAATAAAATTGGAACAGTATTAAATGTTCCATCGCAAAACCAATGCCTTAATTGAGCTAAAATTTCTAAATTATGGCGTGTCGAAAAAATTAGAATTCTTCTAGGATCAGCTGATCCACTATCAAAAAGTAAAAACTCTTCATTGGCCGAATCCATCTCAAATCAGACAGCCCGCGTATGCCTATTTCACCTATCATGTTGAAATAAAAATATTTATGTTCTACTCGAAAAAATATTTTACACGTGTTTTTTTATTTTTTTGTTTCATCAAAATTTCATGCGTTCAGCGATGCCGAAAAATTCCGAGAAAATTCTTTCATTGAGAAAAAAAATTTTCAATGTGATTTTCAAACTGCTATTGTTTCTGCAGTTTTTCGAGCTTTTAAACGTGTAACACACACTTTCACTCAGTTTTGCGCCCTGTTTCACGGCCTTAATGTCACTTTCAAAAAAAATAAAAAATCCACGACCTATGCACTTTTTACTGAAAATTTCATTTTTAGGGAAGTGCCTTTTTCTCGAAAACCCCATGTTTTTTTTTGCACAATTTTTGTTGTCGTGATAGAGGACGGTAATGCCTAGCTAGACGTATTTGTGAGATTCGGTACTTTTTCCCTGGGATAGCGATCACTAATGAGATAACACACAAACAAATTTTTCACGCCTAATGCTTATATATAGTCAATGATATTAGAGTCAATGTAAAGGTATTTGTCTTTGTGTGTATGTAATATACAGGTACACATAACTATGTATTTATTTGTTATTTGCGTCTCTTTGATTTTTTATTTTTATACCTTTTTTTCATTTGTATACCTATTTTACTACCTTTGTTTTTCTGCTTCATTGTTCTTAATTCAGTAAGCGGACGATCAGCGGTCTTTGCTGTCAAACAATGTATTTTATCGTCACATGTTTTTTAACCCATATATGAGTTTTTGAATTCCAGGATACTTTGGAGTTGTAAGCCAATCAATATTTTTTCTTTTCTGAATTGTTCTATTTCAGCATCTTGTAAATGTATTATTTTAATAGCATCAGTATATTTTTGAACATGTATTGCAAAATCATTTGCGTTTTGAATAGCTTCTTCAAGGGGCTCTCGAAGATTATGCGAAGTAGCATAATGCTTTATAAGTCCACCCACACCATCTACAGCTCCTTTGCCGTGCCCAGTAGCAGAGAACAACCATTTTATATCACACGGTGCTCGTTTTAGTTCATCTAATTGAAAGCGATTTTTAAAGTGGCTCGCAGCGCCGTCTGATACGATGGTAATTTTTTAATTGAATCACAACAATTTTCTTTCAAGAATTTTATAATTTTTTGTACTGCTAGCAAAGCATACGCTGAATCATGTTTTCGGTCATCACTTATAACTGCGAAACTTTGTGTCGAATCCCCTTGATAAGAGACTGCTGTGAAAATAGAAATTTGATCATTAACCCAATGATTTCCTTGAACAGCTTTATTATGAATCACAGCCCAGTTTTCAGCGAAGTCTATTTGAAGAACTAAATGATGTGAGTCTTTTTTAGCACTTTCTCTTTCTGTTTTTATAGCTTTGCGTTGTATATTTTTACATACATGTGAGTACTAACCCTCATGGTCCAAACCGAAAGTTCATCTTTAAAAGCAGAAATTGATAGTGTCTTTTTAATCAGGTTTCCATTATCCCACAAAGCATATGTAATTTCTTCTGTGCCTTCTACATCTTGCAGTTTTAAAACATGAAACGTAATTCCCTTAATCCCTGGACATAGTTTACATTCTTGTAAATAACATAAATCAGATGGCTCAGAACACATTGTTGCATTTATTATTTGTGACCGACTTTCATCCAACTCTGTGACGTTACTCCCTCTAAAATTAATTAAGCTCGTAAGAAATAAATCATAATTTGCGCAATAGATACAGAGACAAACTTCTTTGATGGGGCTAAGTAAGACATACTTTGGTCGCAAACTATAAAATTTCGATTTTCCAATTCTCAATTCTGGATAATCATTTTTAAATACTTTATACGTCTCTTTTAAACTTCGAGTAAGAAAACGCTTAACTTTTTTCTCTTTTTTATTGTTAACTTTAATTGTAACAACGTCACATTTATTAGGACTTTGTCTTGAACAATTAAAATCATCATTTAAATAATATTCCATAACAATTTTTTCCATGTTTTCATCAATCGGATGGCCTGAATATGCATCTGGTTCTGAATAAATTCCTTTTTCTTTAACAAGATTTCTCGATTTGTTGATCATATACATTGTTATTTCTGGAAATAAAGATAAAATTTCATGTTTTGTAAAGGATGAAGGTAGCAAAGTCAGAATTTTTATTTTTTCTGATACCGTAGAACACTTTTGCAAGGCTAGACCAAGATTTTGTATCCATTCTGTACAATGGCATACAGTTGATTCATTTGCTGTTATAGAAACGTCATAAACATTGTTCAACTTCACATCAAGGGTATTAGACAATGTTGAAAGTATTTTTTTTTTCTTCTTTGTTACGTAATTTTCAATTGATTTTTCATGTATAAGATTTTTTCTTTTAAGAGGCGATACAGAACCTAAGAAAGATGTACTTATTTCATTATTAAATTCTTCAATGCGTTCTGGAGTACTTGGTAAAAAATCTTCATCTCTATCAACTACGTTATCGGTAACTTCATTATCCGTTATAAATTCATTGTCAGTACTACTCACCAATTCTAAAGCACGATTGTAACAATGTTGACACAGATATGTAGAAGGTGTCAAAGGTAAATGAGGATAGAGGTGCTTCAATGGATGAGCAAGATTCTCAAGTTGTTTTAAACGTACGGAACTAGATTTGTAAATAATTTGTTTGTGTTTGTCTAAAAAGTCTGCACATTTGATTCTCTCTGTTGAGTAATATTGAGACATCGTAGTTGAGTTGATAAGGTGTAAATATGTAATAATTTTCCAAAAGATGATGGTTTTAAATAAGACGAGATGTGTGATATATAGCAGAAACCGAACTTTTCTTTGTAAATGTTAAGTCAAACCATATCCATCTAGCGGACAAATGTACTAGTACATATACTCCTATAAGTAGGCGCACGTACATGTATATTACATACGCACAAAGATAAATACCTTTACATTGACTCTAATATCATTGACTATATATAAGCGTTAAGCGTGAAAAATTTGTTTGTGTGTTATCTCATTAGTGATCGCTATCCCAGGAAAAAAGTACCGAATCTCACAAATACGTCTAGCTAGGCATTACCGTCCTCTATCACGACAACAAAAATTGTGCAAAAAAAACATGGGGTTTTCGAGAAAAAGGCACTTCTCTAAAAAATGAATTTTTCAGTAAAAAGTGCATAGCTCGTGGATTTTTTATTTTTTTGAAAATGACATTAAGGCCGTTAAAGAGGGCTCAAAACTGAGTGAAATTATGTGTTACACGTTTAAAAGCTTGAAAAACTGCTGAAACAATAGCAGTCTGAAAATCACATTGAAAATTTTTTTTCTCAATGAAAGAATTTTCTCGGAATTTTTCGGTATCGCTGAACGCATGAAATTTTGATGAAACAAAAAAATAAAAAAACACGTGTAAAATATTTTTTCGAGTAGAACATAAATATTTTTATTTCAACATGATAGGTGAAATAGGCATACGCGGGCTGTCTGATTTGAGATGGATTCGGCCCATTATGAAGTGTAATATTATAGGGCGAAACAATTTCTAATTCCGCAAGGGTTAATGGATTAACTATTGGTACGTTTCGATTTCTTCTCGCTCTCTGTGCAACTTTTTTCATAGCTGAAACTGATGGAAGAGCGCCGAGTATAGCATCAGGAACTTCAGAAATTGCATTGGCTATTATCTGTCTCGGAGCTTCAGCAATAGATCTCAATGCATTTTCTCAAATGTTCGACACTACTTCTTTTGTCTCAGCCACTAAAGCTTCTGGTACGTGATTATGATTCCCAGAATGTTTTATGAAATTATCACCTTCAGTGTGCGCTCTTCCCCGACAATTATCACTGTCATAGTAAATACATTTCCGGTATTTTTTTCCATTCTTTTCATAATCAAGATGATAAAGATAGTTATCTTGTCGTAAAATATTATGACCTTTAGAACTTAATATAAAATATAAAGGCATTTTTTTTAATTATTATTGGCATAAGATAAAATAAAATTCTATGAGATCTTTATACTAGATATACTAAAACACCTGTAAAAATCATTTTAATAATTATAAAAATACCTAATTCGGTAAGGTTATCCTATCTATCGTTTATACTCACCTGGTTTCTATCAAATATTAAAAATTGAGTAACTATCGATAAGTATATTGACTGCATCATTTGAATAAAGAAATAAAATAAATTTTTCCCACTGTGCAAAAAAAATAAGTAATATTTTTTATTTGAGTTGATAATCTTATTGATAGAAATATACGTTAATGAATGAAACGTAAAATATCAAATAACCTAGTACTAAAGAATAAATTAATCTAATAAGCTATGCCATAGAATCAATTTGATATTCTGATACAAAAGTGTTTGTTCTAACACTGTCATGTAGCACAAAAACTATGTTATATAATTTTTTTTTTAACTCGACAAACTTTTTTAAAAATAATTCAACATAGTAATTAGTTTACCTTGCAGCTGGATTAAAATTCGTAATTATTTATCAAAGCACCATACTGTCACATTTTTGTAGAAGTACAACTTATTATAAATAAATAATTTCAAGTGAGGTTAAACTTTGAGAAAAATAACTTTTTTATACAGTGGCAAATAAATGATTACGAAGTAAAAGAATTATTTTTATTTTCACAAAATCTGTTTCATGAATAGTGCTTTAGTTTTTAATTTTTAGCCATAAATTATGTATTCAAAAATGCAATAAAACACAACTCAAAGAAATTATAACGACATGCTAGATACAATACCAAAACATCTACTTGAGTATTTAATACAGAATTTTCAATAAATTTTAAAATTATAAATTGAAACTTACAGACTTTATTTACAAGTAATTTAGAAAGCGAAAAATACTTTCATATTTCTGTTTAGAAAACAAAAAGACATTTCACATTTCCGTATAAATAATAACTATCAGAGATAATGTGATACCAATAAAAAAATATTGAAATAATACAATAACAGTATTACTTATACATTTACATTCGTATATATGTTCATACATGTTTCAATATTAGTAGAAATATATACATTTTTTATAAGGAAGAATATTTTCAGATTTCAATAATTTTATGCAAATGTAATTGGGATTAAAAGAATTAAATATCTTCTGAATTCTGTATATAAAAATACATTTAAAAATACATTACTGTGTATGATATTGCAATTACTACTTTTATATGCATTTATAATATCTGTGGCTTTCAGGAATAACGACCTAACTCACTTGGGGTCAAAAATGAGTTAGCACCGGAATTTATACTTTCTAACTACCCTTTTTCGTATAGACTTGGTCCGGAAATCTGAAACGCGTTCAAAGAGCAAATATCAGCTAAGTGCATAACCACTTAACTGCACCTGTGCCCGGAAAAATCACTTAACTGAATATTTATATTTAATTAAAAGCACCGTTTTGAAGTTAATACTACGCAATAAACAGATTATGACATACCTATTTTTATAGCAACAATGATCAAAAGCAATAGATAATAGAAGGTAACACAACAGTTTTCATTGCCGGGCAATGGGGCGAGTGTACATAAACAGTAACCGAGTAACGTTCGGTATTCGGTTTACCGAATTACGTTGACTTCACGCATATTTAAGTGTAGAAATAACTATGTTATTTATCTTATTTGAACAATTTCCCTAAACCGCTTAACTGCACAGTTATCGGAATAACGACTTAACTGCATTGTTTTGTTTGTTTATACAAAGAACAAATAGTATATTATGCACCAAGGGAATAAAGTGGGCTGTGTGCTCCCTGCGCGAGAGTTGTCGCCTGAGCGAAGCGAGGGCGACAAACGCGCAGGTTCGCACAACCCACTGTATTCACGAGTGCAATATACGACTTTTTAACACAACTATCATAAAGTTCGTACTCGTTTCCCGCTGAAAAGGGAAAAAATGCTGCATATTGATTCCCTAACCTCACTCTCGTTTCCAGCGCAACGCACTGTTTGTGCCCGAGCCGAAGGCGAGGGCACATGTGCGTGGCGCTGGGGACTAGAGTGGGGGTAGGGAATGAACGTAGCTCTTTTTTCCCACTTCGGCTGGAATAAAGTACGAACTTTATGATGGGGTGTGTTAAAAATTCTAGCAGCTGATAGTGGGGTTCGAAAGATACTCTATACCTTTTTAAAAGTCTACATTGTTATGACTCATCTCGCGAAATTCGATCTTACATATGAAGTGTCATGACAGAAATTTTAAAACGTCGATTTCTCGAAAACACGTACAAGTGGGTTAGGTCGTTATTCCGGGAAGCCACTGATATATAGACTAGCTTTATATTTCTTTACACTTAATAAACTTTTCCCTTTCTATCAGAATATTCCCAATCTCAGATAAAAGATAACACAGCACTTAAAATATCTAAATAAGTAATATTATTTAAAATATATTACACATAATATTGAAAAGTAACATCTCACTCGATAATTGATTCTTTTTTTGTATAAATCCATTTGTCTATTTTTGTAATGCTTTCCAGATTAAGTTCATAATTTCAAATAATTTATAAGCAACTTGTATATATAATTTGTAAATTTAAAATCAAACAATGTGTTATTTTGATAATAATTCAAGATTGTATCGGGAAAAATAAATAGGAATAACTGTAAATGACTGAAAAATGGTCGAACTCTAATAGAAAAACTGTTCTATAATGATATACAGTCTTTAAAATTTCTTGTGTTTTCACATCTCACTAATACTAAGTGCATAGTAATAATAGTATTAATACTATTGAGTTTTGAACTTACAACTTAAAAATTATTCAACGCTTTACTTGAAAAAATTACGTGTTGTTAAATTTATAATTACTTATAATTATTCACAGTTGTATTATATAGTGTTAGGGGAGAGTGGGGTAATTTCGCGTACATGGGGTAATTTCGTAAACGCCAGTTATTTTTCAAGTAAAAACTTTTATTTAATGTCGGTAAGGTATATTCAATCTGTCCATAGAGACGAACTCTTGTACATAACTTCATGACATTATTCGACAATTTAAGTTTATAACGGCTACTTCGTCATTTTTTGAAGCTCGTTCTGAAAAATTGAAGCTACGCGATCAATCTGTCCATAGAGACGAACTCTTGTACATAACTTCATGGCATTATTCGACAATTTAAGTTTATAACGGCTACTTCGTCATTTTTTGAAGCTCGTTCTGAAAAATTGGAGCTACGCGGGGTTGAAGCTATTTCGTAAAAAACGATTTTTTTTAATTGAGTACAGCTCAATGATTGACAAATAATAAAGGATCCCTGACAGTTTTTTTAGTCAGTTATAACACAAAACTTAGTGTTAGTACCCCAGTAGAGTTAATTATTTTAGTACTGAAAAAGGTAACTGCTTTGAAAGAAAAGGTGTACGAATTTACCCCACTACTTGTACGAATTTACCCCGCGGTTCAGAATATGTCGTAAAAAGCGCCTTTTTCTTCAATTGAGTACAGCTCAATGATTGACAAACAATAAAGGGTCCCTGACAGTTTTTTTCGTCAGTTATAACATAAAACTTAGTGTTAGTACCTCAGTAGAGTCAATTATTTTCGTACTAAAAAAGATAACTGCTTTGAAAAAAAAGTGTGCGAATTTACCGCACTCTCCCCTATACATTTTTTTTTTTGAATAAATTAATATGTATACGATTGAACGTATACGAGAGTTTATATTGTTAGGGTTTGTCAGCGAGAAGAAATAAAATGGAAAATTAAGACTTCAAGAGTCTGTACAACCAACTCCGCTCGAGAGCGAAAGTTGATTGCAGAAAATATGAACGCAAAATGCGTTCGAGCAAGTAGGCAAAGTGTAACTGCAAATAATATGAGAGCTTCTCGAATTATTGGCAAAATCAGTATGACTTTTTAGCAAGCAAGCAAACAAAGTAAAGTAATATAATGATAATACGAGAACTAGTATTACTAGTAAAGGCAAATGTAAATAGCAAATGAGCAATAAACAAAGCAAAGAGTAAGCGTAAATACGGCCAAATAGCATTGGGCGAATAGTAGCGAGTGCGTGGCATAGGCCTCTACTCAAGCACGCGGGGTGATGTTTTTCATTGAAGATAGCGCATTTAGCGCTTGCCATCTAGCGGAACTTCGAGAACTACAATCCCGAACATAATATTTTTTTTTAAATAAATGAATATTTTTTCTTATTATCACAGTTTAATCGATAATAATTATCAATTGTTTTAAAGAAGTTAAAATAAACTTTATGAAACGGTAAATGGCAATTATGTATTTTTTAAATTTTTTCTTAATACTTAATTGATACACTTCTGCAAAGTGACATAATTAATGCACGAGGATAGATTACACCTCCGCGACGAATACTGTTATAATTAATTTACTTCAATTCTAAGAACTTAGTTTTTAAAATTTTATAGCTAAACAAAAAATCTAAAGAAGTGAAATTTTTTTGAAAATAACAGTAATTTAAAAAATTTTTTTATGTCTGAAAATTTAGCTGAGTTTGTTTGAGATGTAATATTACGAGATGAAAAATAGTATTGTCGTTTATTGTCCTTTTCTAAAGAAGTATTATTTCTGGGAAACATTTTTTCCATATATTAGCACCTATTATACAAAGTTTGTATACAAGTGACTAAAGAAATAATATCCCTCTAAGTGCCGAAACTCTAGCAGGGGCGCCATAAATCCTGATATATGAGAAAGGCTCCATAGCGCTATGCAGCTCGTAGTTTATTGTCTTTTTCTAAAAAAGTATTATTTCTGGGAAACATTTTATCCATATATTAGTACCTATTATACAAAGTTTGTATACAAATGACTAAAGAAATAATATCCCTCTAAGTGCCGAAACTCTAGCGGAGGCGCCGTAAACCCTGATATATGAGAAAGGCTTCATAGCGCTGTGCAGTCCGGATTCCATAATCCAGAAAAGGCTTCATAAACCCATTCTAAAGATCATTTGTGTGTTATTAAGAAATGAAGGAAATAGATCGCTAACAAACAAACCTGTTATGAGTTTGTCGTAAAAGCCTATTTCCAAATCGATAAAAATGGGTATTCGAATCCCTCCATTTATTAATAATTATTAAACTACGAACTTTTATTATGTTATTTTTATAATTTGTGTGTACACATACAGTGTCCTCGACGGGTTTGCGTCTCAGATGGAAAGTGTCTTGGATGGAAAAGCGTAGTTCTGGACGGGGAAGTGTCCTGGACGAGGAAGTGTCCTGGACGGGGAAGTATCTAGACGGGGAAGTGTCCTGGACGATGAAGTGTCCTGGACGGGGAAGTGTCCCAGGTGGAGAAACGTCTAGACGAGGAAGTGACCCAGACGAGGAAATGTCCAAACGGGCAAATGGCAGATGAGGAAATGGGGGACGGGAAAGTGGCAGACGAGGAACTGTCATGCTACCGATTCGATTAATCATGAGGCTCTCTTAATTGAGTGTAGGAATATGAATTTCTTACCTAATGCAATTAAATGGGTGCACTCATATATATCCGATCGAACTCTAGCAGTAGTCTGTAACGAGGAAGTATTTGATTTTCTACCGGTGTCTTCGGGTATCCCACAGGGCTCATCGCCAGGACCTATTTTCTTCTATATCCTCATTAACTCTTTGCCATGATGTCCCAAGTATTGTAAATTCTCTTTCATTCGCTTTGCTGATGATCTACATAGCTCTTCATCCAGTGCTCGGCTAATCTTATATCGTCTGCAGTTGCCCATATGACAGAGGATGTGAATAACGATTCAAGAAGGGCCAATGATCATGGTCTGCAATTAAACCCGGATTTTTTTAATTTTTTGTAAAGTAACCGAATTTTGCAATTGCAATTGCAGCTGAGTTATCTTTATACATCTTAAGAGATTTGTTAAATTCAACATTAAACGATTCGCATAATAAATTCCTAATAATCAAGATTTCTGTCACTGCTTCTGGCATAGTAGTATAATTTGCAAAAGTTGAACATTTAGTAACCGTACTTTGTTTATGCGTTTTCCAAAAAATTAAATTTCCATATAATCTAATTACAAAAGCTGTTGTAGATTTTCTATCTACATTATCACCTGATAATCAAAATCTACCATACAGTCTAATACTTCGTTGTTTACATTATCGTAGTACGTTAGTTTTAAATCTCTCGTTTTAAATAAATATTTCAAAATTCTCATTGCATATTTGTAATATAATTGGTGATACCAACTTTGGTATCGACATAAATAATTAACACTATATGCTATATCTGGCCGTGTGCCTGCACTAATATATAATAATTCGCGAATTAAATTTCCGTATTTTATTCTTTTATCTATTTCATTAGCTTGTTCTAATTTTTAATTTTCTCCCATTGGAGTACCATATAACTTAACGTTTTCTAGATTGTATTTCACAGCCAAAGATTCAATGTATTTTGTTTGTCTTAAAGTCATTCTACCATTATCGTCACCATAATCAATATCTATGCCTATATAACTTCCAATTTTTCCTAAATCATTCATTGAAAATCTTTCCATTAAACTTGTTTTTACTTTATTTACGTTATTTTTACTTTTGCAGTAAATTAAAAGATCATCTACAAAAACTAGTATATATATTGGATCTCTTGTGCTATTTACATATAAACAATAACCATAGTTACATCTTATAAATTTCATTTTCTTCATAAATTTGTGAAAACAATCATACCATGCTCTTGTACTTTCTCTTAAACCATAGAGTGCTTTTCTCAGTTTGTAAACTTTAGGTTCATTAGCATATACTTCAGATTTTACATGACCATTCAAAAATGCGGTCTGGACATCCATTTGATCTATAAACAAATTATTTTTACAACAGTATGACAATAAAATTTTCAAAGTATGCATTTTACCTACTGGTGAATATACATTTTCGATATAATCTCTTTGTTGGAAACCTTTAACAATTAATCTAGCTTTATACGTATTATCATTCTTTTTCCTATAAATCCATTTTACATCTATAATCTTTTTATCTTTTGGTTTTTCAACTATTTGCCAAGAACCATTTTTCTTTAGACTTTCTATCTCTGTATTCATTGCCTTTTGCCATTCTTGCATTTGCATTCGTATAATTCACGTATCACCGAATCCATCTCAAATCAGGTGGCCACTGTACGCCTATGTCACCGATCATTTTGGGATAAAAGTATTTATGTTCTTCTCCAAAAATTATTTGACCCGTATATTTTTATTTTTTTGTTGCAACAAAATTTCATGCATTCAGCAATGCCGCAAAATTCCGAGAAAATCCTTACTTAGAAATAAATTTTTTCAATGTAATTTTCAAACAGCTACTGCTTCACCAGTTTTTTAAGCTTTTTAGCGTGTAACACAAAATTTCACTCAGGTTTGAACCCTCTTTCATGGTCTGTATGTTATTTAAAAACAAATAAAAAATGCTCTTTTTACTAAAAAATGCAGTTTTGAGAAAAATGCATTTTTCTCGAAAAAGCCTATTTTTTTCTCAATTTCCTTTGTCATGATAGAGGAGGTAAATAGCTATCTAGGCGTGTTTGTGAGATTCACGGGTTTTCCACTGGGATAGCGATCCCAGAAATTGACTTTGTATAAAATACGAAAATATTCAATATCAAATATCTCAAAAAATAAGCGTTCGATTTTGATGAAAGTTAGCACACATATTATCTATATCACATTTATCATATTGTCTATAAATATGGAGCTGATACATACAGCCTTCCTCGAGAAATTGCGATTTGAGAAAAAGGTTAAAAAAATTTTAACCTCAAATATCTCTGAAATTTATGAACCATTTTGCCAAAAAAACTCGACCGAGAACTATCCAAAATCTAATTCTACAAGGAATTTTGAAGCGATTAAGTAAATTTTACTCCCGTAATCGTTGGAGATACAAAACACAGTTTTTTCATTTTTTAATTTTTGTCTAAAAATAGTTTTTTATAGTTGTTTAGTACCAACAGAATTAATTCAAATGTTTACAGATTATAGATATTTATATTCTACATTTTTTCTTTATTTATATTTATATCATGATTTTTCTCAAAAAAATTGACCGTTTAGTTTGGGAGTTATAAGCTTCTAAAGAAACCGCTGCCAATTCATTGGCCCGTGGCTTCCTCAAACTTAATGTTTGAGTTTCAAACAGAATTAAGTTTGAATAACAAAATTTATAATTTTTGAAACAATTTATGACAAAATTATAATTAAATTCATTTATGAAGATTAAAAAGTATTAATTTTTAAATTATCTATAAACTATGAATAAAATAATAGGTGTGATATTTTTTTAAATTATGTGTGAAAAATAAATAAAATAATTGATTGTAATATTATCGTCAAAACCTTTTAAAATTCCCAAATATCCTTTACTTCAAATTACATTTTCTTTGTGCAATTTCACACATGGGGCACTTATCTCTAGTAGTATGCCTGTCCGTATTTGTGTGCTCTTTCTGGAATTTCCGATGTAAGAAAAAGGTTCTAACCTTAAAAATAATAAATAGCTATTACAAAACAGAAGCAGGTACACAACACGCGCGCATAGCGCATAGCGCATGTCATTTCCATTTTCTAGTATATATAAATGCGTTCCCGAATAATTACGATTTTAAAAGAGGGCTAAAATAGTTTTAACCTCAAATATATCTGAAATTCATAGACGAATGCTTTTACCCTAAGAACTCTTCTAATAAATAATATACAAACTCTACATCTCCACCAAATATCTAAGAAATTAAAACAATTTTAATGTAGTTATATTGTGCGGCAACGAAGAAAGTCATTTTCAAAAATACTAAAATTTTAAATAT